>BMAW01071540.1:477734-521974 GCA_019974015.1 Nephila pilipes
TTGGCCTATTTGCGTTATTTTATTAATTACCTTGGAAACTCTTTATAACTTATATTACCAAAAATAAATCTTCAATACAATCAAATGAAACGTGATTAGGCTAATGATTTAGACTAAAGATGGGGGGGGGGAATGGATATATAAGGTATGCCGAAGTTAGATGATGGAAGGCAGGAGTGAGAAGGATTTGAATAGAGTGCGGAATATGCTTGTGCATATGTGAAATCTAATTTGATATTACTGAAACGAAAATCCGACTCTGCCTTGCAGAAGTTGAATCTTGGCTATAACTACATCATCTCGAACCTGAGTATCGAGGTAACTTGATATTTAGTATTTACGTAAAACTGTTAGCACCATGAGCTGATAGAGAATATTTCCCTAAAAGGCATAAGTAAACAAGAGATTTTGAATAATGATAAGTGACTGATTTAATTTATTGAAATTGGATATATATGTATATAGAATTAAAGTTAGAGACTAAGTTTGGGATTGAAGATGACGGAAGAGTTACGTAATAGGGAAGCATCATAACTAACTGAAAAACGAAAATATATTTTTTTTTCAATATTCTCTATTTTGAAATTATATATTGTTGGGAAAACAGTTTAATTTATTTACGTTGCTATAATCAAAATTATTTTCATGTACTTAAATTTCAAAAAACAGATTATTTGTTTATTTTTTAGCCTAGAAAGCTTGCATAACTGTGATAAATTTTCCAGATATCACCTGGAGCAGAACAATTCATAAAACGTTTGAATCTGATGACATAACGTGCACCCAACCGAATACATGAGAGAGGCTTAAGCTCCAATGCAATCTTTGATCCTTGGGGGGGGGCGGGGGTCCCAGAGCAATAGGAAGTTGAACTAGCTTCCGGATCATACCGCCTCAGTTCCCAAAACAAACATCTCCAAAGAGTGACGGCTGTCAAAAAAGTGCCAAAGGCAGCGATCGGTAGGGTCGCGTGTTACTTTTATCAAAACGTTTTTAAATCTTCAGCCAGTTGAAGTGGATTTAAAATTTCTATTTTTGAGATTAATGTAAGATCAAGAAACGGGGATTTTTACTCTGAAAGGCTTATGCTTTCTACTTTAGGTTTTAGGATCAGAGAAAGATCGTTATTTTCAGTGAACACTTCTTATTACAATATGTATCAGTTCAGACATAAATCTTTTCATACATTTTATATTTATACTCATTTTTCGATAGGCTAGAGCCTTAACATTTTGCACACAAGCTCAGTTCAAATGACAATATAATATTCAATTATAAAAATACAAATAAATTTTCTTTGCTAAAATTATTTTTGAAAATAAAGTACTATTATCTATCAACCAATAATTGCGCACTACGTTTCAGTTTTAAATCAAAAAATTTCAGGTTGATTGAAAAATCTTCACTTTCTTAAAATTTATTTATGAATTAATAGCATGTCACTTTCAGTACATTTTCATAAAATTTCTTACTGTACGAAGAAAAAGAATTTACATTTTTAATTTATTTTTTAACTCTTTAACAACATAGAAATATTTTTTTAAGCAAAACAACATTTATTAAACTTAAGGATTTCCGCCTGAATATTCCGGGGAATATCAACATTAGTAATGTTGGTCAATTTTGGAAGAGAGCGAAATGTATTTTAGCAGGCTGTATATCACGAAGTTTGAAGAAGTCAATGTTTAGAAAAAAGTTGATAGATATTTAATCGTATATATCGAGTGGACAAATATAAAATTTTCAGAGCTATTGGCAGTTCTTAGTTCAGTAATAAACTTACTATTATTATTATTTTAGACTGCATAAGCTCCGAGTTAAATAAAGCTGTGTTTTGTCTAATTATAATTTTTGAACAACAAATTATTGTGAAACTTTGATGTCCCCAACGAGATTCGTAATGTCGAAATATATGGCTCACAGTTGACCAATCATCCTCTTACAGATCTGCTTCGAACAGCGTTGTCAAATTTATATAAATTTCAGAAATTTCTCCTAAAGTCTTTGTTAAATGTAATTCTTTTTATTAATTCATTGTTATAAATTCTATTTCTACAATTAAAGTTGTAAGAAAATTATTCTATACTTAATTTCTCATAAGTATAATTTCTTGTATATATATATATATATATAGTTTACTAACTACTTGAGAACAGTGAAGAATATGTAACCATATTAATTAAATTTGAATTTGTGTGTTTAATGCTATATAATTATATATTGGGACTCTTTTTAATATATAAAAAAAAATGGAATGCGATACTCACTGACCTAATCTGTGCCCATCCTTGTGTGAACACACTTATATAGAATATCCAAAGGTATAGTATCCTAGGACATACACTGACAGCGGAAGAAATCCAAAACACATTTTAAAGCGAGAATGAAAGAATATAACCAACGACATGAAACAAAAGCTTAGGAGAATTGCATCAAAAATAATCTCTATCATCATGGCAGCCGAAAAAACAGCGATAAATTGTTAATACTGCTTATAGATTATGCATATATTATTTACCCTTAAGGTTTTGGGAAAATATCATAAAAATATCAATACCTTTATAAATATTTATGACCACAGTTGTCAGTGTTTAAGTATCACAGCAACCAGAACAAATCTCTTTATTTGAATGTTTGTTTCTTTTGTTCCACTGTTTTCGTGAAATATGTTCTTTTTTTTTTAAATTTCTTTTAAATGCCTAACCTTATGATTCATGACAAGTTCGCTTATATTAATATTTCATTAATCCTCTTATATTTAAGAACAAAATTATTAAAAGAAATTAGAGCACGTGAAAGTTAAATATATTTATCATCTATTTAGTTTTCTTATGTAAGATAAGACAGTGAAAGCTTTCAAATTTGAAATTACCGATGCCTCCTCTACACACCAAATTTTAACATTCAGTAGCTTTTGACAACTTTCAATATTTTGATAGTATTTTAAAATTATTGGCCATTTAAGGCGCTATTGTTTTAGACAACTACAAAATGGTCACCCAATCACCTTACTAAATATAGTATTTTCAGAATATATTTTTTGGCCATTTCCTAATAAATAAACATATATGTGCGTGAAGAAGGGAATGAGAGAGTACGTGAAAGAGAGAGCAAGCGCGTGAGAGAGTGAGTCAAACAATCAATCAAGCTTTCAAACCATTGCCATATTATGGGTTGCTTTAATTCTAATATTTAATTGAATAATTTGATAATTATCTTTTTCATGGCTAAATCTTTGCCATCTTTGTTCTTTAGAAAAACTTTACATGGACAAATTTCTATAACTATATCAATTTGGTAAAGATATGAGTAAAATGAAAAAAATACGAGTAAAATAGGAGATACAAGAATTACGATAAGGTGACCAATTTTAATACAATGAAAAGGAAAACGAAAAAATCTAAGAGAAAAGAACGGCATAAATATATGAAACATTTTATTAATTCAAACAAAAATACACTAATTATGCTTACACCCCTTTTAATTATTTAACTAAACGAGTATTTTTCCATTAAAGGATTATTTTTTGTCAATGTATCATTTTCTAACAAAATATTTCAAATTTTGGAGCAAGAAATATTCTTCATAATGAATTTTAAGGGTAAGTCCTGCAGCAAGAGTATCATCATTCACTCTCGATTTCACATTTGTACAGAACTCATTACCATTTGAAATAACTTTTTCAACTACTGCATTAGTTCAAGGGCAGCACAACGTAAACTCAACTAGAATAACTAAATATTCATATGGAATGTGTTCATTTTTGAAATGGTTAAATATTTCCCTCCATCTTTTATCAATTTCAACATGTTGAATTTCCCATTGTTTATAAGAATTTAAATATCAGAATTTAATCAGATCTAATCTAATTTATCAGATAATTTAATAATCTAATTTATCAGAATTTAAATATGCATTCAGTCTTCTAATTTCTTTAAACAGACAATTGTAATCTATTTTAATATCAAGCATTTCTTTCAATAAAAACTCAAAACAACTCTCAATATCAGCGTAATTTACTTATGATCGAGTCAGAAACCACCATTGAAAACTGTTATTTCCTGTGATAGTGATATTTTAAGAGTGATTTACTAATTCAGATCCAGTAACTAGAAATAAACTGGAATCGGATCTAGTTTAGTCGTAATTAAGATAAGTAGAAGTTTTATTTATAATATTTGGTTGACACGATTAAAATGATGCTACACACTAGCATATTATTTTTATTTTGATCATTCTAAGATGTACAAAATCGGTCAAAGATTTACTGACAGATTATTTATTGCTTCTCGATAGCTTTTACTGTTAATAACGACACAAGTTCACTACAATGCCTTGGATATCATTTTATAAAAAATTTAAGGAAATTTAGTTTCAAGATTATACATTGCTAAAAAATATATTTCAAACAAAATTTCTCTTTTATTTGTATAAACACGGCTGTTTACAAATAATAAAAAAAGTAAAAGAACTCTAAATTGCATACGAGGATGTCCAATATTTATATTGGACAATTCTAACAATTTTCACATCATATTTCATGTAAATAAAAAGTAAATTATTACAAAGTACCATATAAAACACTTTTAAGTATAATTTAATTTTTATTAAAAATTACATTTCATAAAATATAGTTTATGAATTAAATATATAAGGTTTCAAGGATGTCCAATATTTACATTGCATTATTCTAATAATTTTCACATCATATTTCATATAAATAAAAAGTAAACTATTGCAAAGTGCCAAATAAAACACTTTTAAGCATAATTTAACAGTTATTAAAAATTACAATCCATTCAATACAGTTTATGAATAAAATTTATAAGGTTTCGAAGATGTATTATTCTATCTATTTTCACATCATATTTCATGTAATAAAATGAAAAATACTGAAAAATATCATATAAAACACTATTAAGCATAATTTAACTGTTATTGAAAATTACAATTCATAAAATATAGATTATGAATAAAATTTATTAGGTTTTCTGAATATAACTAGCGACTAATGAAATAATTTCGTAAAAACCAGAATAAAGTAATAAAATAATAAACATTTCAAAATTTTTAATTAGGAAATTTATGAAAGGATATCTATCACTTCGTGTTTAATAATTTTTTTTTCTAATTTTCATCCACTTAAGATACTTAAAAAATCTTATAAAAAAACAAATTTTTCTAAAAATTATTTTGAAAAATATTTAATTTAAATTTTAACTGACATTTCAGTTAATTTGATAGAATAATCAAAGCTACATACTTATACAGAAGACATAATTCAACGAATTTATAAATTTCTCCGTTTTACTACCAACGAAATAGTAAATCTTTAAGAAATTACAAATGTACCCTGTACAAGGATTTACACTCAATTTGCACTTTGTTAAATTTCGTAAACTATTTGATGTAACAATTTCTATTAATAGTCCTTGAAAATCTAGGACACAGTTATGTAAATGCGCGTCAATGGGCATTGAGAGTTCAATTTTAAAAATGTAAAAAGTACTTCAGTAAAAATTACGTATTACGTTTATACTAAAACTTTTAATCTCATTTACGATGCCTAAACATAAGCAGACTTACGTAAAGTATTTTTAGGCTAGTTTCTTCGAGAAAAAATTTTGTATTTTTACTTTGTTGTTTTACTGGCAGATGAAAAAGCTTAAATACTTATGTATAGGAAACATCTTTTTTTAAATTTCACCTCTGGAAAACTGTTTCACCATCGAAACAATTACTATCTATTTGAATAAACAATTCACTAAAAACACTTGCTGTGAAACTAAAAAACTTGGAAATTTCAATTATTAAATAGGAAAATAATATTAAACTATTCATTTAGAGCCAAGAAAAAATTAAAATATAGATAGATAGATTGACATTGTTATTATTTTTGTTTTCCTTCATAGAGCTTTATGGACTATAAGTTTTTGAAACAAATAAATCAAGAGACTGCTTGAAAATTTAATTCAAGATAAAACAAACACGTAAAAAAATCAAAGAAAAATAAATAAATAAGTTTTCTTCTCAAAATCAAATAAACAAGTTTCTCAAAACTTCTCTTCGTTTTTTTTTTCCTCTGTATGAAAAGAGAAAAACCGAATATTATCAAACACCACCTACTCAATGCAGACAACAGACGAAGGAGAAGAAAAAATACGCACACAAACGTTTACCCTTATGGATAGAGAAAGAAGGGGAAAAAATAAAAGATCTAAAACTCAAGTAGAAAGCAGGCAATGAGTTAGAGTAAATGGGAACGGTTGAGAAGGCAACGGATTAGAAACAACAAAAATATTGGATTAAAAAAATAGAGGAACCTTCAGGCAAACTCTTCCGGAAAAGGATGAGAGGGAAAAAGGAGAAAAAAAAGGATCGCAAAAGGAAAAATCTCCGATCTCAAGAGCAACCGCTCTCCATAATAAATCTTGGTTAATTCGGTTAGGAAGCAATTTTTGGGATTGCATTCCCGTATCTTCTAGCACTGTTCTCTCTCTCACTCTCTCTTTCTCTTTTTTTTCTAGAGTGGTGGGACTTGTAATTTCCTCGGCTTCAATATCTACCGTCGTCTCAGAGTTTTTGGACTTCTGGCTGGTAAAATCAAGATATTATATCAAAGAAAGATTGAGGTACTGTTGTGAGTATTTTCCGTTGAGCTGTGACAAAAAACTTCATATAAATGCAAGTTTTGAGTTTGAAAAAGAATTAGATTGCTCGAGTATTTTTCTTAAGATTCTATTTGATTATTTTGTAACAATTTCTTAATATCTGATGTATAGATATTTTGAAATTCATATAGTGTTGAGAGAGAGAGAAGATCGTCTAAATACTAAAAAGTCGTGTTAAATTTTATTATTTACTACAAAATAGTATAAGGAAATCAGAGGAAAATAATGTAAGGAAATAAAAGGAATTTAGGTCATTCCGTAAGTAATCCTGAGAATAATGTTTGTATTAAGGCCATGTTTCTTAACCTGTGGTTCATGGACCCCTCGGGGGTCCATGGATCATATTTTGGGGATTCGCCGACTGCTCCTAATTTTTAAAATTTCTTTAAAAAAAATTTTTTTTGTCACGAACTTCTTTAAACCGTGTCTCTGCCATTTCCCAATAGAGACCTCCCCAATACGAGAAAAAAAACAATTTGAAACACTGAGCAGCCTTTGATTTTTATTTCACTTGGAATAAAGTGCGTTAGAATCAGTTCCACAAAGTTCTTGCAAATTCTTAAAGCGAAATATTTGTTCGTAAAGTATTGTATTTACTAGTATTTTTTTTTCGAGTGCTTTTTTGTATCATAGTTTTTCTAGTGTTTTTTTGTGTTGACAACGGTGTTTTCAAGTAAAGGTGAGTTCAGCCAAGTAATTCATTTGTGAACAATTTCAATTTGAATTCTTAATAATTTCGTTTGATTATTTGATATTTTTTTTAACCCAAAATGTCCAAAAAAAGGAAGTACGTTGAAAGTTACGTTAAATATGGATTCTGTTGCATGAAGGAATCGGACGATGTTGAAAAGCCACAATGCTTTCTGTGTGGAAAAGTTTTGGCAAACGCCAGTATGAAACCGGCAAAATTGATAGAGCATCTCAAATCCCTTCATCCTGAAAATGCATCTAAAGATCTAGAATTTTTTACAAAGAAGAAAGCCCAGTTTTCGAAATCTGGAACATTAACCAAACTTTGATTTGGTATTCCACAAAAACCTTTGGTTGAGGCATCTTTCAGAGTTGCATATCGTATTGCCAAAAGTAAGAAACCGCATACTATTGGAGAGACATTAATTAAGCCATGTGCGCTAGAAATGGTTGAATTAGTTTGTGGACTGGAACAGAGAAAAAAACTTGAGGCTATTCCATTATCCAATGATGTGATACAGTCCAGAATTGTTGAAATTTCTTGTAATATTTTGAAACAGATCATCAATGAATTGAAAGCATCGCCATTTCCCTTTAGTATGCAACTGGATGAAACTACAGACATATCAAATTGTAGTCAACTTCTGGTTTTTGTTCGTTACGTGTCAGCTGATACTATCAAAGAAGAATTCTTATTTTGTGAGCCTCTTTTGCAAACTACAAAGGCAGTTGATGTTTTAGCGATTTTGAATGTTTTCTTTTCTAAACACGATTTCGACTGGAAACAAAAACTTCATTCGCTTTGTACCGATGGAGCACCTGCAATGCTTGGCAATAAATCTGGTTTTGCGCATTTGGTAAAAAAAGAAGCTCCTAATGTTATTGTTACACATTGTTTTTTACATAGACATGCGTTGGCTACAAAAACTCTTCCAACCAGCTTAATAGATGTATTGTCAATAGTTATTAAAACCGTGAATTTTATTAGAAGTAGAGCTCTTAATCATCGTCTTTTTAAAACATTGTGTCAAGAAATGAACGCAGAACACGAGGTACTTCTGTACCACACGGAAGTGCGCTGGCTGTCTCGAGGGCAGGTTTTGAAACGAATTTTTATGTTGAAGAAAGAAGTATCACTATTTTTGGAAAAAAAAGATAACTCGCTCTTCGAATATTTCAATAACAAAGATTTTATATGTAAATTGGCTTACCTGGCAGATATTCTTAACTACATGAACGATATAAATATTTCAATTCAGGGGCATGATACAACAATTATGGATGCCACTGAAAAACTACAAGCATTTTTATCGAAAATGTCGGTTTGGAAAATTAGAATTCAAAATGGGATATATGCAAACTTTCAAATGTTGGACGAATTCATTTTTGAAAATGGATCTCGGCAAGATAGTTTGTTATTGAATAACTTGAAGGATGAAATCTGTGAGCACCTGGAAGTACTTCAAGTTTCATTTGAAAAATATTTCAATTTGGATGAAATAACTAAAAAAGATGAGTTGTGGATTCGCAATCCTTTTCTTTGTGATATTGACTGTATCGACGACATGGACCTTGCCAAAGACGAGTTAATTGATTTGAAAACAAAGTCTTTGTTAAAAATGGATTTCGATTCAAAATCTCTGGGGGAGTTTTGGTCTTCTTTAAGAGAAGCCTACCCATTGCTAGTAAAACGAGCTATGGCAGCCATTATTCCATTTGCTACGGTATATCTTTGCGAATCAGGATTTTCCACACTCGTAACAATAAAAACAAAACATCGAAATCGACTGAATGTCGAACATGAAATGCGCGTTGCTTTGTTGAAAACCATCCCTCAATTCAATCTCCTAATCAAGGAAAAGCAGCAATAGCCTTCACATTAAAAATAAATTACAATTATTATTTTATATCCAGGAACATAAAGATATCTCTCTACAGTTATATTATTGAAATAAAAATATTTAAATAATAAAATAGAATATATTTTGTAATAATTGACGTTTAAACAAAATTTTTTCACAGAGGGGTCCGTGACATATTAATAATTTTAAAGGGGACCATTGCACCAAAAAGGTTAAGAAACACTGTATTAAGGGGAAAATAAATAAATTTAAAGTTTTTTAGCATTTTCAACTATTAAAATTGGATGGATTTTATACAATCTTTTTTTTTCCGATTTTTTTTTCCTTTTATCATCAAACTATAAAACTCAATATAAAAGTTATGATTCATAACCCTAACTATATAAATCATAATATTTAGTGATATTTTTACTGCATCATTAAATATGCTAAAAAATGACTGATTCATTTATTAATAATCTATTATCATTCAAGCATTATTCAGTTATTATCAAAGGAATTCATTTAATTTTCCCTGATAAATAAGACTTTCTCCGCATTTTTTATGGAATATATGAAACAAAATTAGTGCTGAAAATTTCCAAGATCAGTCTAGAGCATGGATTTTTAAATACATTGAAATAATTCAACTATCCCAAATTTGAGGGAAAATTCTTATACAATTTTAAACATAACAGCACAAATTACAGAAAATTTTAAAGTAAGAAATTCTATTATATTATTAAAATTCTTGGCTGCTAAGAAACCTTAAAAATGAATATCCAAAATTATTGCAATTTATTTTTAAAGATAGATAAATTAAAGGTAACAAAAATTTAAAAAGGTATATTTAATAATAAATTTATACATTTGAATTATAATTGAAACATATACAAACATTGCACTACATTAAAAAAATGTTACTAAAAGGCAAAATGCTTTTAAAAAAAACTATCACAAAACATTTCAAAATTTATAAGAAACTAATAATATAACCGTATATTCGAAATATTTTTATATGAATCGAAAACTGGGGTAATTTTTTTAAAACTCAAAATTGGGGTCAATCGATGCAAATTGCCCCTTTTAATAATCATTGATCTTTTATTAAATTCTTCAACGAGTAACAAAGGGGTTTCTTAGCAAAAAAGAGGACACCATACAATCCTTTCGGTTTTCGACAAAAGAAGAGGTGAATATCTCCCTGTTTTTATTCCCCTCTATTCCCCTGAGCCGCTATTAAAGGACTTTCACTACATTATGAAATTAACCCGGAACTTTAAGAAAACACATGCACGGCTACTCACTCTACCCTCGCTACTCTTCCCATCCCCAACAGAACAGCAACAAAAAAGAAAGAAAGAAAGGGGAAGAGCTAGAATAAAAGAGGGGACCCTAAAAGCTCGTGTGCCCTTGATTACGTCCATTAGGTTCGCTTTTAGGGCGCCTAGGGGGCTTTGCTTGAGAGCGACGTGGGTTGAGGACCCCTGCTTTTACGCAATCAACCCCCTTTTTACGGTCATTCCGTAGTAGGTCTCTTCACATATGTCGGAAGCATTGAATTTTTAGTACCTACTGAAAATTCAGTCCCATTGCGTTGTTTTAAGACAGTTTGGTGAATAATGTTATGGGAAAATCAGTAGAAACTGTATAAAAAGGTCTTAAAGGAGACATTTTATCGGCTAAGACGTTTATTTTTAGTGAATGGACAGTGAGAAAAAGAAGTAGTTTCAAAAGAAAAACTGTTAATTTATCAGTTATTTAATTAGAAAAAGCAACAAATATGTGAGGTTTACTCTTTCTTTTCGTTAAGTTGTTTTACATATAATTTGTTCAATTGTTTTTTCTTCATCCAGTGATCCCACATTCAGTTCCTGAAAATTTAACAAATATGTACGACCTTACAATAATTACATTTCTTAATTACATGTGTGTATGTATGTGCGTGTATATATGTGTGTATATGTGCGTGTACTTCGTCTCTTCCTATATATATGAATTAAATATGCGAGAAAGAGAGAAATCAAAAGTGAGAGACAGAAGCAGAAATATTAAGTTAAAATCGCATGTAAGAAATATACTCGTTCAGTTACATAGCTGCTGATCCGAATAATAATAAACTGAATTTGGATTCAGATTTAATTGGCACTTGCATCCTTTCTAATTTTCCTCGGCTACAATGAGTTTTTTCTGTTTCAATCAAATAGAGATATACTTCAGTTGTTCCATTCAAACTCATAGATAAAAATGCATTTGAAGCAGTAAAGAGTTATTCAGTTCTTTGTTTTTTTTTTATAACCTGGTGTTATCCTTTGAGAGTTACTTAGAAATAATTTGAGTTAATTTTGCCATCAATCTAGAAACGGAGAACATTGCTTTTTTTCCGATAAATTTCCTAAAATATAAGATTTATACATATAGGCATAAGATATATGACTTATAAAATGGACATAAATAGATGAACAGGATAAAATATTTTGCATCCTTATACATCGTTTCAAAAACATATTTTAAGTGGATTAAAATACTGTGACATAACACTTTATTTTCAGTTCACAATAATCACCCATAGAAACTGTGCAATGCATTACATGAACAAAAATTCGTAAAACTGACAGCCATTGTTATGATAAACAACTTCTAAAAGATTTCAAAGTTTTATGCCATGCCACAAAAGAACTTGAGAACCGTTCGATTTGTAACAAATTTAGTTCATGATTAATTCAGTTTAGTTCCATAAACGTAATAACTTGTCGATCATGTATATATATATATATATATATATCATTTACAAAATTAATCAAAACAAGCTATTCCGAGATATTTAAAAAAAAGTCAAATTAGTATTCAAACATTAAAATTAAGCCACAAAGTATAATAAATTATTAAAGATTCCGATTCAATTTTGCTCTTACATACCAAAATTAAAGTAAGAAAAATTATTAAATTAAATATATCTTAAGAGAAACATAGGTTTTGAAATCATAAAATAAAAATAAAATGAAATAAATATTTACATATTATTCTATTCTCAACAAATAGTTACTCCTGTTCTAACTTCCACACCTCAACAAAGCTTGAAATAAAAGTGGTTTTATTTTATTTACATTTTTCTAACTCTTATTTATTATCAGTCGTACTTTTACAAAGGGTACAACGCCATTGACTAACCTTAGTTTAAAAAAGGGGGCATGAGTTATAAGGGTTTGGGTGCCATTGCATTACATAATAACATTTTTATACTTTTTAGTTAAAAATATATGAATCAGAAAATAGTATCTCTAAAGTAAGGAACATTTCATATTTTTATTTATGTTTCTTTGATACATAATGGTCATGTTATCCTTGGGATCATATTTGTGGATTAGTGGCTGGCATTAATTCCGTCGAGTTTTGGCTTTAAGTCCTGGTGCCACTAAAAATCCGCCACGTAGGAGGGCTGAGGTCCCAAGTCCTCCTGTTTGCGTGGTGTGGAAATTCGTAGAGGGAGGTATCGGCTCAGATGTCGTCATCGTCACTTGACCAAGGCTAAAAAATACTATGTCCTTCGCCAATAGTCCTTGAGTTACTTTTCAGTGCGACATTAATAAATAATCACTCACTTACATTCTCCTTTATTTTTGTCCAGAAATTTCGTTTTTGTAAATATTATTTTGTACTGCACTGAACTTAAATGGAGCTTGAAGTTGAAAAAAAAGTGACCGACTAATTGCGAAAGAGAATTGTAAGAGAAAAAAAAAACAGAATGAAATGTCACAAAAAACGCAAATATAACGTTTATAAGAGATGCAAGTATTTATAAAAATGAAAACAAAAATACAAATATTTTTAATTATTAATGTCTAATGCATATTTGAAATTTTCTAATCTACTAAAATTTACATGTTAATTCCTCCTTCTTGATGTCTGCGTACTTGCTTTTTACGACCGTATCCTTATTCTATAAATATTATTTCACACTGCATAATAAGCATCTTGCACAGACTAAACATTCTCTTGGGCCTACCTACGGAGTTGAAGTGCCAATCTCGAATGAAAGAAAAACTTCCGCCCATGCAGAAGTAAAAAAAAAATTCCAAAAAGAAAATAATAAAAATAAATGAATGAGAGAGGAAAAAAGAAGGAAAAAATAAAGAAACAATTACTTCTCGAAAAAGAAGAGTAAAGCTCAATTCACAACGACCGGGTCGATTATCAATGTGTCTTCCTCCTCCTCCCTCCCCTCGTCCTTTGATTGACAGTCCGTGTCTGGTAAGTGGGTGTGGGGGCCCACGGTAAAGTAGCGCCGAGTGTGGAAAAAACGTCAGGTGTTTCAAACAGAAAAGCTGAGTTTAGGAATAGGGAATTTTCGCAGCCGCCTTTTCAAAGATTCCCGCTGGAGTGGGTGGAGGGGACTTTTCTGTCTTTGCTCTTGCTTTTCTCTTGTTCGTCATCCTCATCCGTCCTTTTTCTTTTCTTTTTTTTTTTTTTTTTTTTTTTTTTTTACATCATCGTCATCAGTTTTCGGAAACTTTGAATGTATTGGTCAGAAATGATTATTTGCTGCTATACAAGCGTATTCAATAATTATTTATTTAATTCAATGAATCAGAATCAGAGAAATTTTGAATGTTCTTCTTTATATGGAATTTTTAATGTTTTTGTGTTATGAGAAATATTCAACGTTTTTATTAAATATATTTTCTACATAATATTCAAAATTTTATAAGTCAATCAATATGTAATGAAATATTAAAATTATGCTGTAGAGGATGCGTGGAAACTATAGTTTAAAATACTTTTTGGTATAAAATTGCTTTATCGAACAAGTCTCTCTTACGGGCGCCTTAAATTTAATTCATTCTCAAGTAAAGAGGAGAGAGAAGGTACTGAAATAGTATTTAACTTTCAATATTTCTATCTTATGCCAAGAAATCTAATTATATTTATCACATAACTCCAATTTAGCCTTCTCAAAAAGAGATAGATAAAGTGCCTCCAATCTTTAACATCTGTTTAACTCCACTGTATACGGACCATCAATATTTCATTGATATGTAAGTTCATTGATATAAGGTGTACGCTAAGGAAATCTATAGTATCTCAATTATCTCTAACAATCATAGAAGAAGCTAGACTCACAGGAAAATTATTAGTGGTATAAATACATTTGAACAATTATCTTCATACACATTATGACTCTTATCACATGAAAAATTTAGTTTAAATTGTGTATCTGAAATCAGCAATGAAAGAACGTGATTTTTCAGATATTTGGAATCATATATTTTGAACTGAAAAATTTTAATTACAAGAACTTATAACTATTTCTCTGTTCTTAAAAGCATTTCTAAGTTGTTTTTTTTCTCATCAAGAAAATGAAATATAAAGAATTAAAGAAAAGTTCTATGGAAAATTTTGTTTAGCCACCCAAGAGCTAAAATTTTTTAAAATTAATTACTCGATTAAATATTACAATGAAAGAAAATGATGAAATATTTATATGGGCAATAATATAAGCAGCATATTAATTAAAATAAAAGCAAACAATAAATTACTTAAATGAATATATTTAATCAAAGTGTAATTAAAATCGAAGCGAAACATACATATAAATTATTAAATTGAATATTATATAAGCAACAAGTAATTAAAATTAAATTAAACGATAAATTGTTAAACTGAATATATTTTAAAATAAATGTAATTAAAATTAAAGAAAACGGTAAAAAAAATTAGAAGAGTGATCTGATACACCGAAACGCCCCACCTAAAACAATATTCCCTTAAGTGGCTAAAAATTTGGTTTTCATTGACAGTTAAGACATTAAAAGTATGTGTGATTCTCTCTCCTTTTGAATTTAATATCTAATTCTAGCTAAGAGATGTAAAGTTAGTGAAAAGTTTTCATTAAAAGTTCCTGTAACTAATATCACTTCAGTTATTTTACAGTTACTTATTTTAGAGCAATTTTTTCTCGAATTGCATCCCTGATTGCAATAAATTTAAAAAAGGAATTATAGAATTAAATTTTGAAAGAATTTTAGGCAAATAAAGCAATTTAATTTTACATTATTATATGAACGGATTTTTCATTTGATTTTTTAGACTTCATTGTAATCATGAATTACTATGATATATATTTCAAAATGTAATTATTTTCTGTATGTCAACATTACAAATTGAAAACTAAAAGGCGTTAGTTTATTTTTCTTCCAAAGCTAAAAATATGCTCCATCGTATGTTTTTCTATAATTTTCATTGAGCTTTTAATAACAAAAATTTACCGGCCTTACCACTGCTGCAGATTATTTGAAGTTTATTATACTTCAATAATCTCATTTGCTTAATGAAAGTTACTCTAAAGTTACATAGTTCATTATTGCCGACAGACTAAACAATTGGAAACAAATGACGATGCCTGAGCAGGTGTTTGAAAGTTTCAAATTTTACGCAGCAAATACCCCGAAATACAAAAAAAAGTCAATTTTGTATGATTCGGTAATGAAAACATTTAATTATTCTTGGATATTATTTATGGATATAATTATTTCATTCATTCTTTCTTATTCTATATTTCATTAAGGCTTTTATAATTGGAGTTCAGAGTATAATGTAAATGCGTACATGTGATAATAAATTTATCTTCACTTGCTTTTGAATTATAATATTTTTAAAAATAAAACTACTTTGATTCCCATTTATAAATATTTTAATCTCTTCTTTAAAAAGTCGTGCATGTTTTATTTCCTAAAACCACCCAAAACCTCATTTAACTTCTGAATTGGCAAAATTAGTAAGATCCAATTTTGCTTTTATCATGGCATTAAAGTCATTAGTTAGAAAAATGCTCTAAAATCAATGAATAAGCTTTGAAGTTGATTATAAGAAACTACTGAGATCTTTTTTAAAAAATAAAATCAAATAACAGGGGATTCTGAGTTGTACATGTATTGTATATGTATATATATATACATATGCATATATATATTTATATTATATTATATATTAAGAGTCCATATATACATGGCCATTTAATATTGGTTATTATTATTATTATATTATTATCTCATTATATATGCACATACATTTCTATTATTTTATGGATATATATATATGATATGAAGTATGTTATATACATATATATATATTATTATCCATACATATACATTAACATGTCATCACTACATGACACATACATATTATTATATATATATATTCTCATATTATATGTTAATCATTACGGGCTTGTTGTTGTTATATATACATATACATATACATATACATATTACATATTATTATATATATATTCATATATATGCATTCATATATATATATATATTCACGTGCGTGTGTGTTTATCGTCAGTTAATCTTTAATAACACAGAAACATAAAACATTAGTATAGATTTCAAATTGTATTTACAAATGCAAAATCAATCTGAAAGTGTAGCTGATTGCTAAAAAAATAAATTTTGCTATAAAAGTCTTAAATTTTTATAGCTATAATAAATTTGATTCTTTTTTTTTTTAAAATCGTGGATTATTCTTCTTTTACTTATCGTATCTAATATGTAATTTTCTGATAAATTCATGTATTAAAATATCATAATATTTCATACATATAAAATGGATTTTAAAAAAATTCTGAAGTTGCAACACATAATCCTCTTGAATATTTGAAGTACAAAAAAAAGCAAATAATTTTTTATTTACTAAGATCGATTTAAAAATCTTAAAATAATAGGTTATTATTCTTACTTATTAAATGTGTTAAAAATTGTAGACGCATTTCTCTTTCAGCATTTAAAGCTATCCTCTTTGCATTTTTTTTAAGTAAATGAATTTAATTTAATTTATTATTTTTAAATATTTAGTTAGTAAAGGAATATTTCTGTTTTCCTTTGAATTAAAATTAAGTTATACTTTAGCTGGAGCTACCTTTTCAGAGAATTATTAATCTAGCTTTCCTATTACAAGTTTTAGCTTAAATAATTTATGTTTTTGAGAAATTTAAAATGCATAAAAGCTCTCGAATAAAAATTAACACTCGCCAATTTCGAACAATCGTTGCTAATACTGTACGTAGGCGCGTGCACGTTAATGTTTGAATCCAGATTAATTTGTTCATTCTATTAATTAATTAAAAGACATTAAAACTTAATTTTTGATATGTTATGTTCCTTTTTAGAGTAGTTTTTAAAAAGTGTAAGTTAGAGTACTATTAAAAATTGATAAAAATGTGAGAGATAATACTTTCTACAGCGCTCCATAGTCATCTTTAGGAAAAAAATTTAAAAATAAATCTTAAAATACTTCCTAGATTTTTTTTTAATAAACAGGAAGCGCTCATAGTAACTTAAATTATGCCTTTTGAACTAGACTGCTGCCATTAATACGCTAAAAAAATAATGTGCCACTCAGAAAAAGTACATAGAGATAAAATGTCAATCGTACAAACGTTTTAACAAAGAAGGGAGTCAAAAAATGCCGAACTGCTGATTTTTTTTTCTATGTGCTTCTTTTAGGGTATCGAGCATTTGACCTTTTTATAAGTAACCTCTACCCTCAAAAGTCTTTCATACCACAACTATAATTACGTTTTTTTGCCGTTGTTTTTCGAAGGGTAAGGGTACATCGTGTGACAGCGAAATCGGCAACTACTTCCGACAGAATACTAGTAATTTTCTTGTCATTTTCTGGGAAAGGGGTCAAATCTATATCGGCAGCCACTCTAACCGTCTGTCGCGATCCCCCCTCCTTTGCAAGAAAAAAAAGAAGTATTTTTTTTACTCAGCGATTATTTCTGGGTAATGGGGGGTCGGGCTTAACAATACTTGAGTGCATTTGCAAAAAATCAATTTTACGCATTTTCATATCTATATATTCCAAAGGAGAAAAAATGATGTGATGCATTTCTGATAAAGATACAAAAAATATTTTAATAAACTTCTTTTTCTTTTAAATTTTTCGTGCTATAGTTATAATTCACTCATACAGAAACAACTTGTGATTGCGGAGCTCTGTGTATATTTTCTCTTTGTAGAATGATAGTCGAGAAATCTGCATGCAATTTTTAAAAATCAGCAGAATTTTATCTAGAACATTTAAATACCAAATTACTAATAGTATTATGTGTATGTATGTGTAAGATTAAAAAAAAACAGGTAATCGCCTTCCTTTATTCTTTTTAACTTTCTTTCTCTTTTTCGACAAACTCTATTTTTAACACTTAACCAAATTTACCAACCAACTTTCTTGCGTTTCTTAGCTGAAACCTAATTCAGAATTCGGCAAAATTTCCTCATTTCCTGGGGTATAAAAGCTTATGCTGAAAGTTGGTTGTTATCTTTTACGCTTTTTGTTCACCTGCTTTTGCTCAGCTGATACGTGTGCAGTATTGCTTCCATTGTGATATCCAAATGTTAAATGCCTTCACAACAATAAAGAAGATGCTCAGATTTCATAATAAACTACTATTTTAACGACTGTACTATCTGAAATTGAAATGAGTTTACAATTCCTTTGGTATATGTAATATATATATGATGACTTTTAGCGAGGAAAAATTGTGGTAACTCCTCTTTTGCATAGGAGAGGGATTGTGAGTGTATTGAGAGAGATGCGGTCAGGACTTCCTTGTAAGAGGTAGGGGCGAAATGAACTCCGATATGTAAATAAGCATCTTTTTTTGTTATTGCTTAAGAGATGGAGTTGTCCATATGCTCTCATGAACTCTACTCAACTCTCCAGTCGTTAGTTAGTGTATAAGAAGATAATTTATAGATTAGAGGTATAGATAAGAAAAACCCCTCACATGCTCACTTATGGGATAAAGTCATTACTGCATATATATATATATATGTGTGTATATAAAAGATATATATGTATGTATATATATATATGTATATAAAAGATATATATGTATGTATATATATATATATATATATATATACAGGGGTGGACAAAATGTAGGAGACTACTTTAAAATGCATGGTTTGAAAAAGAAAGATTAGTTTAATGAAATATATGTAGGTGGCGCTGGCGTTTTTGACTCTACCCTATACAACTAAATAAATGCTTTAAACAGTTCAGTTTTGTCACGACTGTTATGTGAGGTTGTCATTCGTCATTATTCAGGTTACAGACTTCGAACGAAGGTCTTTTGAATGACGGGCTTAGTATGGAGATCTTCCGTAAGCAAGGTAGCCGAGGTGTTTAATTTTTCAAGAATCTGCATATCGAAGATTTATTCCGCATGGTATTGAAAGCAACGGAAAAAAACATATCTGCTAAATCTGAAGCGTGGACGAAAAATGTGTGCTGGTGGTGGACATCATTAAGACAGTGTGACGATAAAAATAAAGACCACTGGCATGCAAATTCTGCTGTGAAAGCGAATGTTTGTGTTACACACCTCTGAGTATCAAAACAATTAGAGGAGCTTATAAAACAAATTTCTGGGTGCTTAATTAAAGCCACTCACTTGAAGTGCTAATGCACTGTAACAGGAAAGGGTGGTGTTTAAGTCACAAGAAAGCCTGACCTGGGGCAGTAACACAGTGAGCGTGTAATATGGTCTGACGAGTGCTTCTTCATGATTTTCCCACTTCTGCCGGGATTTTACGTCTGGAGAACCATCTCAAACTATAATACAGACTACTTGTCCTAAGAAATTGAAACATGGCGGGGGTTCTTTGACTGGTTTGGAGCATCCATATCGTGGTTCTCCTGCTGGCCCCAATGATAAGCTGGAGGGACTGACTGGCTGCAAGACTTATGTTGAACATTTTGGCAGATCAAGTTCATCCCACATGGTACAAGCTGTTCCCGATGGTGATGAGATGTCTTCGTGAAACAAAGCCCTGTTCACAAAGCTCACATTGTCAGATGGTTTCTGGCGAGGAGGATTTATCCCTCTCCCTGGCCACACAGTTTCACGAACCTGAATAATTATCAGACACGTAGATCTGCATCTTGGAACGGAAGTGCGTTCTCGTTGATCACCAGACATCGTTTATCTGGACTTGCCACACGTTTTGCGAAGGAATGGTATAATATATCCCTGAACTTTTTAACTGTAGTTTATCTCATTCGAAGACTTACTGTTATTTGGATTCGACGGGTTTCCCACATGCACTATTAAGCTAAAAAGAAAATTTCTTTAAAGAGGTTTACCATGATTTTCAATCCCAACCATATTATATAGCCATGTAGTCATTATAAATGTATAAAACTTTAATGTCATACCTAATATCTCTAAAATATATATTTAAGTATTCTTATTGTATATGTATGTATATGTAATAGATATATATAGTATATATGCATAAACCCGCATGCATACATATGTATATGTATAATATATATGTATGTAATATGTATGTATATATATATATCTTCTGTATATATGTATGTATACCTTACATACATACATGTATATATGTATATGTATATATATATATATATATATATATATATATATATATATATATATATATATATTTATATATGTATACATACACATGCTCTATATGCTGGTACTTATGAAGAGATGATTTAAAATATTTAAAGGAGCAAAATCAGAAAGAGAATGTAACAATGAAGAGAAAATGATAGAAATATGGAATTTAGCAAAGGTCAAAAGCAAGGACTGAGGGACCGATTAAATTGGAGTTAAACTGGTTTAATGGTGCCAACCTTCCCACCTTGCAACTTGTTGGAGGCTAGATTAGAATCCAAGAGTGCAAAAGTTCATGATTAGATGCAAATAAGTTCAAGCGATAAAATTACAAAAATAAAAGAATCTATATATAATAATTCCTGAGGGTAGGCTAGATTGAAATCTAAGTACAAAAGAGTTCAGCAAGTTAAAAAAATGCAAAAAAAAAAATTCAACGATAAAATTTACAAAAAATAAATCTATAATTCTAAAAATTATCAATAAATCAAAATATAAAATTACTTACAAAAGAAATTCAAGAAATGAGAGATTCAAATATGTGATGTGGAATTTCTTTAAGCTTCAGATGTATATCACATACTCAAAATGAAAAATATAACTTTATGTCACCATATAAATTTAAAAAGATTTAAATCATTGTTTGATTGGTAATAAGTAAAAGGATGCAGAAACAATTGGTTGGTAATAAAGTTGTATGGTAAAAGCATTATATTAACAGTCCGAATTTTTGTTTGCGGTAACAAAAATTTTGTGTAACCGTTATCAAATACAGTTGATAACAGTTTGGATTCAAAGTTATGACTAGTTTTTTTGAATAATGATATCATAGGATTTGGATTTAATATCTGCATAATATATATATATATAAAGATATATGTATATAAAGATATATATGTATATATATATATATATATATATATAAAGATATATAATAACATGTATAAAGATGTATGTATGTGTGTATATATATGTATTATGTATAATAACCATATACCATATATGTATGTGTTATTGACATGTATATATATATATGTATATATGTCATATATATATATATAATAGTAATATATATATATATATATATATATGCTATGTACATATATTTAATATATATATGTATATGTATGTGTATGTATATATATGTTATGCTCCTATATATATATATACATATATATATATATATATATATATGTATATATATATATATATAACACGATTAATGAGAGTAAAAGAAATCTCTATGTATATAATGTTTTGTTATACATTTTTTTGTTTTTGTTACATATTTTTGTATAAATAGCTTGAATAATATAAACATGTTTAAGAGAGATAAATTTATAGATAAAATATTAATACAAATTTCTCTTCTGCAAGAGATAAAATGAGAAGAATATATACAAAAAAATTTTAAAAATATAAGGAAACTAGAATCAAAGAAAAACTATTTTGATAATACTAAGACGTTTTTTAAGAAATCTCTTTTATATATTAATCAGTTGATATATATTTCCCATTTATTCATAAAGTCCAAATTACAAACAAATTAGACAAATTTATCCTACTACTAAAACCTTTAAATTTGATAGTTATTGCATTTCAAAGAAATCTAATTTATTTATAATCTAATGTTCAAAATAAATAATTTAGTACATTTACATTTATAAGTCACAAAATTCTTTTCAAAATAAAATTACCTTAGTTTTTTCCTTTTGCAGAAAGATTATAAAGGCTAATTAAAATATACATAAATATTATAAGAATGATAATATCTGCGCATGTAGATTTTTGTCATATCTTTTGTTATGTACTGTTTCTAATAGCTTTCTGAAATCGTATCATTTTTTTTTTTACGATAAAATTAAATAAATAAATAAAAATATAATATGCATAAAAATATAAAGCTACTTTTATATCATTACAAATTTTCAGTGAGCACAGTTATCTTACTTAAATACAAACAAAAACGCTGACTGACAAAGAACGAAATTTCTAGTAATTTTAATGGAGGAAAAATTTACAATTCTTAAAATATAAAAAAATTGACAAAACATAGATATTTGTCATGAAGACATAGTTGTAGTAGAGTCGATAAGAATATTAATATTGCTTTAAGGTAAATCATCATAATTTTGGTCAACTACAAATAAACAGTTTATACAAATGCTAAATATTTTGAAGTAAAACCAATAATTTGGCAGAAGTGAATACGCTCTATTCAGTTAACTGATGTTGCAAAAACATTCAAGCTCAACAACTGTGGAAGGATTATTATTAGTAGCTGAAATTGAGTTGATTTTTATTTTTGAACATTTTCACGATTTTGGCAAATATTGACTTATATTTTATCTTTTTTTATAATTACTTGACCAAAAGGTTTAGCTTTCATTTGTTCTATAAAAATGTTCTGATGCGGAATGTATCGATCATAGGAGGAAAAAACTATGAATCAAATCGTGTTCAAAGGTTAGAATCAACAAGAAAAACTTACTTTGTTACATGGAAATTTGTTTCCATATGAAACGAAAATATATATACAATAAATTCAAACCATACGGTCTGTTTTAAATACACCATCCTTTGATTCGAGACCATTCGATATTCAAAATTTCATGAATCGGATATTTCCAAAGCTACCTCATTCCAAAAACATTAAAACATTCTGAAATATCATAACAGATACTCATTGTTTCAGGGAGCACAAGACACAAATACAGAAGATCAGATTTACATTTGGATGAGGAACAAAAACAGAAAACAAAAATATATCTTACAGTCTGGAGAGCAGGATAATAAGCTTGTATACGTCGTTTCCAATCCTCTCACGGGCTTAACAACAAGCAAGACCTGGGAAGAAGGCGTTATAGACTAAAGAAAATCGAGGACGTGCTTTAAACGTGAGACGAAACTTTATTTAATAAGCACGCACGGTTTGTGGTGTGTCTTGTCTGCTTAATCCATTTGCTCAATCAGGGATCTTCCATGTATCAGTGTAGGCCAAGATTGGTTACATTACGTTCATTTTCTGCATTCCTTCGTCACCAAAGCCTTGCCATTATCTGGGGCTGTGTTTCCTCGAGTTCTGTTTCTTTTTTGCGGTTTTCTCTACCCCCTCTCTTTCTTTGTTGGTTAGTCTTCGAGATAATGTTGATTTCGGACTATGTCATCGTGTATCTAAGTTCTTTTTCTCTTTTGTCATCATATCTTCTGTCTTTTAATACTGTCTGTTCCTTTTCTTATTCTCTCACAATGAAAAGAGACTGTGTATTATTACTTTTGCTTTTCGGATATAGAAGAAGTTTTTTAGAAGATGGAAATAGAATATAAAAATAGGTTTTTATATTGTTCTTTGTAATCAAAACGGACTACTGCTGTTATATAATTTGTGCATCTTTCGCTGTTTTGTATCTAAGTTGTACTAATATCAAAATTTATTTTTTTTTATTCATAAAATTCTTTTGATGACATTTAATAAATTGATTTCAGTATGTATTTAAATGTTGTTACAGTTCATTTTATTTTAATTAACAAAAGAAACATATTAAAATTTCAAGACTCAAAATCTTCGAGATCTAAAAGCTACCTACTAGTTCTTAGAAAGTTTAAAAGAATTAACTTTTAAAAAATTCATAATCTAAGTTTAAGAAATGAATTTTCATTTTCTTATTTATTGCATTTCAGAATTATTTATTGGTGAAATTAAAAGTCTAAATTGATTTGATTTTAGACACTAAGAGAAATTATGAAAACATACAATACACTTTTTTAATTTAAAGGTGCAATTTAAATAAATTGTTAACATAAGCATTTAAAATAAAAAATTAGATAAAATGTACCTTCTCTTACCTTTTATCAGAATTTTTTCAGACGTAGAAATTAAATGTGTATGAGAGAGGAAAAGTATTCCTTGTCCTTCATGACAGTACTTCCTTTCTAGAAAATTGATTTTGTTTCCTAATTTTTTAAAAGACATCAAAATCTGAGATCCAGCCACTCGATATAATTCTAACACGTTACTATTGAATTTTGTACTAATCTATATTGTACATTCAATTGAATAAAGTCTTTAGAACAACTTCGCTTCGAAATTATTTCATAAACGTCAGGTATTACAAATATTGGATAACAAAAGTACATAAAATTACCCTTTCCGATACATATCTAACTCAATTTAATGAATAACAGAAATGTTTGGTGAAAGGCACACGATGGAAGACACCTTAACTTTTCGTTTTAGATTTTTGGCTAAAAGAGGATGCAGCTAGAGAAATGCTAGAGCCGAATACCTTGGATCAATAATCAAATATTCTTCGTATAGATTTAGATCAATCATATATAGAGCTTTAATATTACTCACTTGTGTCCCTGTTCCCTAATGTGTTAGAGGACTTTATAAGTAAAATCCATGACATAGAAAATCAGAATATAATTAATACCTTACATTTTCTTTTCCAACCATAGATCTGCAACGCTCATTTATTTTTTGAAACCTCTCTTCTTAACTAACATCTAGGTTTTCTAAATGATTTTTATTTAAGCTTGAAACTCAAATGAAGTGTTATTTCTCCTAAAATTAGATGACTTGGAAATATAATGAATTGAACGAGGATAGTCACATATATAAGTGAAAGGGAATAGCTGATGGTGGGTAATCGATATATTTTAGTAGTTAGAAATTTCCAGAGCTGCAGTTGGTGCAAGTGGTTAAAATCGGTTGGTCGACTCTTGAGTAAATCGTTGGGTTGTGGCGATTATCACCACCAAAGCCTACTGCTGCTCTACCACAGAGAAGACGACAACTGTTACAGGTAAAACAAGCATATACAAACGAAGTGTAGTCCTTCTACTATCGCTATTTAAGGTAGCATTGAAAAGCAAAACAATGGAAGAACGAAAGAAGAGCTGCATTCTATAGCAAAAAAATTTCACGGTTCTCTCTTCTATCTATCCTTTAATTGATCTTTAAAATGGTTTATAAAATAAAGAATCATTGTGTTGACTTTGATTATTCAATCCCTTCTTGTGATATCTTACTTTTCTGATCTGGAGTTGCTTGCGATTTAGAAACACCAACAGGTCGAATATACGCAATATTTGAGAAGTGCCTCGGCAGGTGGTAAATAAATAAATTTGTTTGATTTTAAGCTAGGATTTTCAGGTGTTGAGAGTTGTATTTGAGAGATAGCGTAGCTTATAGAAAACCCTGACCAAACAGTGTTTGTTAGGGTTTTGTTGTGACCTATTGACTATTTATTAAGCTTTTATCATCTGTGTTTTATGATTTAAAATAATATCAGGAAGACGTTACCGACCTTTTCTTATCATTCAAAAAAAACTTAAATTCAAAAGCTCAACCTACGGTCCTTTTTGTGCTGTTCAGAGGTTCTAACCATTATCTTAACAAACTGTTCAAAGTTTTTTACAAAATACGACTTAAACATAGTATTAGAATTACAGCTATAGAGAACTCAGACGAAAATCTCTAAGTTCTGTATTGGCACAATGATCACCATTAACAAATATATAATTAATATATAATGAAAATTGAATATTAAAAATAATTTGATAACAAAGATCTTAAGACTAAAGAAAAATAATTTTCATCCAGTAGAGTAAACATATTTAAAGATTATTGGTCTGCCATTTTTTTTTAACTCTTCTATTTTGTCGGTAAAAAAGTTAAGACTGTTCCTTGAAAACCTCGACTTTTGAGGGAATTTTTTGTTGTTCGTTTCGACATTTTTTTTTTTTTTTTTTTTTGCTACTGGATTTTAGATTACAAATGATTGCCAAATTGTTGAGTCTTGCTTGTCTCGTTGTTGATAAAGACACCTTTGAAGATCAACTTTAACTTTGTGAGGAATTGTTTCTCCTCGAAACAAAAACAATTGAAACACAAAAGTCTTAAGTGTCAAGTGGTGTTTCTACCGAAAATCATTGACAAAAAATTTGGGAGATGGAAAGCTTATCGTGGGTTTGATCTATTTTCTGATTGTTTTGGATGAATCGTATTTCAAACCGGTTAAAGAAATGTAAGGACTACTATGGTTGCCTTTGATCAGAAGCCCAGCATGGTCCGCCTACCTCCTCAATACTCACTACTAAACTGTTCATTTGTTATACTCCTTTGTTGTCTCTATATTGAGTCTCATGCATCATGCACTGCAAAGTCAGTCCTCAAAAACGACACCACCAGCATCGTTCCAACAGATCAGTTGCTGATAACTTCGTCCATCGTGTCCTTTACCCTCCCCTCTCAGATTCTGGAAACATTCACCGCCCCAAAGAGGGCTACCGAAAAGAGCTTCCAATTTGGTTATCTTCTCCTTGGGGCGGCTCTTCCACAAAGAGATATATGTAAATAAATACAAACCTTCCTGATTCACCGAGAGCTTTTGTTCCGCTCAGAGGTGGCATACTAAACAGAGATAAGGTTAAAACAACTGGAATCAATACCGATTTCTCTATTTTGCGGCTCAGGTTAAAGAAACTTTTATTCCGATAACCAAAAAAATGGGTAAATTGAAAGAATTCCGCCGCGTTTTGATTAAGTAAATTCGAGGCTCAACTGTAAATTAATTTATTAACGGTTCTCTCTCTTAAAGACATTTTACGTCTTTTGTTAACAAAGGTCTATCATTAGGTCAGTTTTGTCGATTTTTAATGGATATCTGTGCGCT
Source organism: Nephila pilipes (assembly GCA_019974015.1). NCBI lineage: Eukaryota > Metazoa > Arthropoda > Arachnida > Araneae > Nephilidae > Nephila > Nephila pilipes. Next base: position 505,057 of record BMAW01071540.1, read on the forward strand.
GAAACTTTGGTACAAGAACAACCATGTCAATGTAAGTGAAAACATTTCGAATTTAAACAACAGTTTATTTTATTTTAATGAACAGCCTAATGGTGATAAATTCAGTAATGGTTAAAAGAAATTTTTTTTTTTTTTTTTTTTTTTTTTTTTTTTTTTTAAAGTGCCTTTTGTAGAATATGAAATACTGAAATATAAGTGCACTTTTAAGAACATCTTGTTTTCAGTTAATGGAATGTTTGGGGTTATGGAATATATTGCCATTTTTGTTTTCCAGTCATTTTAAAATTGCCACTTCCTTTCACTTTCCTCGTTATTTACTGTCACTGATAATATATAGTTATTGATGGTAGGCAGTTATATTCTCTAATTAGTGTTTTATCAATAATAGATGTAATTTACATTTAAAGTAACATTCATAAAATTGGAATTTATAATTAATACACTTTAACTTTTTTTAAAGATTGGACGTTTGCTTAAATTTTTATCAAATTATATGGTTCAAATAAATATTATTTCAAATTTATTTATAAAATACAGAGATAAAAGAATTTTCGAAATTAATGATTCTTTTTTTGTATTTTATATATGGAAAAACGGTTTATACAACTCACCAAATATTAGTTTAACAAAATTCAGTTGACTATAAATTTCAACAATTCTATCTAAAGCTTATATTAAAGTAAAAATAGCTAAGTTATATATTATTTTGTATTTTAAATTTGTGCATTAATGCAAACTTAATAGGTTTGTTTAAACTCATGTTTGTTAGACATTAACAAATATAAACAAAATCATTGTTTTTTACAATATATCAAAACTTTTAATATAACTATCTGACTGTACATATCATTTTGAAATTATTGTTTTTAATTTCAATACTACTATCTAATAATTGGTTCAGATATTTTCTTTACAACAGTATGCAAATGATCTTTGACATGAAACCTTTTTATAAAATGAAACTGAAGAATAATTATCTTTAGAATTTGTGTGATATATGCCACCTGACATTTTCAGAACTGAAAAATTCCATAAATTTCTGAAAATATATTAGAAATCATAATCAACTGAAGAGTTATAACATTTACTAGTTAAGGAGGAAAAACAAATAAAGTGAAAATAGGCAAGATGTTAAATGAATCCTACATTTTTTTTTTTTAATTAACCATTAATTTGATTAAAAATATTTTAACAAGAAAAAAGAATCCACCTAAATTAATTTTCTTTTTACTTTTCCTTTTATTTGACTGAGATAATTTTGTAATCTTTTTTTAAAAAAATATTTGCTGAATTTAAATTCTTGAGGAGCTTGAAGCCTCACTATATATAAATATTTTGCCTTTTTAAAACACACATAACTAACAAGCTCTTATGAAAATATAATGAAAAGTATAGAATTCAATCCTAAAGGAAAGATAAAATTTTTTATCATTTGTGAAATAATTGTAAATACTTTTTCTTTTAAATTAAATACTTGAGGAATGAAATATTATTATTTATGAAATATTATACCTTCTAAATATTTAGCAAAAGTTGTGTGTTAAATAAGAACATTTATAGAAATTCAAATAAACTGAAAAATAAATAGACAATAACATATTTATTTATTTCTTATTATAGGGTCTATCAGTTAACCTAATATCCGAATCAATATTATGAAATCAAACATTATAACACTAAAATTGCTAAACTATTAAAATTTAAATATTTAGAAAATATCTATAAATTATTGTTATGAGTTTTTTTTTTAAGTACAATCATGGGCTCTATAAAAGTGATACTTGAATAAATTTCTCTTCATTTCTGTTTGGAATCTTCCTTTGTATTTATGAATTCATGATATTTAATAAATTCATACTACTCAGTAAAATATTTAATACCTAAGAAATCGAGAATAGCCTTGAAGTTAACTCCTTTATTTATTCAGAATTTAATTGTAAATAAGAAAAGTTAAGATACTAGATGCATTAATAATTTTGAAAATTACAGCACTTTTAGTAGTTTAAATCCAAGAATTAATCATGAATATCTTTCTAAGCTGGCAAAAGAAGAAAAGAAATTTTAAAATAAACATTCATAGATTTATATGCATTTTAGCTTCTGTTAAGGGATTACAGGATTTTTATTAAATTAATTTGAAAACAAAACATTGATTACTGAAATGGTCTTTTTTTAAATGCTACAAATAGTATAGACCATAATGTTAAACATTAACTTTTTTATTAAATATTTCATAAATTATTTTGGAGTATCAATTTAAAATTTCAGAGAAAGGAATTCTCAATAGAGCAGAATGGAGTATTGAAACAACTTTACAAGTTCTTTGAGATTAATTATATTATTTTTTTGAGCATGGGTAAAAGAAATTATTCTTGAAACTTTCGATCAATTGCCAAAGTTCGATGGTGTAAGGTATTCTACCATTTATGAATATAAATCATAAAATTAATTATAAAATAAATTCTCAGTAGCCTGATAATAAATGTATTTTATTATTTAATATTTTCTTGAGCACAGCAGAATCAACTTTTGTATATAAAAGTCAAAATGAATGTACTTTTCGAATGACATTTTTTCAGTATATTTGTAGTACCTTCATTTTTAATAAAGGGTGGTATTTAATAGTATTTTGTAGATATAAACTTGTTGTGGTACTCCAAGTATTTGTATGAATAAAGGAAGCTCGGATCTTTAAGACTCTCAAATTTTATCAAATAAAAAAATAGTTAAAAGTAAAATAAATTATGAAATGAAAAAAAATAAGTTACTTAGTTGATTATGTGAGATTAGTTACACAAAAATTCAATAAATGGAAAGATTAGAAAATGGAATTTTAAATTATGACATATACTATATAAAACATATAAGAGCTTCCAATTATGTAGAATGTCTCATAATGAGTTTTAGGATTCTGGTACACTTTCCTCAATTTTACTTTATCCATAATTTATATTTTCAATTTTTTCGCGTTATCAGATGACTATTTCCCTCCGCCATTGGGCACCCGTATTTTCAAACACTCTGCACATTTAGATGTTGCCCACTATATTGGTAATAGACAAGGAGATTTAAATAATAAAATATAATTTCTTTAAAATTTCTATTAAATTTAAATTGCCAGGCATAGAGGTTCAGAACATAAAATTTTGTGTTTGTCAAGCTCTCATTAAATTTTAAAGAGTTAAAGACGATACGACTTTATGTAAAATATCTCTCATGGTAAATACGCATTGTCAAGCCTTAAGCCAGCAGGAAGTGACATATACCTACCTCCTCTCCATTCTTATCACACCCGGACGATTTTGCATCACACTCATTAGGAGATCCATATTTCTGCTCTGTATCTCAGCTAGCATTTTTAAGTTATCCTACTGGTTGTTGTTTCATTCTACTGATAGGGGCTTGATGGTCTATTTGATTTCTTTACAACATTGTTATCTACTGAATAATAGTAGTTGTGTTCAAGCACACGCCAAGTGTCGATCAATATGTTTGGTTGTAACAAAAAATTTAATCTTGGTTATGCTTTTTTCTGTACATAAGTTGCTGATCTGGGTATTATTAGATTAAATTTTTTCCATTTAATAGGTTGTTGAATAAATGTAATCCAGAATAAATTGGAAACCACTTTAAAATAAGAAGAAAAAATTCACGGAAGGCTATATTGAAGATATTAATATTTAATGCACTATTTTCTCGTTTAGTAATATATTTCAATCTGAATAGAGACAGCCAACATTTTTTATTCTTCTGTACCCATAAGGCTGATGAATGTGATATATTTTTTAATAACACTCTTTTTTCGGTTGAATTCTTAGATTATTATCTGAATAAATTAGATTAAATGCTTTGTATAAAAAACTGTAATTTATGAATATTACATTGATCAATAAGTAAATTGAAAAAGTTATTTATTGTAAATATTTGAATATGAAGTTATTTCTACTTATCTTTTTTCTAATGAGGCTATATGAACAGAAAGAAAGGATTAACATCTTTTTTTAAAAATAGAATTCTAAAATGTTCATTAAGTTTGTTTTTTAAATTATTCTAATATTGCAATTTTTTTCTAAAAGTGTTTTGATATTATATTTTTTGTATGTGTTACTTATTTAATTGTTGTGATTATTTTCTTTTTTTGATATAGTTTTCTGAAAATCGACTTCTTTTCCCCTTGCGTTCACTGTAATCTTAAAACTAACATTCTTGTTTAGCCTTGCATTCTTGTTCTATTAAAGTCTAAAATATATAATAGTTTATTTTATTTTTCTTCCTTTTCATGTATACATTATTTTCTTCTTGTATTACTTAGTTAATATATTCCCAATAAAATTAGATCGAATGGTTTGGCGTAAAAAAACCATAAATTTTGAAATAATTATATATATCAACTTTAAGTTTATTTTAAAAAATTACTTATATTGTTAATACTGTATAAGTTAAAGTAATACAACACTCTTTGAAGCAAAAGAAATTTTATATGAATGGAAATGAGTTTAAAAGGATTTTTTTTTGCCACTACTAGTCAGACTACATTGCATGAGAAACTATCATTTTTGTACTTTAAGTTCAGTTTTATCATCTCTACGATGAATCAACCTCAAAAACGTATATGAAAATTACTTAGTTCCTGTTGTATGTTCTATCAAGGTAAATAACTTGCATTAGTTCTCTTGTCTCCAGTACTGACAATAATTGGTTATTAAACATTCAATTCCAGTATTTGTTAAATAATAATTTTATTTCTTATATTCATTTACACTTGTTATCAAATTGGATATATGAACAAAAATTTCTAATTATTCTTTAATTTAGCTTGCTTTAAAAAACTCACCCTAATTTTATATATGCTACATTCTTCTAAAACGACTAACAATCTAATGTTATAATAAATTAGAAAACTTGGGACTATATTGAATTTAATCAGATTTTCGAAAATAAAGTCCACATCTTACCTTCAGGTACCTTTACTTGCACGATAATTTCTTACAAAGAGTTTTATTTTCTGAGGAATTTGTATACTTTGCTTTACTTGTGAGAATGTTCACAAAACATTCAGACATCCTTCAGGAGTCCATGAAATAAACCCTGATTAGTTGAAAAGGACGTAGTGACTTTAAAGAATCTGTGATTGTATGACAATACTATTTTCGAACTACAACTGCAGTTTTTATTTTTCAACCTTTATTTCAAAGTAACATTTAAGTTTATTTTTAACAGTGATATTATTTAAAAAAATGTAAGTGATTTTGAATAAGGTGGATCATTATGAAATAATTTCGTTTCATTTTCTCTGACTCAATAACTTTTTAATATATTTCATCAATAAATGGTTTTAACTCACATTGTAACTTTGTCAGTTGAAAACTTTTAAAGGAATTTTCTCTCTTTTAAACACTCAGGTAGAAATTTTCTATACATGTGTTTTGGGATTACAATACTATAATTTAAATTACTAATTATTAAAATTAAAATAAATTAAAACTAATTGTTCAAGAGTGGTATAGAGTCAAATCGTGGTTTATTAATCGTTACTTTAATTTAAATTACATGTATCTGATACAATTTTTAAATTTAATAAATTTATCATTTTGCTTTAATTTTTTAATTACAATTAGTTTATTATATTCAATTTTAATATTTTAATTTATCGCTTTGGCACAGGCTTTAGTACATATAAGCTTGAATTGTTAACGCCAACACTTAATTCAAGCTAAAAGAAATTTTACACGAATTTATTTTGGTGATCAAATTACAAATAATATCTAAAATGATTAAATAAATTAAAATAATTATTGAATAGAAAATTCATTGATTCAACATTATCAAAATTTAAGATTATAAAAAAAAATGGTACATAAATGATGAAGTTTGTAGAAAGCAAGCCCATGTTCAAAAACAAGTTTTGCCGGTGTTAAAACTATTAATTTTAATAATATTTTATCAATTATTTAATTCGGCATTGTTTTCAGCTTTTTTGTTCTAAATCAGTTTACTTTAATAAGAGATAAGAATCTCCTCTTTTTATGATTAGTTTTACAATAATACCATACAACCATGTCTGAAAAAACTCGATCATACAGTATAGTAAAACTGCACAGAATATTCATTACCATAGTACCACCTGAATAAAGAGACACCCTATGGATCAGTTGTTTATTCAAATGGAGTGTCTTTTTTAATATCAAGATGTAAATACATATATATTTTTATCAAAAAAGTTGGGATCAGTAAGATTTTCCGCCCTGAGTTATACAATATATATTAGATAAAATTAAAAAAACACTAACTTCAAATTTATTATTTATATATAGATTCTTTTAGGGATGAGAGCTTCTCAGTTTGTAGCAATGGGTTAGAGAGATTTTTTACCCTAAAATTTTTTTTTTTTTATAGTTTTTTGTTTTGATTATGCACTCATTCTTTAACTTTTAATTCTCTATCTGATTCTTCAAATTTTACAGTGCACCAAAGATATCGACATGTTGGTTAATAATTTTTGTTGTATTTGTTAATCAACAATCTCTGTTTTTTACTGCTGGATACCCACTGTCATAGATCTAGACGTCACCATGAGAGAAAAGAAATCCATATACACACTAAGTGATGGGAGGACATACATTTTAATTTAAGAGGATTAAATTGTCGAGAGTAATTCACGTTCAAAGAGACTGATTGAGCATTTGATTGAGAAACAATTAAAAACCTGAAAACTTCTGGCCTGGTCATTTTTTGCATCAGGCAACTTAATTCGACACAATTACTTTATGTTTGAGTTAACACAGTTGGGGAAGCTTCTATACATATAATGAAAGGTATTGCAATTCAAAGTTAATTTCATTTTGAATAATGGGGTGGAGGATCTAATAGCTGCCATGATACTATAATAGATGGCAGAATCTCCACTAAATATAAATAATATTAATTTTGATCATTCCCATAGTATCTTAAATGGTTTGTACATTAGATTCGTTATTGCACATTATCCTTTACAGAATGTCTAATGTTGTTTTTTTACTTGTTATTTTATTCAGGTGGCTATTTTGGGTGTGTGTGTTTATCTATGAGTATTTCTCTTATTTTATTATACTAGTTTGAAAATCTTTAAAAAGTCAGTTTTAACAGCTGAATTTGGGAAAATAATTTATGACTTTTGTAAGTGTGTGCTTGTGATGCATTTGCCTTAAATGTTTTCAGTTCTTGACTCAGGAGCTGTTAAAATGAAAATGGAAGTTTATAGATATATAAAAACTAGAAACATTTTTGGAAGAAGAATGCTGTTCTCAAGTCTGTTCCAATACTCTTAAAACCTGGTATGAAGAAAAAAACGTGCGATTTCTATTTCTAAATGTATTCAACTATTCTTATCTTAGCCATACTGAAAGCTGATATACGTATTAGGTTAAATAAAAAAACTTACAATTTAATACACTTTAACTCACGTGTAATAAATATGATTATTTTTTTATGTTCAGATTCGCATTAAGTTTTTTGCATTTATTTGTTTGGGTTAATTAAGAAAAATTATTACCTAACCAGCATTTTAATTTTAAAAGAGATGTTCAATAGATTTCTTTTAATGAATAATCATATTTTAAAAAGTGTCTATAGCATAAATGTAACCTAAGTATTCAAAAGCATTGGGTCGGGATTTACGCTATATGTAAATATGTGGTTTTCCTCCATTCAGATTATCTCATTCACATGTTATAAGCGGGCTCTAATTGTATTACCAGTTGCTTGGTAAAACATAAGTTGTTTGTTCCTGTTGTTTTTTTCTAAGGAAACTATGATAATAGATGTATTTCTTAAAACTTTTTTGATTCTTTGTTGCCATTAATACAAGTTTAATTTTGTTTTCTAATATAAATTATTATGTTTAAAAGTTATATATTTCAATATAAATTATGCTATGCTTGATATTTTATAGCATTAAAAAAAAGTTTTGTATTTTTTTAATTTAGAAAAAGAATTCTTTTTTTCTAAATTGCTATTTATTAAAATGAATATTATCATCCAAACTAGGCTTTGTGTTACCGTTCAGGTTCAACATACCTGGTGGTGAAAATTGGGTAGAAATGTTTATTTATAGCTGATCACAGTGTAAGATAATGAGAAGTAGTGAGTAAAGATTTCATTAATGTTATAGTTCAGCAAGCTTCCTACGTCATTCAGAGTCGATTGGTAAAACTCGCGAATGATCTCTACACCACTTTTCTACAAAATTGCTTGGCAAATAATCATTGAAATAATCTTGGCATGGGTTGCAGGGGACGAAAATTAGAGATTAAAGTACCGTAACCCGGAGGCGGAATGACAGTGTTGCAGTCTGGAATCATTGGGGAAAAACAAACTTCGAACTTTTGCTAACAGATATATCCATAGCTTTTTTAAGAAAATAACAAACTTCGGAAGTCAGCTGCATCACTTTTTTATCTTTGGAATAAATGATACAGAGGAAAAGAATGCCTTGGAATGTTTATCCTTTACAGGTGTGTTGACAGTGATATTTTGTTTATATTTGTGGGTTGTAATTCAAATGAAACGCCGTTACTTTTATTGACTGAAGTTTGCTTTGGGGTATGAGTACTCTATGAAAAATATTTCATTTACCAAGTTAACTCAGTAGGAAAAGAATGCAGGAATTAAATATAATATATATATATATACTATATATATATATGCTTTACAAATATTCTCTCTAACTATCGCTGAGGCCATTTTATTAAACTAAAACTTCTGCTTGAGGTCAGTTCATTTTGTATAAATGTGTTTTCACACATTTTCATCTGCATAATATTTTGCTTTAAAATCTTGACTTACATCTTGTTAAAATGAAAATAGTGTACTGCAGATAGATTAACATATATTTTCCAAATTTAAGACAGAACTACTAAATGGATAAACGATATTTTTTTATACAATTTATAACTGGTGATGCAATTTCTTATAGAAAGTATAATATCCATCGATAAAATTCTTGTCCTTAAATGTTTAGATTTCAATGTATTTTTAGACTTATATCATTGTTTATGGAAATGTGGATACTCTTGGTATTTTACTATCATTATGGAACAATAAAGTAATTTATAACCAATCATGGCATTTCAAGATAGAACTAAAGAGGGAATTTATTATTAATAAATAATTGTTGAAGATGTACTTTACACACAATGTTTTTTTTAAATTTTTTTTAACTACTAAACTTAACGATAGTATATCCTAATCAGCAGGTATTTGATATCAAGTTTCAACTTCTTGCATTTAACAATATCAATAGGATTGACACGTTTTGCACTCACATAGCTTTCATTTTTTTGGCATTTTTAGTCTTAAATTTTTTGAGGAATAAAAGGTTAAATAAATATAAACAAAAAAAACACATTTTAAATTCAGACTTTGTTTTAAGATGTGGACTAAAAAGGTATAAAAATATTTTAAACATAAAACAATACATAATTTATAAGAACGTGACGTTAATTCCTCTCTTGATCTCATATATAGTTATGGTACTTAATTTATATAAACAATTATTTAGGTACCTTAGTTGTAACTAATTTGCATAAAAAATTATTTTTCGTAGCACAGTCTATTTTAATTAAAAGTTTGATTTTTTTTTTTTTGACTTATATTTATTTAACTATACAGTTACAGGTCATGTATAAAGCATCTCGCCTAAACAAAAATCAAGATTTTAGTAAAGATGTTTTACAACAACAAAAATGACAACTTTGATGATTATTTATTAACATTATGACTAATTTTTAGTAAATTTCATCATTTTGTCAATACCTAAAACACTCAGTACAAGATAACCATTTGAAAATGAGAATAGAGGCATGTATATTCCAATTTCCTCCTTTTAGTGATTATAGAAATTTAAACACCTATGAAGGAAAAACAATTGAATTGATATTCTTCACAATTTCAAATTCCATAAGAAATGGCATAACTGATAATTATAGAATGCAGACCGTTTTTTTAGATCTAATAACAGAGCTATACAAATAAACAACAAAAAAATTATTTGATTTTTAAATACTTATATATTCTTATGATTTTCATAGAGTCGTAAGATATCTCATAATTTCGTTTTCATTTAAAAAGAAATTTCGTTATCATTCGGTTTATTAGAAATATCAATGAATAATAAAGAGATTTCTGTTTTCTAGAGAAAAACTATATAAATATCGATAAAACTAGTTTTAATATGCAATTTGACGATATTATTAACAAAACTTTGTTTATTTTTAAAAAGTTCATAGTTTTTTTTTTAAAGATATATTTTTTTTTTTTTTCAGGATGGCGTGGAAACTGAGTACACCTATAGTGGTGAACGGCTTTTAAGTGTTGAAGTTTTTTTTTATTTAAATTGCATTTGTATCTTTATAAATATTTAGATAAAACTAGTTTTATTATTTATATAAAGAAAAAAATCTTATAAAGATATTCAGCATTTGCACATTAAATTTTTTTTTACAATAACGCGTAAAATGTAACATAAAACTCGAAAAAACCTTTTTGTTGATGCATTCTTGAAGTTACGGGAAAATGTTCAATAAACTTCCTATTAACGCTAATATAATAAGAATTTATATAAATAAGTTAAGTTTATTTCCTTAAATAAGTAAGCTACGCTAAATATTATTTGATAGCTAGTAAATCTTAAGTTTGATTTAATTGTATATAACTATATTTTCTAAAATTTAAATGTTAGTGTTTTCTATATATTGTTGTCTAAATATTTCAATATTGTTACTCGAACACTGAAGAAATAAGTCCTCAATACTATAGGAGTCACTGTCAAATGAAAACTGAAAAAAACATATGCCTCTTTTAAAAAGTATTGCCATAATCCTTAGAAAATATTCTAATGATATCATGGTGCATAAAAATTTTAAAATAAAAATTGTTTGCTTCCACCATGGTCTAAATTACATTCTTTCAGGAAAAATTAAAACTGAAATGTAATAAGACAATCAAGAATTTAGAATAACTTATTTTATTTCGGCTTTGGTAAGTTCAATCGGCCTGTTTGATTTTTTTTCAGAATGAACAAAAATATGTCTTAACAACGCACAACGCACTAAATACGGTAGTTCAAACCATTTTAATATCATTTCACCCCATTAAATGTAATTTCAATGCTTGAGAAAAAAAAAAAGAGTTAAATAAGCTGTTTATTCAGCAGTCAGAACGTCAAATTACGTTCCCTCAGGAAAAACTTTAAAATAAAACTTAAAAGACAAAATTATGGTGTTTTTTAAAAAAGTTAAATAGTGTTTGAGTTCAATTTAACTTTATAGGGCTCGTTGGGCTGTTTTCTACCGATTTCTGTTCACATTTCAGCACGTGCAAAAATATGTTGGAACTAATACACTGACCCTGAAAGCAGTATTAATACATCGTTTCATAGTACTGAAATCAAATTTCACATTTTGTTTAATGATATATACGAAAGACAAAAGAACATTTAATTCATAATAAATACATTTCTATTACGTTTTTCATAAAACAAAGAAATTTTCTTCAGCATGAGTAATTGCCAAAATTTACGAAAAATTATTATTTTGTTTTGACATTATAAGAGGTTTCATCAGCCTGTTTACAAGACTTTGGTCCCTCTTCGGTATGTACAAAAAATATGTCTCTGAGTCAAGCGCTTGAAGCCATTCACGGAAAAAAATTGCTTTAGAAACAGTATTAATACAAACTATTCCACGATGTCGGCAAAAAAAATAAAGGCAAGTGTCGTTCCAAGAAAAATATGTCGTTTTTAAAAATATAAATAAAAAAATTCCTTTGTTCTCTGCGCGTAAGAGAGGTTGCGTCTAAAGAAATAGCTATAAGTAGAAGCAAAAATATTCGGATTCTTTTTCTTATATTATGATTGCTATTCTTCGAGCTTAACTGGGCTATCGGTAGAGATTTCAGTAACTCTTTTCTCTGGTGGTAGGGGATTGAGAATCTGCAGGAGAACTGTACGAAACTGTCATTGTTATCATTAGGTGCCCTTCGCTGTTTCTTATGTACAACTGTCTTTGGCCGTACACACCAAGCACTCTATTACCAGAGCAACACACCATCTAAAGAAGTCTTTGAAATAGATTTTTTTATTATTCTTTTTATCATATTCAAATCCATGGTCGTAAATATGAACAGTTCTGGTGCCGTTATCTCAAATACCTTTTTTAAAGCATTTTCATCCACTGGAAATATCATACAGAATGGCAGATGTTTCAGGATATATTTTCATGATGAATATATTCCAATAAAAGGATTTCTTTTGGGACGACATGATAATAAACAGTTTTATATTTCTATGCTCATGTGGAGATGATGGATCATAATTTCTCTTCTAACAGATCCTAGGTTGGCTATCGAACCCAGATGAATTCTGAATATTTTAGTGGGTTAATAGAATATATGGATTCAAAACAGATTTTTTTGAAGAGTGGGGGGACAACTATCTTTACAATGCAAGGCTCTTTTTTTTTCTCTCAAAGGAAGTCGTAAGGAAAATATTTTTGTAGTTTTTCACGTGATGTACAAGTTACAATAAATACTCATGAACATGGAAAACTTTTTTCGCATTCACTTTTGAAAACGGCAAATTGAATTTGAAATCCAGGTGACATAAAATGAACACTGAGTAAAATCGATACAAATATAAATGGTCACATTAATCAAAAATAATTAGAAGATAAAAGTGAAAAAATTTGCTTTCAAGATTATTCTTCCCTGAATTGTAATGTATGATTTATTTCAAATCGTTTATAAGTTACAGCTTCTCAGCAAAAACACTTTTTTTTTATGAGACCAGTTCCATTAAGCAATTGTAAAATAATTACAAATGGATAAAATGAATCTCTAAGTACATATATATAATTGACAAGAATGATATATTTTATATAATATAGTAATTTATATCAAAATCAAAGTGAATATCAGAAGTAAACGACAATAGATATAGAAAACGACTTCAATCTACTGGCAAAATTAATGTACACAACCAATAAAAAAATTGTGTTAGTTGATGCTACTATTAACAGAATAACAGATATTATTAGTGATTTTTGATGAAGAATAACATTAAAATTATGTAATTGTAATTTAAGCAGAAAAATAACATAACAGGAACACACTGGAAAATTTGCAATCACTCTATAAAATTTGATCTCGAACAGATGATAAGAAAGCATTTTAGCTTTCTAAGCTTTTACATTCATTTCAAAGAGTCTAATTTGTGTTTGCATCAGGTTATTACTGCATAAAATGAATTGGCAAAACCAAGTTTTCATTCTAATTTGGTTTTGAATTAACGGAAAAATATTTGTGTTTTCAAGAAACTTTCCGATACCATTGGCACATATATGTAAACACTTAAACCACCTCAATAAACCTCGCTGGTACAGACCACTGTCTTGACAGGAGTAGACACATCTTCTTACTTCCAATTGTGATTTAAGCAAGAGAGAACTTCTGTGCCATGAAGATTTGAACATGTATAGTAAGTCAGTTTAAATACTTGTAATTAATCAATTCAAAACCTTCTATTGTATTAAAACGATTTATGTAAATAATCACTTAAATTGTTGCCTTCCTAAAATGCGCATATATTTTTTAACAAACAAACCAACCACTGGTCTCCTAACTCCTAGATTCCTGAAGCAAGGTACACAATTTGATATGATGATTGCAAGATGATGAATAATTATATTTTTTGATGAGTATATTTATCGATTTCTGGTGAACATTTATGTCTTTCACAAGAATCTAAGTTATTGAATTTTATAACGTGACTACATAATTTAATTTTGGTTTCATCTCTTGTTATGACAGTTATTTAAAACTATATTTACTTATAATTATAAATTTAGATTATTTTTCTAAAAAAAATTGTGCCTCAATAAGAAAATCTAGAAATTTGAGGATCCAAACTTGTTTTGTTTTAACATTGATCATTTTTCACGGTTCTCTTAAAATTCAACAACGAAAATATCAAAACAGCAAGAGAAAATAATTACGAGGGGTTTACAGTATAATAAATAAGTAAAATGATCTGAAATATCACATCATTACGAAAATATTCAGTTCTAGAAAAATAGCGAGAGGATGTGACTGTTCACTTTATACTTGAGAAAAAAAAAAATAAGCCTTTCTTAATCGAAGAAATTCTTTCTCAACATTTACCACAAAACTTTAAATCTTTAGCTATCATTTCAATATCTGAGTCTCCATTCCGTAGGACTAACAACTTCGGTGAAAGGACGTTTTATCGAAGAACATCATTTTTCTTTGCCATATTCATCTTTAATAGCAGATTATTGTGTGTTTTACTACCGGATTGTACACAAAAATTGCGTAAATAAATTCAACAGGAGCCAATAAATTCAATATTTTTTATTAGAAAAGGTAAAGAAAATAAATTCTGACTCTGGAAACATGGAGGAAAAAAAACTGCAAATGGTTTTCTTTTTAAGCAAATCTTTCAATAAAAATCAAGCTTTTACTTTACACTATTATCGTAAATGCATATTTGCCCATTTACTATTTCTTATACAAATCCATTTAGAATAGTAATGTCATTTCATTAAATATATATTATATAATACTATCAGTTTTTCATTCATTCTTTAAATTATGTACTGATGTTAATGAATCTACAATTTGGTCCGCTTTCTTCTCGTGAAATTCAGAATAATTACCAAATATGCATTCATTACCCATACCAAAATAACTTTTGGATGTATTAAAACACTACTATCTTTTCATACTTATTTAAATTGCTCACATAATTTAAAAAATTTGGAAGTAATGCTTTATAAAGGTTTCAGTTCCACATATCATATATATATATATATATATATATATATATATACTCAACAATTCTTTTTTTTACATTGATACGTTCCTTAGAAAACCAGTGAAAAATGCATGCGCCTTATGGTAAATTTGGGAATATGTTCTACAAGTTTAAAAAAATCATTATAAAGGAGTGCAGAAAAAATAAATCATTTCCACAAAATACAGTGCAGAAAAGTAATAATGAATTCCTTGTACAAAAAATTCAAATGGTCTTTTTTTTTTTTTACATACTAAAATTTAAATGAGTGTACAGTAAATTCAGTCTATAGGTACATACAATATATAAAAAAATTCAAATTAAATTAGAGATAAATACAAACTAACGTCTATTCGCTCGATATTTGATAACAAGCGTGCAAGTTTATTATGAACTGGATCAAAATGCTATTATCAGTAATGTGTGAATACATTTAGCACAACTGTCGTCTTTTGGTTCAAATAAAGAATTTTCATTCGTTTATGAACGGCCTCTGTTGTTTTTGTTATTTAAATTCTGTTATTAGCTTTTTTTTTTTTTTTTTTTTTTTTTTTGGTTTCTCAAGTTTACTTTTTATAATTTCTTGATATATTGCTAGAAATAAAACTTAAGATTACGTTGAAAAAATTTTAATATATCAGGATCATGAGTAAGAAAAATGTTGTTTCATACTTGTAGCAAATTTCCAGACCCTCACTATTAAATAGCTGTGTTAATAGCTAATTTCCTAGATACTACAAAATAGTATCAAACTTCTTTATTATCTAAACTTCTCCTGTAAGATGCCTGTAAAACCAGTCATTGTGTAGAGGTAAGAGGGAGTTGATGCGTGAAATCTATGAATTCTTCCATTGACATTGTCTTATTAATTTCTAGAAGAAACGGATCAGATAAATTCTTACCATGATCGAGGCTCAAAGTACAAGATTTTTCGCCAATAACTATCATCTTGTTTCGTTAGGCAACTTTAATAAACAATTAATCAAAATCAGTAAAGTAAAATTGAATATTGTTGTTGTGGCATAAAATAAATACAATCTACTTGATGCGTAATAATTATTAGTATACAAAATATACGTCATAAAAAAGTTATCCCAAATAATATAGAACAATGGTAAAAATAACAAAAGGCATTTCTTCTGCCTTTAAGTAGTAATTGATGAAAGAAAAACGCTACCACTGTAACTATAGGGAAGTGCATTTGAAGTTATTCCCACTTGTTGAAGTGCTTAGAGACTGGAAATGAGCTTCTTAGAGTTAGGCTCGAAACCATAGTTTGCACTAATATCATTGACCAAGAAGTGCAATCGTAACTATTCAAAATTCAACTGATGTAACATCGTAATATTGATTAAATATTCACTTACAAACAGTTTATATTTTTTAAAGATACACATAGGTATATCTAATGAAAATATTTTTCCATTCGAATAAATATAAACACATGACAAGTCCTATTTTTCTCTGTTCCAACTCCATTCTCTGTTTTGAGAATGCAATGACACATCAAAGAATCGCGTTAAAAACAGCCTCCCTGTCGGTGTTTGAAATACCGATGCACATCGAATCAGCAACAACACACATGAAACACAATATACACAAATAAGCGTGCCTTCATCGAGATCTGTTGCTTCGCTAAAGTTTCGCTCGTTTATTTTTAAGATTTGTAGGTATTGTGAATATTATTTTTGTCCCTTATTACTTGCTTATGTTATATCTTTCTTTCACTCCGAAGAAAACTGGGAAAAAAAAAAAAGAGGAGAGAAAGAATGTGAATGAAAATGTTTTCTCTTTGAGGTAATAACAAAGGCATTATAATTATTTGGCTCGCATGGGAGAACAAATTAATGCTCTCTTCGTCATTTATCATCTTTAAAATGACGTGATCTTAACAAGAACGATGTTCTAAACTTCGGGAAAATGTCATGTCGCCATTTTTTAGCGATTCTTCAGGAAAGTGCAATAGTGTTAAATTCTCTTATTTCATGGTGTAGTGAAAGCGGATTTCAGGGATTTCGAGCAGATAAAATTGCAAGTTAAATAATTAAAATCCTCATCTACAATACGTATCTT
>BMAW01071540.1:521999-553055 GCA_019974015.1 Nephila pilipes
TTGATATATATATATATAATAGTACATATATTATATATGAGATATATATATATATATACATACAGTATATACTCTGAAAATCTTATGAAAGAATAATTTAAAATATTTAAAGACAAAATCCAGAAAGAAATGTAACAATGAAAATAAATGAAAATATGGAACCAGCAAGTCAAAAGCAATCGGGCTAGAGGAGATTGGAGAAACTAGTTTAATGGTGCCAACCTTCCCACCTTGCAACTTGGTAGGCTAAATTAGAACCAAATTGCAAAAGAGTTCATGATTAAGATGCAAACAAATTCAGCGATAAAATCTACAAAAATAAAATCTATAATTCTGGTAGGCTAATGAACAAATACAAAGAGTTCAAGATTAAAAATGCAAAAATTTCAACGATAATTTACAAAATAAAATCTATAATTCTAAAATTATCAACAAATCAAAAATAAAATTACTTACAAAATTCAAAGAAATGAAGATTCAAATATGTGAGTAGTAAGACGGAATTTCTTTAAGCTTCAGATGTATATCACTACTCAAAATGAAAAATATAACACATCATCACCATATAAATTTAAAAAGATTTAAATCATTGTTTGATTGGTAATAAATGTAAAGAGTACAAACAATTGGAATAAGTTGTATGGTATAGAGAGTATATTCAAATTTTGTCGGTAACAAAAATTTTGATAACAACCAGTTATCAAATACGGTTGATAACGGTTTGGATTCAAAGTTATGACTAGGTTTTGAATAATGATATCTAGGATTTGATTTAATATTTGCATAATATATATAATATACATATACATATAATATATATAAGATATATATGATATAATGTACCTATATATATAAGAATATCGTATAAAGATATATGTATATATATATACATATATACCGAGGGTTATTTATTATATTTCTGGCCTTGGTGGCAACAGTAAGTGTTGCTAGGCGACCGCAGACGATTTTAATCGAAAGTTTGATATTTTTAAACATAAATTCAGCAAACGATTTACCATTATAGCTTTATTTGTGTTGTTGACAGTAAATTGAAAAGTTCTTCTCTGTCAAAAAATGGAATTGAATCGTGAACATTTCCGTGCCATTATTTTTCATAACTTTCGACGTGGATTGTCAAGACAAGAGTGCTTCGATGAACTTAATTCTTTATACAGCGATAAAGCGCCATCCTACAGCACTGTAAAAAATTGGTATAACGAATTTAATCGTGGTCGATGTTCGATCCAGGACGAATCCCGTGCAGGTCGTCCAAAATCCGTTGTTGTGCCAGAAAAGATCAATGCTGTGCGTGAACTGATAAAGCAAGATCGTCATGTGACATACCGTGAGATAGAGGCGTCTTTGGACATTAGTATGACTAGCATCAATAAAATATTGCATGAACATTTGAGCGTAAAAAAAATTTGTTCGCGTTGGATCCCGCATAATCTGACAAACGCTCAAAAAAAGGCTCGTGTCGATTGGTGCAAGGAAATGTTGGAAAAATACATTCAAGGTACATCAAAGGCTGTGTATAACATCTACACAGGTGACGAATCATAGATCTATGCATATGAGCCGGAAACAAAACAGCAATCAACTGTATGGGTCTTTCAAGATGAGGCAAAACCAACAAAAGTTGTTCGAGGAAGAGGCACATCGAAACAAATGATTGCCTGTTTCTTCGGCATTAACGGTCATGTGGCAACAGTGGCGTTAGAGCAACGCAGGAGGTCAATTCTGAATGGTACACGACCATTTGTTTGCCAGAAGTCATCGGAGAAATTCGAAAAAAGCAGAAGAACAGGCGAATCATTCTTCATCATGACAATGCGAGCTCTCACACATCGACTCAAACAAAGGCATTTCTGACGGAGCGAAAGATCGAACTGATGGGTCATCCGCCGTACAGCCCTGATTTGGCACCCAATGACTTCTTCTTATTCCCACACATCAAAAATAAATTACGTGGACAACGATTTTCGACCCTCGAAGAAGCGGTTGATGCATTCAAAACGCATGTTTTGGAGTTACCTCAATCGGACTGGAAAAAGTGCTTTGAAAATTGGTTCAAACGCATGCAAAAGTGTATTGATCATCATGGAGAATATTTTGAAAAACAATAAAACCAATTTCGATCCTACATATTTGTTTTTTCATTATTAGGACAGAAATATAAATAGCAACCCTCGTATATATATATAACGGTTAATAAGTAGAGAAAAATCTCTGTATAATGTTTTTGTTATGACATTTTTATTTTTTGAAGTACATATTTTGTATATAAATAGCTTGAATAATATAAACATGTTTAAGAGAGATAAATTTATAGATACAAATATTAATACAAATTTCATCTTCTGCAGAAGATAAAATGAGAAGAATATATCAAAAAAAGATAATTTTAAACTATAAGGAAACTAGAATCAAAAGAAAAACTATTTTGAATGTATACTAAGAGGAATTTTAAGAAATCTACTTATTATATATTAATCAGTTGCAATATATATTGATCAATTTGGATTTTCATAAGAACTCCAAGATTACAAAACAAATTGAGCAAATTTATCCATACTAAAACCTTTAAATTTGATAGTTATTGCATTTCAAAGAAAATCTAATTTACTTATAATCTAATGTTCAAAAAATAAATAATTTGAAGCAATACATTACATTTATAAGTCACAAAATTCTTTTCAAAATAAAAATTACTGCCTGATTTTCCTTTTGCAGAAGAGTTATAAAGGCTAATTAAAATATATATACATAAATATTATAAGAAATGATATCCGCGCATGTAAGATTTTTGTCATATCTTTTTGTATTATGTACTGTTTCTAATAGCTTTCTGAAATCGTATCCAATGTTTTTTTTTACGATAAAAGTAAATAAATAAATAAAAATATAATATGCATAAAAATATAAAGCTACTTTTATATCATTACAAATTTTTCAGTGAGCACAGTTATCTTACTTAAATACAAGCAAAAAAACGCTGACTGACAAAGAGCAGAAATTTCTAGTAATTTTAATGGAGGATAAAATGTGTAATTCTTAAAAATACTAAAAAATTTGACAAAAGAGCATAGATATTTGTCATGAAGACATAAGTTGTAGTAAGTCGATAAGAATATGTAATATTTGCTTTCAGGTAAATCATTAATTTTGGTCAACTACAAATACAAAACAGTTTATAGCAAATGCTTAAAATATTTTGAAGATTAAAACTAATAATTTGGCAGAAGTGAATACGCTCTTATTCCAGTCGATGTATTGTAAACACAGTTCGCAAAAAAGCTCAACAACTTTGGAAGGGATTATTATTAGTAGCTGGAAATTGAGTTGATTTTATTTTTGAACATTTTCATCGAATTTTGGCAAATATTGACTATATTTTTATCTTTTTTTTTTTAATAATTACTTACCAAAAGGTTTAGCTTTCATTTGTTCTATAAAAAATGTTTTCTGATGCGAATGTATCCGAATAGGGAGGGAAAAAAACTATTTGAATCAAATGTTTCAAAATTGAGAATCAACAAGAAAACTTACTTTTCTTACATGGAAATTTTTGTTTCCACTTATAAACCTTGAAAAAGAATATATACAATAAATTCAAACCCATACGGTCTGTTTTTTTTTTAAATACACCATCCTTTGATTCCGAGACGCATTCGGAAATATTTCAAATTTTCCATGAATCGGATATTTCCCCCAGAAGCACACTCATTCCAAAAACATTAAAAGAATGCAAAATTCTGAAGATATCACCAAACGAATGCATTGTTTTGGGGCGACAAGAAACGCAAATACAGAATCGAGATTTAATTTCTGTGGATGAGGAACAAAAACAGAAAAGCAGAAGTATTATCTTACGGTCTGGAAGAGCAGGGGATAGTAAAGCTATGTTTATACGTCGTTTCCCAATCCTCTCACGGAGAAGCAACAGCAGAAGCAAGACCTGGGGGAAGAAGGCGTTATGAAACTAAAAAAGAGAAAATCGGTACGTGCTTTAAACGTGAGACCGAAACTTTATTGTAAGCACGCACGGGACTTTGTTGTGTCTTGTCTAGCCTAAATCCATTACTGTAATCAGGGATCTTCCATGTATACGTGTGGAGCCCAGAATAAGGGATTTGCAACTACGTTGCATTTTCTGCCGTTTCCCTTCGTCACCAAAGCCTTGCCATGTATTTAAGGGCTGTGTTTCCCCTTCTGAGTTCTGTTTCTTTTTTTATGCGGTTTTCCTCCCCCACTCTCTTTCTTTTTGTTGATGGTAGTCTTCGAGATAATATTTGGGATTTCGGACTATGTCATCGTTATCTAAGATTCTTTTTTTCTCCTTTTGTCATCATATCTTTTCTGTCTTTTAATACTGTCTGTTCCTTTTCTTATTCTCTTCTTACAATGAAAGAGACTGAGGTATTGTTACTTTGCTTTTTCGGATATGAAGAAGTTTTAGAAGATGGAAATAGAATATAAAAATAGGTTTTTTTATATTGTTCTTTGTAAATCAAAACGGACTACTGCTGTTATAAATTTGTATCTTTCGCTGTATTTGTATCTAAATTTGTACATTTAATATCAAAATTTTATTTTTTTATTCATAAAATTCTTTTGATGATAAACATTTAATAAATTGATTTCAGTATTAATTTAAATATTTGTTACGTTCATTTTATTTTTAAATTAACCAAAAAGAAGCATATTAAAATTTCAGAACTCAATTTCTTCGAGATTTTAAAAGTACTACTAGTTCTTAAGAAAGTTTAAGAAGAATTAACTTTTAAAAAATTCATAAATATAAGTTTAAGAAATGAATTTTCATTTCTTATTTATTGAAACACTAAATTATTTATTGGTAAATTAAAATTAAATTGATTTGATTTTAGACACTAAGAGAAATTATGAAAGCATACACATACACTTTTTCAATTTAGAAAGGTACTAATTTAAAATAAATTGTTAACAATAACATTTAAAATAAAAGAATGCATAAAATGCTGCCTTTTCCCTGCTTACCTTTTATCGAATATTTTTCAGGTGAGAAATTAAATGTGTGTATGAGAGAGAGGGAGAGAAAGTATTCCTTATTCCCTTCATCAGTACTTCCTTTCCTGAAAATTCATTTTTGTTTCCTAAATTTTTTTAAAAAGACATCAAAATCAGACTCCAGCCCACCGATATAATTCTAACACGTGTACTATTGAATTTTGTACTAATCCCTATATTGTACCAATTTCAATTGAATAAAAGTCTTTACGACAAAACTCGCTTCGAAGTGAATTTCATAAACGTCGGGTATTACAAATAATTGGATAACAAAATGTAATAAGAATTACCCTTTCCGATACATTATCTAACTTCCAATTTAATGGACTTATAACATAAAGAAGTCGTTTGGGTGAAAGGCACACGATGGAAAGAGACACCCAAAACTTTTTTCGTTTTAGATTTTTGGCTAAAAAGAGGGGATGCAACTGAGAAACACAGAAGCGGAGCCGCCCTGGGATCCAAGTACATGAAACTCGCATCAATCGGCGCTGTAACTTCAGATTCCCTCGTTGGAAAGCGAAAGGGACGTCTAGAGTAAAAGCCCCTTGGGGGAGGGTCTCTTACACATCTCTTGTCCCCGGTGGTGTATCCTTCCTGGAGGACAAAACCTTTGCGAGAGGACACACTCTTCTTTTGTCCCTATGGAATAGTACAAGGTGATTCCTGACCGCTTTCTAGCAGGGAAAGCAGAAACCGTGTACTGGTTAGTTGAAGTGTTCCAATAAAACAGAAGGAATAAATTTTGTTTGATAACATTACTGATGCAAATATAATTTTAATATGAGAAGAAACAAATGTGTAAATAAAATCGAGAAACAGCATCTGAAATAGTATCACAAAATTCACAAATGAACCAATTAACGTATTAAACATATTGGAAATGTAACAAAAAATTGCCTTTTATTTCTCTGCTTATTTATATAAATATGTTTATATTAACGTCACATGCAAGGATTGTAAACTATCGATGAATGATTCCTTGTTTTCGAATCATTGTTTAGATGACGAGATGGATTCCAATGTAGATATCTCGTTTGGTTTTCTTCCTCAACTATTACAAAAAAATATTATTAATAAAATAGAGTCTACAATTTATTTATAACATATCAAAACAACTCTAAATGTTTGGTAATTGAATTCCTAAAAGTTCATTTTTACACAATCGTTTTTATCTTTTTTAGATATACTTAATCTTAAATAGATAACTTTATAAAAGGGTAAAAATTTATTATTTACTACTTTAATTCTAGCATAAAACCTTATAAGTTTACGTTATACTATGTACACTTACATAGCATAAATGTAAACTTATAAATTTTAGAGTAGCTAACCTTAACAAATTTTTAATCAGCATGAAATAACTTACTATTTCTAATTTTTTTTTTAAAGCTCAGAATTACTTTATCAAATTTTTTCAGGATTACTTTACCAAAAAAAAAATCTACTTTAAAGCTTTAAAAAATGCTTTTTTGGTATTTTTTCACTATTTTCAATGCATGACTGAGATAATCTGAATGATTTCATACTTCTTTTCATACAGTTCACAACTCGAGGATTACGACTTATCAACGGACATATTATCTATTATCACAAAAGTAATCATAACAAAAACGCTTTCAGTTAAAAGCGAAAAATAGATGTACTATAAACTAGTCAGTATATCCATTTTAATCAGTAATTTATAGATATAGCCTTTAAGAAAAACTTAGTTAAATTAAAATAAGGAACAAAGTTTAGCAAAACTAAGAGGATGGAATAGTAAAGGAAGAAATCAAAAAGTCTCGCCCTTTCCCAAAAATAAAGGAGCACATTAAGGGACATCACCTTCTTTCCGACGGCGAAGTGAAAGCTGCCATTAAAGCCTTGTGTCGGAATACTTCTCCAGTGGATTCTCGACTTGTCGAGTGTTAACGCTAATGAGTGGAAAGGGATGAGAACTATGTCAAAAAGTGAATAATGAATATCATATATAACGCATGTACCTTTCAGGTACAACAAAAGTTGTGAAAATCGAATAAGAAATAAAAAAAAGATTATGATTTGGAGGTATTATTTTCAGTCAAGCCTCGTAGTTCTTACAAATTTAAATGCATAGCATAATTAATTTAAATAATAGACTGTATTTCATATTAACATTTTCAGAACAATAAAAAATGTTCCAAAATGCTTTAATAAAAGAGGAGGGAGAGAGGGAGAGAATTCTAACTTTTTGGATATTGTGGTATGGTGTGTAAGTATTGAATAATGTGCTTACAAACTTCACTTTCGTTATTATATCCAAATAACCTTCGCTGCCAATAACGGGCTTGGTGCGTTCCTTCAGAACCATTGAAAAGATTTTCATTTGGAAGATTCCTTTGAATAAACGGGATGAAACCCTCATAGGCTGAAGTATGAATAGTTATTACATTCAAACGATTTTTGCAAGTTGACTAGTGCTTGGTGCATTTCTTCAAGACCCCTAAAATGGTT
Organism: Nephila pilipes; assembly: GCA_019974015.1. Lineage (NCBI taxonomy): Eukaryota > Metazoa > Arthropoda > Arachnida > Araneae > Nephilidae > Nephila > Nephila pilipes. The sequence goes on from BMAW01071540.1 coordinate 529,524, forward strand.
GTCAGACAAAAGATTTCTTCGGATAAATTGGATGAAGCCCTCATAGACTCAAATATTCTCATATCACCTTTGCTAGCTGGTACAGGTTTAGATCGTTCTTTCAGGACTCCGATAAAGATTTTCAGCTGGAAGATTACATTGAATTAAGCAAATTAAACTCTCATAGACTGATGTATAACTAATTATAATCACTGAATCCCATCAAATATTCTTCGTATAATTTAGATCGATTCTGTAATCATATGCATAGAGCTTTAATATTACTCATAACATTTTTAATGTCCCCTGTTCCCTATTGTTAGAGAGGACTTTATAAAGTAAAAATCCATGATATAGAAAAATCAGAGATGTAATTAATACCTTACACATTTCTTTTCCAACCATAGATCTGCAACGCTCGGCTATTTGCGAACCTCTTCTTAACTAACATCTGAGTTTTCTAAATGATTTTTTATTTAAACTTGAAACTCCAAATGAAGTGTTATTTCTCAAATTAGATGAAAGCAGGAAATATAATGAATTGAACTGAGGATAGTCACATATATAATTGAAAGGGAATAGCTGATAGTGGGTAATCGATATATTTTAGTAAGTTAGAAATTTCAGAGCTGCAGTTGATTGCAAGTGGTTAAAATCGGTTAGAATTGACTCTTAGTAAATCGTTATAGGAGTTGTGGCGAGTGCTGATCACCACCAGCCTACTGCTGCTCTACCACTGAGAAGACGAGCCGGCTATTCTGGTAAAGCAAGCATATGCAAACGAAGTGAAGCCGAAGTGAATTGTAGTCCTTCTACTATCGCTATTTAAGGTAGCATTGAAAGCAAAGCAATGGAAGAGAACGAAAGAGGAGCTGCATTCTGTGTTCACGGTTCTCTCTTCTGTCTATCCTTCTTAATTGATCTTTTAAATGATTTTATAAATAAAGAATCATTATTGTTGACACGAGTGTCCAATCCCTTCTTGTGTGATATCCCTTACTTTCTGATCTGGAGTTGCTTGCGATTTAAAATGCAACAGAGTCGAATGCGCAATATTTGAGAAGTGCCTCACTCGAAGCGAGTGAGCTGATAAATTAGAAATTTGTTTGATTTTAAGCTAGGATTTTCAGGTGTGTTGAGAGTTATTTGAGAGATAGCGTAGCTTATGAGAAAACCTGACAAACAGTGTTTGTTAGGTTTGTTGTGACCTATTTGACTATTTAATTAAACTTTATCATGTTTATAGATTTAAATAATATCGAGAAGACGTTACCGACCTTTCTTATCGTATTCAAAAAAAACCTTAAATTTAAAAGCTCAACCTACGGTCCTTTTTGTGCTGTTCGAGGTTCTAACCATTATCTTAACAAACTGTTCAAAAGTTTTTGCAAACCACGACTTAAACATAGTAGTAGAATTACAGCTATAGAGGCTCAGACTGAAAATCTCCCTGAAGTTCTGCTTATTGTAATGATCACCATTAACAAATATATAATTAATATATAATGAAAAGTGAATAATTAAAATAATTTAGGTAACAAAAGATCTTAAGACTAAAGAAAAAGCAATTTTCATCCAGTAGGTAAACACATATTTAAAGATTATTGGTCTGCCATTTTTTTAACTCTTCTGTCGGTAAAAAAGTTAAGACTGTTCCTTGAAAGCCTCGACTTTTGAGGGAATTTTTGTTTGTTCGTTTCGACATTTTTTTTTTTTTTTTTTGCTACTGAATTTTAGATGCAAATGATTGCCAAATTGTTGAGTCTTACTTGTCTCGTTGTTGATAGAAGACACCTTTGAATCAACTTTAACTTTGTGAGGAATTGATTTCTCTCAAGAAACAAGAAACAATTGAAACACAAAAAGTCTTAAGTGTCAAGTACAGGGTGTTTCGAAAATCGTGGGCAAAAATTTAAGAGGAGATGGAAAACATCTAAACAAGCGGTTTTTGCTATACATTGTGCAGACGGAAAGCAAACGGTGAACCGCTTAACGACGCTGTAATGGAAAGCATAAAGAGCGAATTTTCTTACACATCGTTATCTGTACCGGGGAATTCAGGAGGCATGGTGGCGTTTTATAATCAAGAAAAAATCTTGCCTCCTGAAAATCAACGGTAGAAATGACATGTAAGAAAACTCGCGTTTTATGCTTTCCTGCTTTCCATTACAAAGCCGTCTAGCAGTTCACGGCTTGCTCTCCGCCTATGCATTGTATGGTGAAAATTGCTGGTTTAAATGTTTTCTATTACCCCTTAATTTTTTCTTACTTAAGTTTCGAAACACCCTGTAGAAGTTAAATACTGATTCTTGGAGATCTATTTTTAAAATACACTGTTACATTTTCAGTGCAAACCATTTTTTAGCTTCGTCCTTTTCAACTTTTGCCACTTGACCTCTTAGGAGTTTCATTTCTCGTAAGGTTTCGTTTTATTCTATCTAATCAGAAGTAACCATGCGGCTTGAAATCAATTTCGAAATTCTTCTTTTTTGTTTCAATAACTGGCTGAATTGTTAAAAATATTTTGATATATTTCTTGCTGTCCTAATTAATATAAGTTCTTGATGGAATGTATTGATAGACTGAAACATGCATCTTTTTAATTCTTGAGTCAATGTCAAAGTTTCATATCTTAAACCTTTTTCGCCTAAATTTATAAGTGGGTTCGTCTATTTTTTCACAGATTGTTTTGGATAATAGTCACGTATTTTCAAACAGTTAAAAATGTAAGGTTCTTCGCAGGTTGCCTTTGATCAGAAGCCCAGCATGGTCCGCCTACCTCCTCCCAATACTCCACTACTAAATTGTTCATTGTTATACTCCTTTGTTGTCTCTATATTGAGTCTCATGCATCATGCACACTGCAAAGTCAGTCCTCAGAAAAACGACACCACCGGCATCGTTTCAACGAATCGAGTTGCTTGTCACTAGATCCATCGTGTGCTACCCTCCCCCTCTCAGATTCTGAAACATTCACCGCCCCAAAAGGGCTACCGAAAAGAGCTTCCAATTTGATTATCTTCTCGCCGGGGCGGCTCTTCACAAAGAGATATATGTAAATAAAACTAGACGCCCTGTTCGCCGAGAGCTTTTGTTCCGCGCTCGAGGTAAACACTGAAGCAGAGATAGGGTTAAAACAACTGGAATCAGCGCGATTTCTCTGTTTGCATTTCGGTTAAAAAGAAACTTTTATTCCGATAGCTTAAGCAAAAGTGGGTAAGTTGAAAAGAATTCCCGCCGCGTTTTGATTAGAAGTAAATTCCCCGAGGCTCAACTGTGTAAATTAATTTATTAACGGTTCTCTCTCTTAAAAGACGTCTTTTGTTAACAAAAGGTACAATATTTAGGTCCGTAGTTTTGTCCCGATTTTAATGGATATCTGTGCGCTGAAACTTGTTACTGAGCAACCATGGTATTCTAATCCGTAGAGAGTAAAACATTTTCTGAGAATTTAAACATAGTTTATTTTATTTTAATGAACATTTCTAATGGTGATAAAAAAAATTCAGTAATGGAAAAATACATGGTTAAGAAAACTGGTTTTTAAAGAAATTACCTTTTAATAGAATATGAAATGTTTTTAACGAAATATAAGTGCACTTTAAGAACATCTTGTTTTCGGTTAATGAATGTTTACATCAGGGTTATACTGGAATATATTGCCATTTTTGTTTTCCAGTCGTTTTAAAATTGCCCTTTCACTTTCTCGTTATTTACTTTGTCGCTGATAATATATAGTTATTGATTTTTCTTAGGCAGTTATATTCTCCTAATTAGTGTTTTATCGTAATAGTGTAATTTTACAACTTTAAAAGTAACATTCATAAAATTGGGAATTTATGTTAATTACTTTAACTTTTTTTTTAAATTGGACGTTTGCTTAAATTTTTAATCAAATTAAAATAGTTTCTAGAAATAAAATGTTATTTCAAATTTATTTATAAAATGCAGAAGATAAAAAGAATTTTCGAAATTAATGATTCTTTTTTTGTATTTATATGTGGAAAAGCAGTTTATACAACTCACCAAATATTAATTTAACAAGAATTAAGTTGACTATAATTTCAACAATTCTATCTAAGCTTATATTAAAGTAAAAAAAATAGCTAAGTTATATCCTTATTTTTATTATTTAAATTTGTGCATTATTACAAAAATTTAATAGGTTTGTTTAAACTCATATTTGTTAGACATTAACAAATATAAGCAAAAGTCATTGTTTTACAATATATCAAAACTTATTATAACTAGATTCTCTATTTCTGTACTTATCCATTTTGAAATTGACCTTTTTAATTTCAATATTGTTTTAACTCTAATAATTGGTTTCAGATATTTCTTTACATAGTATGCAAATGATCTTTATTTATGAAAGCCTTTTTTTTTTATAAAGCCAAACTGAAGAATAATTATCTTTAGAATTTATTAACGATATAACTTACCTGACATTTTCAGAACTGAAAAATTCCCATAAATTTCTGAAAATATAAATACAGAAATCGTAATCAACATGAAGAGTTATAACATTTTACTAGTTAGGAGGAGAAACAAATGATGAAAATAGGCAAGATGTTAAAAATGAATCACATTTTTTTTTTTAATTTAACCATTAATTTGATTAAAAAATATTTTAACAGAAAAAGATCCACCTAGAAATAATTTTCTTTTCTTTCCTTTTATTTGACTGATTAATTTTGTAATCTTTTTTTAAAAAAATATTTGCTGAATTTTAAGGAGTGTAGGGGCTTGAAATATCACTATATATGAAATATTTTGCCTTTTCAAAGCACATAACTAACAAGCTCTTATGAAATAAATGAGAAAAGTATACAGGAAATTCAATCTCAAAATAAAGAATAAATTAAAAAATTTTTTAATCATTTGTGAAATAATTTGTAAATACTTTTTCTTTTAAATTAAATACTTGAAGAAAGAAATATTATTATTTATGAAATATTATGCCTTCTAAATATTTAGCAAAAAAGTAGTTGTCGAGTAAATGAGGAGCATTTATGAGAAATTCAAGAATAAACTGAAAAATAAATGAATAATGTATATTTATTTCATTTCTTATTGTAAAGTTATCAGTTAACCTAATATCCGAATCAATATTATCTCAAAATCAAGAATTATAACATAAAAATTGCTAAACTATTAAAATTTAAATATTTAAAATATCTAAGAATTATTGTTATGATTTTTTTTTTTTAAATTTTAATCGCGAATGCATAAAAGTGATATAACTTTTTGAATAAAATTTCTCTTCATTTTCTGTATGGAATCTTTATTATTTATGAATTCATGATATTTAATAAATTCATACTACTCAGTAAAATATTTAATACCTAAGAAATCGAGAATAAGCTTGAGATTACTTTATCCCTTTTATTCATTCTACAAAATTTATAATTGTAAAATAAGAAAAGTTAAGAATGCTAGATGCATTAATAATTTGAAATTACGCTTTGCGTAGTTTTAAATCCAGAATTAATGTGAATATCTTTCTAAGCTGGCAAAAGAAAGAAAAGTACCAAAATAAGCTTATTCATAATTTATATGTTTGCTTCTACCTTAAGGACCTGTACAGGATTTTATTAAATTAATTTAGAAAACCGACATTGATTACTGAAATAGATCTTTTTTAAATGTTTCACAAAATAGTATAGAACCGCAATGTTAAACATTAACTTTTATTAAATATTTCGCAATTATTTTGGAGTATCAATTTAAAATTTCAGAAGAAAGGAATTCTCAATAGAGCGAATGAGTAAGATTGAAGCAACACAAGTTCTTTGAATTAATTATAATTATTTTTAAAACATGGTAAAAGAAATTATTCTTGAAACTTTCAATCAATCACCAAGGTTAAATTAGTGTAAATAAATTCTACATTTATTAGTGTAAATAAATCATAAAAATTAGTATAAATAAATTCTCAGTAACCTGATAATAAATGTATTTATTATTTATATTTTTATTTGAGCTGGCAGAATCAACTTTGTATATAAAAATCAAAATAAAGATATTTTTCGAATGACATTTTTTTCAGTATATTTGTAGTACCTTCATTTTAATAAAGGTGGTATTTAACTTAATTATTTTGTAGATATAAACTTAAGTATTTGCGGTATAAACTTAAGTATTTGTATAGATAAAGGAAACTCAGATGCTAAGACTCTCCAAATTTTGCTCCAAATAAAAAAAAATAGTTAAAAAGTAAAATAAAAATTCACCAAATGAAAAAAAAATAGAGGTTACTTAGTTGATTATGTGGATGTAAATTTACAAAAATTCAATAAACAGAACCTTAGAAAATGGAATTTTAAAATTGTAAACACATATGCTATATATAAGGCATATAAGACTTCCAGTATTTGCATTTTTCTCACATTGTAGAGTTTTAGGATTCTGGTACACTTTCCTCAAATTTTACTTTATCCATAGTGCTAATATTTTTCGCTTTATGTGATGAAGCTATTTCCTACTTATTGAGCTTTATTATTTTTCTAATAAACACTCACACATTTTAGATATTGCCCACTATATTGGTAATAATTAAGGGAGATTTAAATAATAAAACCTATAATTTCTTTAAAATTTTATTAAATTTAAATTTTGAAACTTTCAATAAGTTCAGGGTATAAAATTTTGTGTTTATAAGGTCTCATTAAAATTTTAAAAGTTATAAAGGCAGTAGGCTTTATGTAAAATATACCTCATGGTAAATACACGCGACAGTAGTAAGCCCCTTAATATAGCCAGCGGAAGTGACGTCTTACCTACCTCCTCTCCCTTCTTATCCCTTTTGGACGGAATTTACATCACACTCGATAAGGGAATCCACTTATTCTGCTCATCTCAGCTTAGCATTTTAAGTTGCTTACCTCCTACTGGATTGTTGTCATTCTACCGATAAGGGGCTTGATGGTCTATTTTACCTTTGGCTTTTGATTTCTTACAACATTGTTATCTACGAATAATAAGCTAGTTGTGTTCAAGCACACACTTAAATTAAATAAAATTAATATAATTTGATTTGAAACAAAAATTTAATGCTTAGTTCTTTTTTCCTTGCACTCAAAGTTGCTGATCTGGGTATTAATTAGATGAAATTTTTTTCCATTTATTTTAATAAATCAACCGAATAAATGTAATCAGAATAAATTGGAAGCCACTTTAAAAATAAAATAAAAAATTCACGGAAGGCTGTCGCATTGAATATTAATATTTAATACACTATTTTCTCGTTTTAATTAATAGAACTATTTCAATCTGAATAAGTTATTAGCAATTTTTTTATTCTACTGTGCAAGGCTGATGAATGTGATTTATTTTAATAAACACTCTTTTTCGGTTGAATTCATTGAATTGACATTATCTGAATAAATTAGATTAAATGCTCTGTATAAAAAACTGTAATTTATGGAATAATTACATTGATCAATAGTAAGTAGATTGAAAAAAAGTTATTTGTATTGTAAATATTTGAATATGAAGTTATAATTTCTACTTATCTTTTCTAACAAATTTTATATGAACAGAAAAGGGATTAACATCTTTTTTTAAAATAAAATTCTAGAAATGTTCATTAAGTTTGTTTTTTAAAATTATTCTATTGCAATTTTTTTTCTAAAAAGTGTTTAATTATTATATTTTGCTTAATGATTACTTCTTTAATTGTTGTGATTATTTTCTTTTGATATAGTTTTTCGAAAATCGACTTCTTTCCCCCCCTTACACGTTCACTGTAATCTTCAAAACTAACATTCTTGTTTAGCCTTGCATTCTTGTTCATTAAAGTCTAGAAATATATAATAAGTTTATTTATTTTTTCTTCCTTTCATGTATACATTATTTTCTAATAACATATTACTTAGTTAAGTGAATTAATATATTCTTAATAAATTAGATCGAATGGTTTGGCGTAAAAAAACCCTTAAATTTTGAAATAATTATATATATCAACTTTAAGTTTATTTAAAAATTACTTATATTGTTAATACAAATTTTGTATAAGTTAAATAACCTACAACACTCCTTTTGAAACAAAAATTTTATATGAATAGGAAATGAGTTTAAAAGGATTTTTTTTTTACCAAATAGTCAGACTACATTACTTGAAACTATCATTTTTGTACTGATTTCAATTTTTATCATCTACGATGAATCCTTCAAAGCGTATATGAAAATTACTAGTTCCTGTTGTATATTCTATCAGGTAAATAACTACGTGAATTTCTCTTGTCGAAATTTTTAGCACTTGAGCTAACTATTCAATAATTGGATTTATTATGAAAACATTAAATTCCAGTATTTGTTAAATAATAATTTTATTTCTTATATTGTTACACTTGTTACTCAAATTGGATATTGTTTTAAAAAATTTCTTTAATTATTAGTTTTTTAATTTAGCCTTTTAAAAACTCACCCTAATTTCCCTTATATTCACTACATTCTTCATGACTAACAATCTAATGTTATAATAAATTCTAGAAAAAAAATGGGGACTATGTTGAATTGTAATCGGAATTTTCAAAATAAAGTCCACATCTTACCTTGGGTACCTTTACTTGCGATAATTTCTTACAAGAAGGATTTTATTTTCTGAGGAATTTTTATACTTTGCTAACGTACTGTGAGAATGTTCTGAAAAAACATTCGGTCATCTTCGAGTCCACGTAATAAACCCTGATTAGTTGAAAAGGACGTAGTGACTTTAAGAGATCTGTGATTGTATGACAATACGCTATTTTTCAGATACTACCGGCACTTCCTGCGATTTTTATTTTTAACCTTTATTTTCAAAGTAACATTTAAGTTTATTTTTAACGATATTAGTTTTAAAAAAATCTAAGTCATTTTTGAATAGAGTGAATCATTAACGAAATAATTTCGTTTCATTTTTCTCTGAAGCTCAACTTTTTTAATATATTTCGTCAATAAATGGGTTTTCTTTAACTCGCATTGTAACTTTGTCAAGTTGAAAACTTTAAAAGATTTTTTCTCTCTTTTTAAAGCACTCAATTGAGCAGAAATTTTCTATACATGACTGTTTGGGATTACAATACTATAATTTAATTATAATTATTAAAAATTAAATAATTAAAACTAATTATTTAAAGAATTAAATTTTACGCCAAGTCGCCAAATCCGTCGTTTAATAATTAATCGTTTACTTTAATTTAAATTACATGTATCTGATACAATTTTAAATTTAATAATTTATCATTTGCTTTAATTTTAATTACAATTAGTTTAAATATATTCAATTTAATAACATAATTTATCGCTTGCTTTAATTTTAATTACATATAGCTTAATTGATTAACATAACACTTAATTCAGCTAAAAAATTTTACACGAATTTATTTTAGATGATCAATTAAATAACCATCAAATAATTAAATAAATTACTAAAACTAATTATTGAATAAATTCAATTGGATTCAACATTATCTTTTGCTCTTAAAATGTAAGGTATAAAAAAAATGTTACGCAAAGCGTGAAGTTTGAAAGCAACCCATGTTCAAAAAACAAATTTTTGCCGGTGTTATTTAAAACTATACTAATTTTTATTAATATTTTATCAATTATTTAATTCGGCATTGTTTTTCAACTTTTTTTGTTCTAAAATCGTTTACTTTAATAAGAGATAAGCATCTTATATTTTATGATTAGTTTTACAATAATACCACTTTAACCACCATATCTGAAAAAACTCGATCATAGAACATAAAAGTGAAAACTGCATTAGAATGTTCTATTTATAGTACCACCTACGAATAAGAGACACCCGCCGGATCGGACATTTTGTCCCTAAAATGGAGGTGTCTTTTAATAAGATGTAAATACATATACTATTTTTATCCAAAAAAGTTGGGATCAATGGAATTTTTCCTTACAAGAGTTACTTCTGTATATAATTGAGTAAATTAAAAAATATGAACTGTTGCTAACTAGAATTGCATTATTTTATATAGATTCTTTTCGAGGATAAAGAGCTTCTCAGTTTGGCAATGGGTTAGAGATTTTTTTACCCTAAAGTTTTTTTTTTTTTTTTTAATTTAGTTTTTGTTTTGATTATGCATAAATTCTTTAACTTTTAATTCTCTGTCTGATTCTTCAAATTTTACACTTGTAAGTGCACAAGATATCGACATGTTAGTTATTAATTTTTGTTATTATTTTATTGCAATCAACAATTCTCATTTTTTCTAGCTGTACAATGCCACTGTCATAGATCTAGACGTCGCAGCAAGAGAAGAAATCATATACACGCCTAAATTAGGTGGGGGAGGGGCATGCATTTTAATTTAAGAGGGGTTAAATTGTCCAAGAGAGTAAATTCCGTTGGAAGACTGATTGAGCATTTGATTACGAAAACAATCAAAAACCTGAAAACTTCTGACCTGATTCATTTTTGTACTCAGGCAGCTAGCTTAGACAAGCCTACACAATTACCTTTATATTTGGGGATTCGCTTACGGTGGGAAAGCTACTATTACATATAATGAAGGTATTGCAATTCAAGGATTCATTTCATTTGAATAATAGGTGTACAGTGGATGTAATAACTGTAAAACGTACTATAATAGATGGCAGAATCTACTAAATATCAAATATTAATTTTGATCGTCCCACCAGTATGTAAATGGTTATGCATTAGATTCGTTATTGTCTCCTTTAGAATTTTAGAATGTCTAATGTTGTTTTTTAACAGTTATTTTTATTCGAGTGTTTATTTTGGGTGTGTGTGTGTTTGTCTGTAATTATTTCTTATTTATTATACTAGTTGAAAAATCTTTTAAAAAATTAGTTTAAGCAGCTGAAATTTGTAGGAAAATAATTTATGACTTTTTGTAAGTGTGCTTGTGATACGTTTGCCTTAAAATGTTTTTTTCCAGTTGCTTTCACCGAGCTCAGGAGCTGTTAAATGAAAATGGAAGTTTCATGTAGATATATGTAAAACTGAAACATTTTGGAGAAAGAAGAATGTAATGTTCTCAAAGAATATTGTTCAATACTCTTAAAACGGTATAGAAGAGAAAAGAAATGTGCGATTTCTATTCTAATGTATTCAATATTCTTATGTATGCATGCAAAGAAATTTGATATGCGTATTGGAATTCAAATAAAAAAAAACTTACAATTTAATACTTTAGCTACGTGTAATAAAATATGGTGATTATTTTTTTTTAGTTTAATATTATTGATTAGCATTAGTTTTTTACATTTATTTGTTGGGAGTTAATTAGAGAAATTATTACCTAACCAACATTTAATTTTAAAAGATGTTCCAACAATTTCTTTTAATAAAATTAATCATATTTTAAAAAAAATTATTCTAACAGCATAATCATATTACTAAGTATTACACGTTCTGCTTGTTAATTCGGATTGCGCTATATGTAAATACGGTTTCTGCTCTATTCGAATTATATGTTCGCATGGTTATAAGGCTGTATATAGTTATTAAGTTGCTTGGTAAAAACAAATTGTATTTGTTCCTGTGTTTTTCTAAAACTATGACCAATAGATGTATTTCCTAAAAACTTTTTTGATTCTTTACATTTTTAAAATATAATAAGTTTTAAATTTTGTTTTCTAACTATAAAATTATTATGTTTAAAAAGTTATATATTTTAATATTAAAACTGCTATGCTTGATATTTTATTTTATAGCATTAAAAAGTTTTGCTTATTTTTTTTAATTTAAAAAAAATTGTATTTTTTTTTAAGTTTGCTGTTTTATTAAATGAGTATTGTATTATCATCCAAACTGAGCTTGTGTGCAAAATTTCAAGGTTCCAGCTTATATACAAGTGGGTGAAAAATTGGTAGAAATATTTGTACCCAACTGATACACAGTGTAAGATAATAAGAAGTATTGAGGGGGGAATAAAAGATTTTATTAATGTTCCATAGTTCGACAAGCTTCACTGCATCATTCCGGTAAATTGCAATAAAACTCGCGAATAGTCTCTGCACCACTTTTCTACAAATTGCTTGCCTTAAAGTAATCCGTACATTGGAAAGCAATCTGGCATGGGACACGCGGGGGACGAAAAGTGTGGGGGATTGAAAAGAGTGCCGAAATAGCCCGGAGGGGCAGGACAGAAGAGAAGTAGAATTGACATGGAATCCGATTGAGATCCATTGAAGGGGAAAACAAGCTTCGAACTTTTGTAACCGATATCCCGCCGAAAGCTTTAAGAAAAATAACATATTAGCTTTAGAGTCAGCTGCATCTACTTTTATCTTTGGGGACAAATGATACAAGAGGGAAAGAATACTTGCTTAGATGTTTATCGCTACGAATTGTGTTGACGATCCGATATTTTGTTTACATATTTGTGGGATGTAATTCAAATGAAACGCCGTTACTTTTTGTATTGACTGAAGTTTGCTTTGGTGTAGTACTCTATGAAAAATATTTCATTGCAAAGTGCTCAATCTCGGGAAAAGTACTTAGGAGTAAAATATAATATATATATATATATATATATATATATATATATATATATATATATATATATGCTACAAATATTATTTCTCGCTATCGCTAGAATACATTTTATTAAACTAAAAACTTCTGCTTGAATCAGTTCATTTTTTTTCATGTATAATGTATTTTCCACATTTTTCATCCTGCATAATATTTTGCTTTAAAAAATGTCTTAACTTATCTTGTTAAAATGAAAATAATTAACATGAATGAGTTAACATATATTGTTCCAGAATTTAAGACAGTAGAACTATATATGGATAAACGTGTTTTTACTATACGAATTTATAACTGGTGATGCAATTTCTTAACAGAAAATGTAATCCGTAATAAGGTCTTGTCCTTAAATGTTAGATTTCAATGTATTTTTTAGACTTATATCTATTGTTTTATGAAATGTAGTTCTCTTGGTATTTACTATCATTAACCCTGAGTTTCAATAAATACAATTTATAGCCAATCATGGCATTTCAAGATAGGAACTATAAGAATAAGTTATTAATAAATAATTGTTGAAGATGTACTTCACACACAATGTTTTTTAAATTTTTTTAACTCTTTAAACTTAACGATAGTATCTAATCAGCGAATTTGACCGAATCAAAGTTTCAACTTCATTGCATTTAACAATATTCAATAGAGTTGACGTTTTGCACTCACATTTAGCTCATTTTTTGTATTTTTAGTCTTAAATTTTTAGAATAAAAGGAATTAAATAAATATAAGTAAAAAAAAAAAAACATTTTTAAATTCAGACTTCGTTTTAAGATGGACTAAAAGGTATAAAAATATTTTTAAACATAAAATAATACATAATTTATAAGAACTTGAGGCGTTAATTCTTCTCTTGATCTCATATATAAGTAGTTATGGTACTTAATTTATAAGCAATTATTTAGGTACCTTAGTTAAGTAACTAATTTGCATAAAAAATTATTTTCGTAGCTTTTAGACTGTTTTTAATTAAAAATTTGATTTTTTTTTTGACTTATATTTATTTAACTATGCAGTTACGGAATAAACATACTAAGCATCTTCATATAAACAAAAATCGAATTTTAATTAAAAAGGTGTTTTTTACAACAAAAAAAATGACAACGTGATTATTTATTAACATTATGACTGAATTTTAGTAAATTTAATCATTTTGTCAATACACAAAACATAAATTTTAAGATATGCATTTGAAAATGAAGGAATAGTGGCATGTATTATTTCAATTTCCTCCTTTTAGTGATTATAGAAATTTAAAACACCCTATGAAGAAAAATGTGTTAATTTGATATTCTTCACAATTTCAAATTCCGCATAAGAAATGGCATAACTGATAATTAAGATATACGGGGCAGTTTTTTTAAGATCTAATAACAGAGCTACTCTAAATAAACAACAAAAAAAATTATTTTGATTTTTAAATACTTATATATTCTTATGATTTTCATAGGGCCGTAAGATATCTCTTCAATAATTTCGTTTTTCATTTAAAAAGAAATTTCGTTAATGTTCAGTTTTTTATTAGAAATATCAGACGAAGAGATTTCTGTTTTCTAAGCAAAACTACAAATATCGATAGAGGAAATTCAGTTTTAATAGAATTTGACGTCATTGTTAACTTAAAACATGTTTATTTTTTTAAAAAGTTCATAGTGTTTTTTTTTAAAGTATACCTTTTTTTTTTTCAGGATGGCACGTGAAACTGATGATACCTATAATTGTGAACGACTTTTAAGTGTTGAAAGTTTTTTTTATTTAAATTGCATTTGTATCTTTTATAAATATTTAAGATAAAACTAGTTTTATTATTTATATAAAGAAAAAAAATCTTATAAGACAATATTCTAGCATTTGCACATTAAATTTTTTTACAATAACGCGTAAATATAACACTAAAACTCGAAAAAAACCTTTTTGTTGATAAATTTCTTGAAGTTACGGGAAAATGTTCAATAGAAACTTCTATTAACTAAATATAATAAGGAATTTATAAACAAAGTTAAGTTTATTTCATAAATAAGCAAAAGCACGCTAAATATTATTTGATAGCTAAGTAAATCTTAAGTTTACAGATTTAATTGTATATATAACTATATTTTTCTAAAATTTCAAATGTTAGTGTTTCTATATATTGTTGTCTAAATATTTCAATATTATTATCGAACACTGAAGAAATAAAGTCCTCCAAATACTATGAGGTCACTGTCAGAAAACTGAAAAAGCATATGCCTCTTTTGTAAAAAATGTGCCCATAATCCTTAGAAAATATTCTAATGATATCATGGTGCATAAAAAATTTTAAAATAAAAATTGTTTGCTTCCACCAGCAACATGGTCTAAATTACGTTCTTTCAGGAGAAAAATTAAAACTAAAATGTAATAAGACGAAATCAAAAAATTTAAAAAATTTAGAATGCTTATTTTATTTCGGCTTTGGTAAGTTCATCGGCCTGTTTACAACTGATTTTTTTTTTCAGAATGAACAAAAACATGTCTTAACCAACGCACAACGCACTAAGCCTGCGGTATTAACACAAACCATTTTAATATCATTTCACCCCATTAAAATGTAATTTCAATAGCGAGAAAAAAAAAGGATTAAAATAAAAGCTGTTTATTCAGCAGTCAGAACGTCCAAATTACGTTCCCTCAGAGGAAAAATAAAAATAAAACTTTAAAAAGACAAAATTGTAATTGTTTTTTAAAAAAGTTAGAAGCATAATTGTTTGAGTTCAATTTAACTTTTATAGGGCTCGTTGGGCTGTTTTCTACCGATTTCTGTTCATTTCAGCACGTGCAAAAATATGTTGGAACTAATACATTGACCACAAACAGAAAGCAGTATTAATACATCATTTCATAGTACTGAAATCAAATTTCACATTTCATTTAATGATATATACGAAAGACAAAGAACATTTAATTCGCCAGCAAATACATTCATATTACGTTTTTTCACACATTAAACAAAAAAGGAATTTTTCTTCGGCATGACAAAATTTACTTAAAATTTTTGAAAAATTAATACATTTTGTTTTGACATTTATAGGGTTCATCGGCCTGTTTACAAGGCGATTTTGGTCCTCTTCGGTATGTGCAAAAATATGTCTGAGTCAATACGCTGACCATTCACGGAAAAAAAAAGTACTTTAGAAGCAGTATTAATACAAACTATTCCGATGTCGGCAAAAAAACCTCAAAGGCAAGTGTCGTTCTTGAAAAATATGTCGTTTTTAAAAATATAAATAAAAAAAATTCCTTTGATTTCTCTGCGCGTAAGAGAGGTTGCGTCTAAAAATAGCTATAGTACATTAAGAAGCAAAAATATTCGGATTCTTTTTCTTATATTATGATTGCTATTCTTCGAGCTTAACTGGAGGCTGTCGGTAGAGATTTCATGCTTCTTTTCTCTGTGAGTGGTAGGGGATTGAGAATCTAGGGAGAACTGTGCGAAACTGTCATTGTTATCATTAGGTGCCCTTACTTCTTTTCGCCCATACCGTGTCTTACGGCCCATTACACACCGGCACTCTATTACCAGAGCGGCGAAACTTACACCATCTAAAAGAAGTCTTTAGAAACTCGATTTTTTTTATTATTCTTTTTTATCCCCTTTTCTTCAAATCCGTAGTCCATTAAATATGAACAGTTCTGAACATGCGTTATCTCTATTGCAAATACCTTTTTAAAAGCGTTTTTTCATCCACTGGAAATAATACAGAATAAGCAGATGTTTCGGGATATGTTTTCATGGTGAATATGAAGCTACCCAGCTTTTAAGGATTTCTTTTGTTGGGACGTATGATAATAAACGAGTTTTATATTTCTATATGTAATATTGGGGGGGGGGAATGGAGGTAAAATTCATAAATTTCTCTTCTAACAAAGATCCTAGGTTATTTTATCATTGGAGCCAGATGAATTCTGAATATTTTAGTGGGTTAATAGAATATATGGATTCAAAAACAGATTTTTTTGAAGGGTAGGGGACAACTATCTTTACAATGCAAGGCTTCACTCTTTTTTTTTTCTCTCAAAGTCGTAAGGAAAATATTTTTGTAGTTTTTTCACGTGATGTACAAGTTACAATAAATACTCATGAACATGGAAAACTTTTTCGCATTCACTTTTGAAAAACGTAGAATTGAATTTGAAATCCGTTGACATAAAATGAACACTGGAGTAAAATCGATACCAAATAAATGGTCACGTATAACCGGTCTCAAAAAATAATTAGAAGACCGAAGTGAAAAATTTAGCTTTCAAAAGATTATTCTTCCTAGTGTAATGTATGATTTATTTCAATCGTTTTATAGGTTACAACTTCTCATAAAACAGTTTTTTATAGAGATCAGTTCCATTAAGCAATTATGAAAATAATTACAAATGGAATAAAATGAATCTAGTACATATATAATTGATAGAGTAATTTATATTTTATATAATATAGTAATTTATATCAAATCCAAAGCGAATATCAGAAATTGCTATAAACGACAATGAAATGCTCGAAAACGACACAATCTGTAAATTAAGTTAATGTACACAACCAATAAAAATTTAATTGGGTGATATATAATAATATAGAATAACAGGAAAATGCATATTATTCAATGATTTTTGATGAAGAGTAACATTAAAATTAGCTGTAATTGTAATTTAATAAGAAAAATAACACATAACAGGGGTTTACTGAAGCATTTGTAATCCACTCTATAATTTTGATCTCTGAACAGATGACAAGAAAGCATTTTAGCTTTCTAAGCTTTTACATTCATTTCAAGTCCTAATTTATTAGACTGCGCATCAGAGTTTATTACTGCATAAAATGAATTGGCAAAACCAAGTTTTCATTCTAATTTGGTTTGAATTAACGGAAAAATATTTTGTGTTTTAAAAGCTTTCCGGCTGCCATTTTTGGCATACATGAGAAATGCTAACCACACTCAATAAACATCGTAATTTTGAACCACTGTCATATGACGAGGTAGACACATCAGCTGCCCTTCCAATTGTGATTTAAGAACGAGAGAACTTCCGTGCTTATGAAAGATTTGAACATGTATAGTAATATAAGTCAGTTTAAATACTTGGTATTAATCAATTCTAAAACCTTCTATTGGAGTCTGTAACCAAAGCGATTTATGTAAATAATCACTAAAGTATTTACCCTCTAAATCACACATATATTTTAACAAAACCAACCAACCACTGATCTCTAAACTCGATTCCCTGAAGCAAGGTTCGCAATTTTGATATATTGATTGCAGAATGTGTCTGAATAATTATATTTTTTACAGTAGTATATTTATCGATTTCTGGTGAACTTTTGACTATGTCTTTCACAAAGTCTAAGTTATTGAATTTTATAGCAGCGACTACATAATTTAATTTAGTTTCATTTCTTGATATGACGGCTATTTAAAACTACTGTTTTAATTGTGTTAATTATAAATTTAGATTATTTTTCTAAAAAATGGTGCCTCAATAGAAAATCTAGAAATTTGAGATCCAAAACTAATTTTTTGTTTAACATCGATCATTTTCCGAGCTCATAAAAAATTCAACAACGGAAAATATCATAACAATAAGAAAATAATTACGAGGTTTACAGATACATAAATACTAAACATTAATAAAAGGATCTGAAATATCACACGTCATTACGAAAATAATTTCAGTTCTAGAGAAATGTAACTGGAGATCAAGCCTGTTCAATTTACTTAATGAGAAAAAAATGGCTTTCTTAATCGAAGAATTCTTTCTCAGCATTGCAAAACAAATCTTTAGCTATCATTTCAATATCTGAGTCTCCATTTCCGTTGGATACCCTTCGATTTAGCAGGACGTTTTTCACTCTGAAGAGAGAACATCATTTTCTATGCCATATTCATCTTTAATGGCAAGATTAATTATTGCTTTTACTAACGGAATGTACACAAAAAAAATTTAAACTAAATAAATTCAACAGAATGATAAATTCAATATTTTTATTAGAAAAAGGTAAAAGAAAAATAAATTCGCGAGCTCTGAAACATGGAGGGAAAAAACTGCAAATGGTTTGCTTTTTAAGCAAATCTTTCAATAAAAATCTTAAGCTTTACTTTACACTATTATCGTAAATGCATATTTGCTTACATTTACTATTTCTTATACAAATCTGTTTAGAATAATGCAATGTCGTACTGTTAAATATATATTATATAATACTATCAGTTTTTCATTCCATTCTTTAAATTATTTGATGTTAGTCTGAAATATTAAATATGTTTTACGTTAACCTAAAAACACTTACACTCGCTAGATTTTAAATTGGTTTTCAAAAATCACCTACTTGCTAAAGGCAGCTGTCCTAACTTGATGTACTAACTGACGAACCTAAAACAAATCTCAAAGCCTTCTGTAAGTGTTAAAACTTACTCGAAAAGTAACGCTTTCGAAAAACATTTTTCCTTTTAACGAATAATTCTTACTCGAAAAACTTTCTGCTTATACTTTTCGAAGTGAAATCGCTTCTACCTCTAAATGTGAAAGAGAAAGAGGAAGACAATATGTATGAAAATCCGTAAATGTACAGAATCCAGTTACAATGAGGGGCTGAAAACTTTTTTTTTTTCCTGTTTGAGGAAAATGCGCTTCAAGCATTCATCTGATCCTGTTATATTTTTGAATTTGAGTTCCTTTCGCCAAATATGAAATTTTTGGCTTTGTCTTAACACACGGCAAAATACATTTGCAGAGAAAAATAAGTGTTTATTCAATTGCGAAAATATACAGTAGTAACCGTGACAGGAAGATGTACTTTTCGTGTCTCTGTGAAGTTCTAGAATAAGCATATTTGTTCCCCTTCAGTACTAAGTGCGAGTACAGAAGTTAAAATTTGTAATGGTAACTTTCCGAAAGCCTGGAGTCGATGCAACAAGCGCTGTACTTAATTTCATTATATATTTTTAGGTATGTTTCTCTTAAGGAAGTGATATTATTAGCTGCTCTTAAGGGAAAACGAAAGTCACTAGCTGAAATCTACAATTTTAGTCCTTTCTTCGTGAAATTCAGGATGAATATTCTTAAATATGCATTCGTACCAAACCCAAAATATTTATAACTTTTGGATGTATTAAAACTTTTCACTATCTTTTTCATACTTATTTAAATTACTCCACATAATTTTAAAAAATTTGAAGTAATGCTTTATAAGGTTTCGATTCCCACACACTCATATATATATATATATATATATATATATATATATATATAACCAATTCTTTTTTTACACGGTAGATACGTTCCTTAGAAAACCGGGCCAAAAATAGTGAAAAATGCATGCGCCTTATGGTAAATTTGGGAATATGTTCTACAAGTTTAAAAAATCGTATAAGGTGAAAAAACTCTAAATCATTTCCTAAAATACAGTGCAGAAAAGTAATAATGAATTCCATATTACAAAACTAAAATAATTCTTTTTTTTTTTTTTTACATACAAAATTTAAATGAGTGTACAGTAAAAATTCAGTCTATAGGTACATACAATATATAAAAATTCAAATTAAAATTAGGAATAAAGCTACAAACTAACGTCTATTCATCGATATTTGATAACAAGCGTGCAAGTTTATTATGAACTGGATCAAAAATGCTATTATCAGTAATGTGTCAGATACGTTTAGCACAACTGTCGTCTTTGATTCAAATAAAGAATTTCATTCGTTATGAACGGCCTCTGTTGTTTTTTTGTTGTTACAAATTCTGTTATTAGCGGCTATTTTTTTGGTTTCTCCAGTTGCTTTTATAATTCTTGATATATTGCTAAACAAAACTTAAGATTACGTTGAAATTTTAATGCGCTCTCTATATCAGGATCATGAGTAAGAAAATGTTGTTCCATACTTGTAGCAAATTTCAGACCTCACTAATTAAATCAGCTGTTAATAGCTAAATTTCGTCTACGTCATTATCGACTTCTTTATTATCCTAAACTGTCATAAGATGCCTGTAAAAACCAGTCGTGTAGAGGTAGAGGAGTTGATGTGCGTGAAATCTATCAAGATTCTTCCCATGACGTGATGTAGTAATTTCGAGAAGGAGGTAACGGATCAGAGTTCGTCCTTACCACTTGATCGAGGCTCAAAGTAACAAGATTTTTCGTCAATAACTATCATCTTGTTTCGTTAGTGCAACGTTAATAAACAATCAATCAAAATCCAAGTAAAGTAGAAATGGGAGTATTGTTGTGGCATAAGAAATAAATACAATCTACTTGATGCGTAATAATGCTATTAGCATACTAAAGCTATACGTCATAAAACGTTATCATGTAAATTATATAAGAACAATGGTAAAAATAACAAAGAGCATTTCTTCTGCTTCGTAAGTAGTTGATGAAAAGAAAAACTACCACTGTAACTATAGAGAGTGCGGCCCGAAGGATTGTTACTTGTTAGAAATTAACCAGAGACTGGAAATGAGCTTCTTAGAGTTAGGGCTCGAACTCGCAGTTTGCCTTAAATATCATTGACCAAGAAATTTTCAATCGTAACTATTCAGAAATTTCAGCCAATTCCTTAGCTGTCAGTAATATTGATTAAATATTCGCTTTACAAACGGTTGGCATTTTTTAAGACCACATCAGGTAGTTATATCTAATGAAAATATTTTTCCATTCGAAATAAATAAGCACATGACAAGAACCATTTTTCTCCTGTTTCCAACTCCATTCTATTTTAGAATATGACACATCAAAGAATCGCGTTAAAAACAGCCTCCCTGTCCGGTGTTTGAAATACCGATGTCGCATCGAATCAGGCAACAACACACATAAAACGCAATATACATAAATAGCGTGTATTCATCGAGATCTGTGCTTCGCTAAAAGTTTCGCTCGTTTATTTTAAAGATTTGTAAGTACATTGACAGATATTATTTTTGTCCCTTATTACTTGATGTATGTTCCTTATCACTGCTCACTCCGAAGAAAACTAGGAGGGAAAAAAAGGAGGAGAGAGAAAATGAATGAAAGAAAATGTCTTTTTCTCTTTGAGTAATAACAAAGGCATTATAATTATTTGGCTCGCATGGGGAGAACAAGTCAATATCTCTTCGTCATTTATCATCGTTTAAAATGACGTGATCTTAACGCAGAACGTCACCTTCATTCTAAAGCTTCGGAAAAATGTCGCCTTGTCGCCATTTTTGGCGATTTAGTGTCTTCGGAAAGATGCCAATAGTGTTAAATTTTTATTTCAAGGTAATGACAAAAGCGGATTTCGAGGATTTCGAAGCAGATAAGAATTTAAAGTTAAATAATTAAAACCCTCGTCTACCAGCCATTTTTATTTCATGAATGTTATATTAATCCTACAGAATTCCTACTTTCCTTCTCAAATGTAGATTATTTTATCTATTTGAATGCATGGGGAGGACGTACCTGTAAAGGGCAAAAATTAAAGATTTCTGTGGAATTACAATTTTTACCAATTTGTAAAAATATATTTTAGTCTACTTTAATTATTTGTTTGTGGTTTTTGTGGCCTTTATAAATAAATTTTGGAATATATTCGAAAATTGAGTAGAAATTATAATTCCTCACAAACCATCACTTTTTGCTTATTCGGATTCCCTTTTTGAGGTGGAACGAAGGATTTCGATAGGATTAACATTATGCTCACGAAATCACATCGTCTTGTAGACAGGAGTTTTAAGACATTGCATCAACTTTGGTAAAGTTTTACGTCATTGATCGTTTTCAATAATTGCTTGCAATTTATATAATATATTTATATTTATATTTATGTAATTTTTTAAGTTTATACAATACTATATTATACTTCAACAGTACCTTCCAATAAGGGATATCCATCTAACCAAACCTTTTGTCTCTTAAATAGAAGTACCCCTTACAAGAGGTACTACTCCATTTTATTTTTAATATAATAATTCAAGCATTCAAGATTATATTTCATTTATGTTGCTAATACTTAATTATTTATATAGGAATGATATTCACTAGTACAAAACTTATTTATGAGCATTGATTTTATGTATATATATATATATATTTTTCATTTCTTTCTAAATATGTTACATTCTCGAGCAAGCTGAAATTTGGTAATAAGTTTTTATTGTCGATTTAGGATAATATGTAAATATTCTACTTTTAACAATTTTTTTTCTTTCTTAGAAATGTGTATATTGATTGCTTTTTATACATTAGTTTGTGTTAATCTAAAATGCATTAGATTGTTGAGACAGAAATGCATTATCTTTTGTAAGGCTCAAATACTTAAATTACTTTCCTATTTTGAATGAAAGCATTTATATATTTTTTGTAAGAATTGTGTAATTATATCGCTTCTTTCTTTATAAAATATTTATTTCCATTAGTTTTTACACTTTTTTTATGAATAAAAATCTTATAATTATCATACAGTTACCATATTCGTAAACCTGTTCATAACTAAATTAGAGGTAATCAATTAATGTTATATACTTTGTAAGTTGACTTTTTAACATTTTTTGAGAAATCCTTCGATGCGAGTTAAATAATTTATACAGCTCTAACATTATTGAAATATGTTAATTAAATATATGAACACAGTTATCTAAATAAATGTTATTATAAATAATTTAAATCATAAAAAAACGTACTTTTTTTTTTTGAATTTATTTACTCGAAACTAATATATTTTTATTTAGCATGTATCTGTGATATACTTTAACCATAAGAAGAAACTCATAAATAGCCTTGAAACCTTACCAACAGACTCAAAAATTAGTTTTCTACTATCTAATCAAAAATAATTTGTATAAATAGTGTTTTGAACATCATGCTTTCCCCCTGCTAGAATAAGGCTTTTGAAATTTTAAATCTCTGATAAATTTCAATTTCTAGCTTCAATTTCAAGCTGCAAATAAATCATTAACTTTTTTCTCAAGTATACTAAATTCAAATGGGATTAATTAATTACAAATAACTTATTATTTTTGACTCAAATTTCACCTTTCTCTCACTGTGTATATATATATATATATATATATATATATATATATATATATAT
>BMAW01071540.1:553065-569632 GCA_019974015.1 Nephila pilipes
TATATATATATATATATATATATATATATATATATATATATATCCATGGCAGTGGTAGCCTAATAGTTATGGTAGTGGACTCACGTCTTGTCACGAGTCATGATGCCACTAAATACCCATCTTGCAAAGGGGCTTATGAACATTAAATCTGTCAAAGATTCAAATCCTCTCAATGGTATGATGTGGAAGTTTGGAGGTTTCAATTCACACACAGATGTCGCTCTCGTTACTTGACCAAGGCTCAAAATTACAAGGTTCGTTGTTAATAGCCCTTATGTTGCTTCTAAGCACAGCATTAATAAACAATCAATCAGTCTGTCTTCTGTTAAGAAAATCTTAGTCTCACTTCTATTTGCATAACTACTTGCATCTATTAATAGATCTTATACACGGGTTTCAGAAAATAATCATAAAGCTCAAATTTACATTAAATTAATGAGAAGGATATTTAGAAAGCTTAGTCAAAGAAAAATGTAAATTGGTAATAAAAATATTTGTAGGATAAAATGAAAAACAGCGAGATATTCTTTAATGGAAAATTGACACTTAAACATTGAAAAAAAAAATGCTTCACAAACGGTACATTTTTAACAGTTATAAAAAATGAAGGAATAAAAACAATGGAAGAAAAGTTAGGTATTTTCAGACGTATGAGTAAAACAATCAGTAAACATCTTAATTGAAGTGTTTTTCTTTAGTTTTCATTTTAAAAAAACTCAAAATAAATGCACTTTAATTAAAATGAAAACGGGGAGCCGTAAATTACTTTTTTCCGCTTTTAAGTCTTCAAGATTTCCGTTTTTTGATTGTTTTTTCTTTTATTTTTTCTTAAAAAAATATTTTTAATTATTTTATCTAATGATAGAAATAACATGAGTGTATATTAAATGTAAAATATTTCTTTTTTATGTATATTTTAAATACATTTTCAAGACTTGAACAAAAAATACGTTTCCGAAAAAAAATGTTTAAAAATATTTAAAATATCTAATCTTTCAGATCCTTTTTTTAATGATTTTCACTTCTTGCGAAATTATTAAAATAAATTATTAGGTTTTAGAAAGAAAGCAATTGTGTATCTTTTTAGACAATTTTCATAAATATTTTAAGGTATAAAAAGCAGATTAAGTAATACTTGTTTAATTAAATTACTTTTTAAAATATGTAGATTTTAGAGACTGCAGTTCTACCTATTAAAATTTTCCTCTTTTATACTCATGTAAGAGATCATTGGATACGAACTCAATGTATCTAAAAATTTTAATTATCTGAAAATTTTATTTTTGTAATGAAATGTAGCAACAAATAATAACACAATAGTATAAATTTTTTTATTTAAAAGAAGTTTGATTTTCTAAACAAAGACAAGTGGCGTGATCTACATCTTATAAACTTTCATATAATTTACTTAAACTTTTATATATTTTCATAAAGAAATTAAAAATTTCTTTAACATGATTATAGGTTGTCTAAAATAAATAGAAGATAAAGTTTGTGCTAGCTCGCAATAACAATATACATCGTGATGAAGCATCGTATTAGTAGAGAGTTTTACACTTTTAATATCAATTGAAAAGAGAGGAAAAGAACTTTTAAATGAAGCTGTGAACTTTTGTACTCCGGAAAAAAGAGTATTTTCCCAAATTTCTGTCAATTCAGCAATCAATGGCGGTCGAGAATTTAACAGGTAAACAAAATCAGAAGTAGAGAAAAAACAAACTAAAAAATTGAGTACAATTGGTGAAATGATCTAGGAGCTAGAAGAAGAATAAGTTGTTAATATTTCTGCTGGCCTTCATAAATAAATATATTTATGGTTATTGAAACTGATTGTCATGATAAAAGTTTTGGACAAAAACAATACAATAAATTAAATTAAAGTCTCATAAATTTAGATTAAACGTTTTACTAACAGCTAATATATAAGACTTAAAAGATTATTTAAATATTCAAATGTTTATTTCGCTTTTGAAATTTTATTCATTCCAAAGTTGGCGATAAAACGAATCTTGGCGAATTTAGATTGAAATCGCTTCCATTTTTGAAGATTGGGAAAAGAGTTTTAAGCTCACTGCAACCCTACACGCTACCGAAACGAGTCTAAGAAGCTTTCTTATAGCTGATTTTTAGATTCACCTAATGATTCATAGCCTAATAAATATGAAAACGCCCGACAAAACTTGCAGCGTGATGAAAATAATGACATCGCGGCGGATAACTTCTGGAAAAGTTTACACTGATGAAATGAAAATGATGCTTTTGCTTTTAAATATTCAAATAAGGCTGCGTACTGTTTTTTTTTTTTTTTTTATCTACATTTCTCCTTTTGTTTTCAAAACTTTTTTTAAAACTTTAATAAGTAATTGGTTTAATAAGCAGTCAAAAGTATTTAAATAATGTTTTAATATCCGTTTAAGATATTAAAATAGTTTAGGTTTCATCTAGAGAATAGATAAATTGAATTTTCAATTTCTTCAAACAATAAATCTAAGCACACTCTAAATTTCTTTTATAAGCATATAATTCAATTAAGATTAAATAATTAGTTGGTTATTAGTTGTTTAAAAATTCTTAGTTGGGAAATAATTCCTACGTGACTTTGACTTTTGTATTTGCTGTCTGATTTTCAAGATCTTGTTGTATTGCATATACTTGTTTAATCATGGAAATTCGTCGGAGAATTCCAGTGGTGGTTGTCAGCACTAGGTTTTAATGGCAAATTTCACCTCCTCATTAGGATAAATGTGATATACCTTAAGATGCTCTTTCACCTTAAGAAAGAGATGAAAATCGTAAAGGTTGAATCAGCAGGTCGGTTTGCCTATCTGCTTCAACCTCATCTCCGTGGGGAGTTATCATCTTCAATTCTCAGCACACCAACGACAACTGGGAATAAAGAAAACAAATGTATTATATAGAAGACACGTGCAGCTTTCAGGTGCAATAAAAAGTTTGAAAATCAATCAACATTCGGCTGATGATGCTTCCAAGATACATTGGGGAAGGCTTTTCTACCTCGAGGCGGGAGAAGTTAGTTGTAATTGAGCGCCGTTTTTTTCTGAACCTTTGGATCAGAAAAAAACTTGTCTGATAGCATTTTTTTACAGTGCTCTTATCAACGAGACCAAAAGGAATATCTCTTCGGGTCAGTTATCAAAGCGTTTTAACGTTAGTCGTCATTGTTGAAGAGAGACGCACCAAACAAATAAAAAGTTATGTCCCCAGGGACATTACTTTTCAATCAAATATCGCCTACAACTTGAACAAAAGTTTGTTATTTGTATTCTTTTAGGATTAACTTAATTTTATTCAGACATTGCCCTTTAGTGAACTTATCAGGAAAGAAAAAAAATTATTCTATTTTTTAATTTATAATATGTCCGAGATGTTTATGTAACTATGTTTTCATTCAAAGGTACATTTTCTGTTTAACGTGTTTAAGAAATGCTTATGAGATATTTGGCCTTACATGTCCCAAGATCTGTCATTTAACAGGTTTTGTAAGTCTTTTAAAAAAATTCGCAAGCAATGTTATCGCGTTTCCTGACTTGAACCTTCAGGATTTTTTCTGTAAATTTATAAGATAGTTTTTTTTTCCATGTATATTTTTCGTTTCCTTCCCCTTTGTATATTCTTATAAAGAATATGTAAGGTTACCTTTGTATATGTTACCTAGTTTTATTTGCTATATAACTCTCACTGATTATCGTTTAATTAACCTTTCATTATAAATCTAATATTGTCAATAAATTACACAATCAAAGGAAGACGACAGATGGTAACTTAAATCATGAATATATTTTCTGCTTGTCTTTCTATCTCAACGTGTTTGTAATCGCATGTAACATAAATATTACAGATCATGTTCTTAGCAGCATACTCGGGTCCAAGTGAATCAATTTACTATGATTAGGGAACTGAAAAGATTGCTTATCTTTTACTCGCTCCGAGAGACCTTAGATCCTTGTTCGATAACGATCTATGTAGAGTCACACACGTCACCTTCGTCTATGCATAGGTAACCACTGTCTTTTAATCATCAACTCCCAATTTCTTAATTCTAACTTTCCAACCTCTTCTATATTCAATTTAGTTTCGCTATTATATACGTTTCCTCTATTCAATTGATTATAATTTTTTTAGTTCTTTTAATTTGCATATATCACTTTTCATTTGATCGTTTGGTTGAGATTTTATTCATTACAACTCATTTTAGCGAAGGGCAAATCGTGGATAGCCCAACATTACAACTACGATCAGTCATTCGCCTGGAAGGATAAAAAATTACCTTAGAATGTTTTTGAGGCTAGCTTTTATCATCAACAGTCATTATAATGTTCAAATAATTTATCAATAAAATCATAAATCCAATTGAAGAGACAACAGAAAAAAAGACATCATAGAAATATGTAAGCTCAATATCTCTCGAATTGCTCTTAGCTCACTTTAATTCCAGCTCATAATTAAACAATCAAGTCTTAACTTACCATCTCACTCGCACCCATCTAGACACTTCTTGAATACAATGGATTTGACTCCAATTACTCTAACCAGGAGTCACTTCTAACCAATTTTACTGCAAAATATTAATTACAACAATTCACTTCGGTTAACTTGCAAAAATCTATCAGTTTCTCGTTATCATCCATTTTCTTTCTTATTCCTCTCAATTTCATTTCGTTTATATATCATTATCCCTAATTCAATTCATTATACTTCTTATCTTCATGTAATTTATCTAATCAAGTTTCATTTGGTTGGCAAGGCAATGGAACTTTATGCAACTCATCTCACAAAAAGTCTCCAAGTTTAGTGAAAAGAAAACCGCAAATAGCCCAGCGCCAAAAGATAAATGGATCAGAAGACGTTATATGCGTTCAGATTCATTATATAGCACTTCCGACAAACCTTTGACCGCAAGTCACACACTGACACACGAAGGTTTTTTAAATGACTTTTTCATAGCCTAAAAGAGAAAACGAACCATCGAAAATGTAAAAAAAAATATTAAAGTATAAATATTTGCTATAGAATTTATAAAATAAAAAGAAGAAGAAGAAAGTATTTTCAAGTGGAAGCTGACTAAATGATTTTCTAACTATCGCTGCATCTATATATGACTCAGGGCAGACGTGGATGTACACATTCGTTGCATTGTAGAATGGAAGTATATCCATTCGCAGTGATGAACTAATTGAGTGCATTTGAGTACATGTCTAGAAGTGTTTACTAATTCAATTTTGTAACATAAGCTATTTTCTTTACTCTTTCCTTAACTTACATCTGGGGGTTTTTCTGACTTTATATTTAAATTTACAGCTCTTTTTCAACCAAATAAAACGTAGTTATGCAAATTAGGTAAACTTTAGAAATGTAGTGAATAGATATAATCAAGTCATATAAGAGGCAGAGAATTGAATGTGAGAGTCATAAAAAAGTACAATAATAGCAAGATAGCTAGTGTGAATCCCATGAATAGTGCACAGGAGTTTTTTGAGTGTCTGTGTGGTCTATAGAGACTCGTACCCGAAGCTGCCTGATCAGATTTGTTTCAATGTGCATTTATTTGTATCGTATTCTTGTTAGAGTAATTTTTGAAATATTTTAGAAGTTGTTAGTACCCTCGGCGAGGAACAGGGAACTAAGTAGTTATTATTTCTCTCCCCTTGTAAAAGAAATATTAAATAAGATTTTAAAAAGTAGTTGACTACATTCCTGATCTGTTTTTACGTAACTGCTTTAATTATTTATCTGTGTTTGGAATTAATCTGTACTTTAGATTTACGATTTGACTATTTTTTAAGACAACCGGTGAGTCGAGTAATTGAGATCGGCACAACTTCATTATCATTACTTTATTATTATTAAATTTTGTCATTTACTTTTGTAATTATATCAAGTCTTTATTACGAAACTTGTTTTAAGATTATTGTATTTTAAATTTTAAAAAAATTATTTTGTAGCCCTGTACTGTGTTGACAGTTAAAAAAAAACGATACAAGTGCCAAGTCGTACGAAACAGAATGGTTTGATTAATATAGTTTGATTGAAAAGAACAAAACGACTGTATGTTAAATTATTGGTACCCTTTATACCACATTACCCCCCTTCCGTTTTTCTAAGTGACGCCACTAGATAGTGAACCACGGACTAGTATTAAACTAAATAATGAACATAATTTACCCAATTTCTCAAAAGGGGTTCCTTTCTACAGGTTTCAGCAAAAATAACTCCTCGATTTCCCACTACCACTGTTCCGGCATTAGTTGCCTGTAAAATTGGGAACTGGCTTAGAGTAGCACATGTTTTACCATTTCAGTAGCTATCATGGTGTGGAGAGGTGAGCATACTGCTTTCGTACAGAAGCATATTTCAAAAATGGCGACTTTGTCTGACGAAGCTCACTTTCATTTGTCTTGGCGTGTGAGCAAATATAATTTTCGCTACTGGGATCCAAACAACCTAAGATAAATCCATGAACGAACCTCTCTATAGTGATCAAAATATTATTTGGTGGGCTGTTGCAGATTTTTGAGTTAAAGGCCCATACTTTTTTGAAGAGAATGGCCAAGCAGTTATGGTAACTTCTACACGTTATGTGGATATGTTTCGTAATTTCCTGCAATCGAAGCTGTTCGAGCTTGGTAAATTGTCTGTGTGGCTCCTACAAGGTGATATCACAGTTCACATAGGCAGAATATCAATGGGGTTGCTGAAAGTATTTGTTTTCGGGGCGTCTGATCTCACTACGAGGTGACATTCCATGGACAGCACGTTCCCCAGAACTATCGTCTTGCGATTACTTTCTCTTGGGGCATCTGAAGACACAAATCTACAAGAATAGGTCCCGAACAACAGATGAACTGAAAGCTGCTATCCGACAAGAAACTGCGACAATAACGCAAAAAATGACGAGGAGGGTAATGAGGAACTTCTAAATAAGAATTCAGAAATGCATAGTTAGTGAATGTCAGCATTCATACGATATCGTTTCCAAAAGGAACAGAAGATGATTGTGATAAACAAAATAGTAAATAAACTTCTACAAAACTGTGAAATAAAATTTTGAATAACACCTTTAAATGCTTTATTATTTCGTTTGAAGCCGGGGAGTTATTTTTTCCTCACTCCTGTACAAGAATAATTGCGAAGTAAATGTACAACTAAAAATAATCATCGAATTAAAATTACAATAAAGTGCCGAAAATTTCAGATTACAAGTACAATTTTTGTATAGCAAAGAAGGATAAAAACTAAAATAAAATGTTACTCTATTGCCGTTACTCTTTATCCCAAAAAATAACGAAATAATCAAAATGTCTAAGATCTTGAAAGAAATTGCATTAGCGGAGAGCTTATGGATATTGTTGCAGGTGAATGTTCTGAAAGGATGAGTATACTATTCGGCGACTGCAATAATATTGGGGAAAAGAAAGAATGTGATAGATTTCGATTAATGAAAAAGTTTGTAAGGAAATTTAAATACGTACTTCGTCTTGAGAAACACACCACTTTATAACATTTCAATTAAGAACCAGCTACGGTTGCCGGAATGATCAAGAATTCGACTCCTGATCTCATTGAGAGTACGTCGTGTAATAGGATTGATGCATATTACACCTATTAGGGATCAAAGTCCCAACGTTGAGATGGTGTTGAAGAGATAGGAGAGTGACCTTCTAACTCAGGTGTCATCCTTGTCTCTTGACGGTAGTTCAAAATTAAGAAATCCGTCACCAATAGCCCTCGTGTTGCTTCTTATTGTGACGTTAATTAACAATCAATTAATTTAATCAATCATGTTGAATGTATGCAAAACGTAACATTTTCTAAATATCGTCATTTGTTCGGTTACAGTATAAATAAGTGTATATTAAAATTTGATAAGTTTAGTATTACAAAAGGTAAGTAATGTAGTTTTGTTCTATTTTATTTCTGTAGAAATCAATAACAATGGGACCGTTGGACATTTATAATATGTGAAAATATAATAGTTAGAGGAATCGTGAAGTATTATTACTAAGAAATGAACGAGACATTTGGATATTATACTGCACATTAAATGATCCCCATGTTACTGCTATTAATGTTTATTTGTTTGCCTTCATGAAGTTGTAGTTGAAGTAACTCACTGTGTGGAGAATTTAGAATTTTATCTGCTGAGTTTTAGATTAAAATCTTTTGAAAAGTCAAGAAATACTGGGAAAACTCTAGATGGTGACTATATGTAGAGAAGTTTTAAGAAAATTAAATAAAAATAAAGTTTCTCTACCTGGATTATTTTTAGTAATAATAAAAAATTTACGATACCGTGGGCTAGTTCAATCTACGGTCTTCCTGAAACCGAACAAATCAATATGAATAGCTGTAATTTACAACCTTATGTACGAAATAAACAATTAATATGCAAAATAAATTTTATCCAGATATATTGGTTATTTCTTAGTCATAATTAAAACTTTACGATATCTCGCCGTACATAGTATGAGTTTTTTTTAGCATAAATTATTGAAAAATAAAGCATAAATGTTCAATTTTTGTAAGCATTACATGAGTATTAGATTTTTTTTACTGGAAAAAAAATCATGGAAAATATCTTTATGTAAATCTACGAATATAAACATTTTACATTTTACATGAGGTTAAATAAAATATTTTTGGTAAAATATCTTCATTTAAAACACAAGATGGAACATTGCTGTTCATATAGTAAGATGATGCTAATCGCTAAAAGAAAAAAAATGACAAAATTTTGCACCTACAGTTCTTTATTGTATCTATGCATATCCTTTTGAAAAGAGCAACTACATATATTTGAACTGGAAACAAATTGAAAGGGGTGTCACTAACATTGCTGTCGAACTTGAGATGGTACTCGTTTGGGTATTGTATAGATAATGAGAATATAATCCACAAAATATTGTAGAACTCTTTTTTTTCTACACCTTTTAATAATTTGCCTTTCCAACTATTTAATAATTAATACGAAGAAATTGCTAGCGTGAAGGAGCAAAAAAAGACAAAATATATTCTAGCAAAATTTCTTAGTTTTTGAAACTTTCTCAATTCTCTTCGTACTCTTCGGAGTGAAGCATATATAAAACAAAAATAAGACATACATATTATCAATATCTTCAAAATCGTCAAGTTAATCATAAAATTGGAACTTTTTAACTATTACTACTGATCTATAAAAAATCTTGTATTAAAAATTTGCATACTTTTCAAAATTATTAAAGCCAGGGTTACCATACTTTATTTAACACTTAGAATATCCACAGAGCACTGAACGAAACAGTTTTAAACGAGGTTATTTTAACACTATGTAAATGTGGAAATAGGAACACACGCGACCAACAATAAACACATTTTATTAGCCACTCAAGGGACTATTGTTTCAGTTGGATCACTTTTGAAGTACCAGAATATTCAATTTAATAATTTATCGTTTGCTTTAATTTTAATTATATGTACCTGATATAATATTCAATTTAATAATTTATCGTTTCCTTTAATTTTAATATTGGAAAAGTTTACTATTGTCCATTACTCGATGTTTCATCATTTACTTTAATTCTTATATTTAATTGAGTAATTTGATAATAATTATTTTTTAAAAAAAAGTTCTTCTTTGGAGGCTAAATTTGTTCTTTGTAAAACTTTGCATAGAACTTTTGAATTTTTTTTCAAGTTACTTTTATATCGTAATGATTAATGCTTAATGAACAACTACAATTTTTATCGATTTTCTAACACAATAATGCCAGCGATTAAAGTACATAAATTAATAACGTTTTCCGCTGCATACTTAATCATGTTGATTGCGTGGACACTGTTACGCGGCTAATGAACACAAAGCACGAGAACAAACGCACTCCGCAAGGTAGTAATGAGAATAAAACTATCATCGCATCTGTCAAACTTAATTTACAAGACAAATAACTCTTAAAATTATGTATGTTTAGCATACTCGTATTATGTTCGTACACTACGTACTTATAAATATTGTATCATACTTAATAATATATAAATGCTCATTATTACTAAGTTATTATACATGTATATACACGTTTCCTTTTTCTTCTTTGTTTTGTGTGTGTGATGGTTAAAAAATTTTGATGGCGCAAAAGCCATATATCGCTATGCTACACCAAACAAGGTATAACTGTGATACAGATATTTGAAAAACGGGAAAAAAGAAGATAACAATTTGTTAACAAGAAAGAAGGTCGAAAATAGCAAAGGACCGCTAGGGTATCCCTGGGCATGTCACCCATGTTTACCAAAGACAGTAAACTCAATGGGGGAGGAAAAGACCACTAGAATACCTCAGGGTTGAATGATACCCATACTTACCTGAAGAAGGTAATTCCCTGATGGCATCTGATGTGAAATGATATAAAAAATTAATTTATAATAAATTAATTAGAAATATAAAAAGAAATTTCGTTTTGGTTTTATTTTTATTAACGTCTCGCTAGAAGCAACACGAGGACTATTGGAAACGGACCACGTAATTTTGAACCTTGACCAAGTGACGGGGATGAAACTGGAGCTGGAACCACCATCTCCTAACTTCCACACCATGCCAACTGGAGGACTTTGAGCCTCGACAGATCTAATTTGCACCTGCCTTGACTCTACACTACGGATCTTTAAATATGAAGAGAAAACAGAAAGAAAAAAATGCACAATGAAATTTAGCAGAACAAAGTGAATCGCGTTGCGTAGAATCAAAGTTTACTCAGGAAGGCTAAATGTGATCTTAATGTGTAAAAATAAATCTTTTTTTGTCTAAATTTTAAGAAAGTTTTATTATAAATGGGCTGATATATTAAGACCTCGTGCATTTTTATCGAAGTTTTTTTTTGTTGTTGTTGTTGTTGTTTACATATAATAATGTTCAAAATCCATTTAAAAAAAACTCTAGGGATAACTGAATTAAAATGGGCTTCCTTAAAAACAAATGGCTTAGGTTTACGTGAGACGATGCGAAAAATTAAGAAAGTTCCTACGTAATTGATATTCTCTGAAACATTAGTCATCTGTTTTAAAATGAGATGTCTAAATAAAGATCATAAAACTCACTCATCTCAGACACATTCAGTTTCCAATTATAATGTTAGTTAATTTCTTTTGGGTTAAGTTTGACTAATAGTTTTGCATGCAGCTGTCAGGAGCATATTACCAACTGCAAAAAAAGAATTACCAACTGCACCAATTTCCAGTAACTGCTAATTAAGATTATAAAATCCAAGATAAAATTGGTGGGGAGGGGGCTTGAATTTACAGTTGTTTTTCTTTCCTCTTTATTATATAACATATAATGATTATAAATATATATATTTCATATGTCTTTTTTTGACAAATTTAAAAAGCATTTTTTAAAGAGTTTCTTTGCTAATACTTATAATTATTTATTTCATTTTTAAGGCTGTGTAAAACTCAATTGATTATTTTGATATCAAATATTTTCTCTCTCTCTGTATTTCTTTAATAATTCATGGGGAATCTACTTGTTTTTTAATAATTTAAAATATTTATTATATGCAAGTATTAACCACAAAAAATAAAATCCCCCACAACAATAATAGATAGAATTCTAGATAATCATATAAAATTTCTTCTGGAGCATTGTTTAAATCACGTGTGATTTATTAATAGCCTAGCCAAGAAATTCCCACGCTCTTTCCAATATCATTGTAAAGTTATTCATAGATAATTTTTAACGCTATTTTCTTTCTATTTTAGAACATAACTGAAACAAGAGCTCAGCTGGAAAATTGGTTAAGCACTATATAGAACTTCTTAATCAGTTTCTGCGTTGCAGCTGTTCGAGATTCTGGGAAGATTCGATAAATAGATGGTTGTCCTATAGCAAACTCGCTCTAAAGATCTTCAGAAAATTTATCAACTACTTTTTAAAACTCAATTGCTGTTTTTCAGACACTCTGTAAGTTACTAAGGTAAAATCCAGAAAAGAAAAAAAAAAAAGAAAAAGAAAAATTGTTGATGAAGTATTAACTTAATTATAACATCTCGTTGATATTTCTGGTGTCCAATTAGGAAAAAGGAACAGGCAGTGGCTCATATTTTAATTTAAATCCACTTTTTTGAAGTGGATGTCTTGATATTACATTCTGAAACATACATAAGTAATAAACAGTACACGCATGCCTTTAGATAGAGAGAAGACGCAATGAGAAAAAAATGAAAGAACAATCCGCAAGCTTTTATTATTTCAAGAACAGGGAATTTCCCTTAATTTATTGCAGAATATTTTTGATTTCTCTAATAAAGCTCGAGATGATTAGTCGCTTCTCTGACTTAAAAGGGGGGAGGTAATATCAGTTTCTAATGTGATAATTTAGATTAATGTGAAAGTATCAAAATTAAATAGGTGATAAATCGAATTCACCATACATACATATATAAATATACAGGATGATCGCAAAAACCTTTCCCAATATATGAGCCCCTAGTGACCAACTCGCACAATTAATGAAAAGGAAATTTCAGATATTATTATTTGAATGTATGTGTTTGATATTGTGATATTAAACACATTAGAGCTCTCACAGTTACTGTTAAGGTGAAAAAATTTTGAAATTTCCAAATTTCAACTTCTTTCCTATGTATGTTCGATTAGCGCGTTAAAAAACCATAAATGTCATAGGAATGATACATGTGCGATGAAAATTGTCGGCGTAAAACTTTTACAATGAAAAGCATTGTAAAGTTCAAATAACAATATGGAGAGGAGATGCATTGACATACTGCAAAATTCACGAGAATAGATAGTAGAAGCATCAATCACAGAACACCATGCGCAAAGCATGGCTTGTTGAA
Source organism: Nephila pilipes (assembly GCA_019974015.1). NCBI lineage: Eukaryota > Metazoa > Arthropoda > Arachnida > Araneae > Nephilidae > Nephila > Nephila pilipes. The sequence continues at coordinate 565,915 of BMAW01071540.1, forward strand.
TCTCTTTGTAAAACAGTGTAAAAAGATAGTTTCTTCAATGAGATGTTCGAACTTACCAACAAGATGACACCTATACGGAAGCATGAGGTGAATTGATAAAGTCGTTTCATTTTAACAGGAAAAAATAATGCCGAAGCAGCACAAGTTTATCGGCGATATCATATGCTAAAACGATGTCTGTATTTCATAAGTACTGTACGTAATCTGGTAAAAAAAAACTGAAAAAAATTGGATTCACATGTGATAGACCGCCGCACTCCGGGAAACCATCTGTTCCTGATGAAATTGTTGCGGAAGTTCATAATACAATTACTGCAGATCAATTGCATATGTGTTGCTGATAATTTGGATAAACCATAATCTGGAAGGAGTAAGGAATCACATTTCTAAAGCTTTTGCGCTCTGTTCTGCGGATATATCTGTTGATTCCAGTGCGTGCAAATGTTGAAATCAGGAGACGAACTACAGCGTGCTGACTTTGTGAATTATTTACTTTTCAGATGAATATAGCAAGTTTTCTCGGCAGGTATTATAAGCAAAGAAGAACCTTTCTTCTTAATTTGGAATACAAACTTCAAAAACTGCGTTCAACAAGTTGACGAAAATTCTCACGGAGTGGCACTAGTGACTTTACACGAAACTAGAGGGATTGTGTGATGCGACATCGCTAGCTCGTTTGTTCTCGGCCTTCACTTCTTCAAAAAGATCACTTCTATAGGTATGAACACATGCTTCATCATAAGTGCTCTGTATACAACAATGTAGCAGAATTACATAATTCCAGAATTTCATCAGCGAAATGTCGTTAAGGACATTGTATGGGTGCAAAACGGAGTTCCTCCCCACATCGCCACTTGTATTCGACAAGTGCTGCAACAGCACTTCGGTGAAAAAGTCATCTCCTGTTAACTTTCCAGTTTGGGGGCCACTGTGATCCGTCGAATTCGCTTGAAAAGATTTCGGATTCTGATGTTATCTGAAATCTGAGATGTATACGTCAAATTCACAAGATTTGTGTTGTTTGTAAAAAGGTTTAACTTAACACATAACGTTAGGCTTTATCACCATTCTTCCTTTACCTAACTCTTTGGTTTTCATTCTGTTTGTGTTTGAATTCAAAATTTCTTTCTATAAATTGAAACGTGCCGTATATTGATTAGATTAGAATTGAGAAGTGTAGTGAAGGGATCGGATAAATTATATTTATTAGTAGCAATAAAATGAATAATCAAAAGTTGGAAGTTATTTAGTTGATGGTAGAACTGTGCGAGTGATAGTGAATCGAAGTGAGACATCGAGTCCCCTTGTTCGTAATCTTAGAAGCAATCCTCAATTTCAGTTAGTCTATACAATCGAACCTGAGTGAGTTGGTAAGAGTTGGGTTGATTTAGTATTTTAAATGTTAGTTCAAACGCGTTTAAGCAGTCTAACTACAGAGAAAACCAACTCAATTATTGTTCTTCAAATATTCAGCAAAGTGAACAATAGTGAATTGGCTAACGTCATATTTGGACTCGACTCTCTTTTTTTGTTGACTGTATGTTTTTGTGATTAACTAATCGATGTTAGAAATATATGGAGGTAATAACAAGCGGACTATTCAAAAGTATTATATATTTTTTTTAAAAAAAAAAAGCTTTATTTTATAAAAATTATTTCAATCCAACATATACCGATTTTTTTTAAAAAAAAAAAGTTTTTAATACTATAAGGGGCTACAGCGCCTGTCAAAAACTAAAATTAACATAAATGCTAACTGAGATATCATGAATGTAGAAAATGATTGAAATTTATAAGGAATATTTCGATAAATTTCAAAGGAATATTTATAATTTATCAGAATTTAAATAGCAACTATAATCTTACGTTATTTTGATTGACAGATCAATGAATTAATAATCAAAATGCTATTGTTTTTTGTTTTTTGTTACATTCATTCAAAAAGTTATATTCATTCAGGAAACTAAGTGCTCTACCCTTTGTGCAATTCGTTCTTTACAGTTGCCGAAAAACAATGTATTACTTATCAATAAACTGAAAAGAGAGAACGTAAACAAAAAGGAAAGACTTCACAAAAAAATGTATCCCAGGCCGCAAAGATAAGACCAGTGTAGGATAACTGAGAAACGGATGACAGAGAGGACCACAATCTGTGGGTTTGCCGTTTGTGGGGGTCACGAAGTCAAGTGTCCGGCGACAGACGATTCCCATTTGAATGACTCCAGAGGTCGTCACAGTCGCGCCGCGTTGTCGTGTGATTATGTTGTTTCTCTAATGGGACCACACCTACTGAACCATTCCATCAAACTCGAATGACTCTGCATAGAAAGGATTGGAATTAATCACTTTAAATTTGTTACCAGCTGATGGGTGGAATTAATTTTCACCGATACTTAAGCAATCGCGCAATTATTATTATGTTTATTAATTTAGGCAACGAATGAAAAATTACTTCATAAGACCGAAAAAAAGCAATTCTTGTTTAAAAATACCATGTATACATAATTTTAAATATTGTTTCTTAAGTAAGCTGACAGACAGTAAAAAGTTTAGTTATTCTTGCTGAGGAGTCTCATTCGATAAATTATCAATTTTTTTATATATGCATGAAATTATTATAAACATATATATTAATTATAGTTATAATTTACAAATTGATTATATTTTAATTTTATTCTGCTATAGCTGGGTAATTTATTATTTGATTATATATTCGTTTATTATGCAATCCTATAAATATTATTAGTTTTATATTACACATGCAGCCATTTTAAAAAAATATTTCCCTTTTTTTTATTTACAATGTCTTCTTTAATTTTTAGCTTAATTGATTTATTTTAAATTTATTATCTAACTCTTATTAATAGATGATATGTATTTTCAAGGAATTTATTTAATCCTTTTAAGACCCAAGACCATATTCTTTGAGCAATTCCCCCCCTAATTTGAGATAAATCATCTACAAAGTAATACAAAGCAGTATATATAGCCATTTCTTTTTTAAATTAAAAAATATACACAATTTTTGGTCAGTCCCTTATAATGAACGTTGAGTCTTAATCTAGTAAAAACATGTGTTACTAATTAAATATATAACATAATTTCAATCTTCACATATCTAAAATTATACATTAGCTATTTTTAATTCAAAAAAAATATATGTTAAAGAATAGTAAAACTAAATTCAAACTGTTGACATACTTTCAACTTTTGCTTTCTTCTTGTCCGTTTTTAAATACTTGTGGAACAAAGAACCTGCCAAATAATTTCAAGTTTTGCTAAATAGATGACAGTACTGTACAGTCCAATATAATAGAGTGCTTGATCTTAGGATATAAACTGTAAATTCTTTCTCTACATGTAAAATAAAAATGTCCAATAGAATGGGCATTAGGTTTCTATAGTTTATTACCAAGGTAATGCTAGCGTTTTTAACTTGTTTTAAGTTTGCATTTAAAATATGGTTGATAAATTTTTGCGAAAGTATTGTATTTTATTATTAGCTTACATATATGTTTATTATATATATATATATATATATATATACTGAAAATTTATGAAAGAATAATTTAAAATATTTAAAAAGACAAAAATCCAGAAAGAAATGTAACAATGAAAGAAAAATAAATGAAAATATGGAACCCAGCAAGTCAAAAAGCAATATCGGGCTGAGGACCGATTAAGCGGGGTTAAACTAGTTTAATGGTACCAACCTTCC
>BMAW01071544.1:0-10000 GCA_019974015.1 Nephila pilipes
TAAGAAGTTTCACTGTATCTGTGACTGATAGATATTTGTTTATACTTGCATAAGCACGTTTTAGTTTGACTACTACGAGCTTGTTCATTTTAGTTAGTGTTTGTTTCAAAACATATAACTGATTTATTACAAATATTTGTTGTTCTTTTTAGTTAGTGTTTGTATCAAAACACATAGCTAAGTTATTTTAAATTGTTGTTTTCAAGCGATTTTATCATGCCTAGATCAAAGACAAGAGTGTTTAAAAAAAGGAAAGGACATTTTAGCAAAGGCAGATGTGAAAATGTGAGTGAAAGTAATGACTCTTCCATAGGAAATAGTGATGTAGCAAAACATTCCAAGGAAGAAATAAATGTATCTTCCAGTGAAAAGAAGGTCAAAAATATGGATACATCATATTCGAATGATACTTATTCTGGTTTTAGGAATGTCATTATGGATATCAATCTTTTAGCCTATGCACTTTTTGAAGCTGTAAAATGTTTAAAGTGTGGTAAACAAGGAATTAGATTGTTACAACATGAAAAAAACTGTGGTGAAGCTGTTCAGTTTGATATAAAATGTCCTTCTTGTGATTATAAATATACTTTTTATAATTCTAAGCAGTGTGACAATAATTTTGAAGTCAATAATAGGTTAGTTTATGCCATGCGATGCATAGGGAAAGGGGCTGAATCTGCAGTAATGTTTTGCGGTATTATGAATCTTCCACCACCACCTACAAAATTTACAAAATTTAATAATAATTTACTGCAAGCAGCTAGAGAAACTTGCGAAGAAAGTATGGCGGAAGCAGTTCATGAAGCTGTTGAAGAAAATGAAGGAGGAAGAGACATTGCTGTTGCGGTTGATGGTAGCTGGCAGAAACGAGGCTTTTCTTCGAAGAATGGTGTAGTGACAGTTACAAGTGTGGATACAGGTAAAGTAATTGATGTGGAAATATTATCCAAACATTGTATTTGTCCGAACAAAATTAAGCATCTTCAAAACTGTAAAAGAAATTTTGTTGGTTATAGTGGCAAAATGGAGGTGACAGGTGCTCTATCAATTTTTCGCCGTTCTGAATCGAAGTACAACGTTCGATACACAAGATACTTAGGTGATGGAGATTCGAAAGCATATGATTCCATTGTAGAGAACAATGTGTATGGGAACGAGTGTGCAGTGACAAAATTAGAATGTCTTGGACATGTAATGAAGAGAATGGGGACACGTCTTCGGCGCTTGAAAGCAAAGATGAGAGGTCAAAAGCTTTCAGACGGTAAACCTTTGTCTGGCAAAAACAGGCTGACAGAAGCAGAAATTGATCGTCTACAAACCTATTACGGTCTAGCCATTCGAAGAAATTTGTCCAGTGTAAAAGATATGCGACAAGCCGTGTGGGCAATATTTTTACACAAACTGTCGACTGATGAAAAACCTCAGCATGGATTTTGCCCATCAGATGCTGATACATGGTGCAAGTTTAGAAAGGCAGAGTTGCTTGGGGAAACCTATCATCATAAAAACAGTTTACCTGTTGCTGTTGTGGAGGCTATGCGACCCATTTTTAGGGATTTATCCAATCCAGAACTATTGAAAAAGTGTTTGCATGTCTGTACCCAAAACCCAAATGAAAGTGTAAACAACGTTATATGGTCTCGTGTACCAAAGAAAACTTTTGTACATATAGAAGCCCTCTCTTTAGGTACGTATGATGCTGTATCTTCGTTCAATATAGGTAATGTATCAAAACTACAAATTTTGAGAAAATTGAACATTGAGCCTGGTGACTATACGATACAGGCAATGAAACGTCTCGACAAAGAGAGGCTGTTAAAAGCTCGATATTCTTGTTTACAAAAAAACAAAAGATGTTAGAAAGGAAAAAAGGCTCAAAAGGAAAAGAGAGGATGATAAAATAAAAAAAAATGTGGATAATTTAGAGTATGGGGCAGGAATGTTTTGATAGGTAAGTACTTTTACATTAAAACTCATTTTTCTCAAAATGTGAGTTTTTCATATTTGATATACCTTTTCTAAAAAACTATTTTTCATATATGCATAATTTTTGTAGGATATGTTCATAATGCTTGCTAATATATACTAAAATGAGCTTTTTGTAAAAAATTCAAAAATGTATTTTTTGCAAATTTTTTTATGTGAAAAAAGAGTGAATTTTGACAATGTCTGTTATAATATTTTGTAAATTGATAAAAAATTCAAAATTAGCTAAAAGCTAATTTCAGTATTATAAGCAAGATGTATTTTACTTGTGTAAAAAATTTCAAATTTGTATCTATAATAGATTTTGAGAAAAGATACATCGAAAACAGCCAATTTAACATTATCTGTATAGGAGGTTCCGACTCCCCTTAACAAAGAAACTGATATTTAAATGTTGGAAAAACTAAGATCTATATACAGTAGCGTATAGGTCACGGATAGCATATAAAATTTTAGCAAAATATGACATATCAAAATGGTGTAATTTAGAAGCAATGAGAAAAATGCTATTCGCAAATTTAATGAATGCAAAAATAAATTAAAATTTTCCCATTCTAAATTTTTTTAAATGCATTTCTTCATTACTTGTGGTATCACTTACAAAATGTAATTTCCAGCGGAGCATTCGAAGAGACGGAACACTTTTCATCGTAACTTATTTTCAAAAAAAAAAAATTAAAAGAAAAGAAAGAAACACTTTTAGTTTGGTGCATTTGACATCAAATATATGGTGTAGGAAAAATTAAATCAAGATCAATAAAGATCCAAATAATTTTTGATTTCAGATGTTTGTGAAGACACTTAAATCATAATCATGGTTTTACTTATGAGTGTTTTGGTATCTTAGGTGTAGACGTTTGCCAAATTGGGTGTCAGATCTTGTGTCACACTCATGTCTGACCATAACATAAAATTACGAGTAGACTGATTGAGAGATTGCTTATAAACATCCCATTTATGAGCAACACAATGACTGTTGCCAAAGGACCTTCTTAATTTGAACCACAGTCAAGTGACGAGGACGGTAACTTAACTCCACACGCTCTCAACAAATTTCCACGCGATTCCAAAGGAAGGACTTGGAGATTCTACAGATTTACCGTGAGTCAGTTTCTCTAACAAATGAGTTTTCAGTAACTACAGGGCTGCGGAATCCTAGTAGTTATGGTCGCGGAATTGCTGCCGTTGGTTTTCGTTGAGTCGATGGTTCGGGCCTTACTGCCACTAAAGACCCGTCTAGTATGCGGAGCAGATGCACGTTAAATCTGTCAAGGTTCACGTTACTTCCTATGAAAAAATTAGTCATTCAATCAAACTAACTGATAAAAATTTATCGTCGATTTTTGATTAAATGAATTCCCTCTTATTATTACTAAAATCGACTCTGAAGTAGTAATGTGATGTTTTCTTACCACCCATTTTTAGATAATGGGTAAATACTGAGAGAGCTACACACACGGGCTTATAAACAAATTACAGTTCAAAAAATGTGATTTGGAAATTAATATTCAATAGAATGAATGATTTCTAACTAATGGAATGATATTTGTATTTTAAACTTCATCAAAGTATATATATTTTTCACATACGGGCACTTGTTAACAAAATCAGCTGTACATTTCTAAAATATGTTATTGAAATGAAGTGACGTAAAAATCACTGTTAAATAAAAAAAAATAATCTATTTACTAAATTAAAAAAAAATGATTATGGAACAAAAATTGCTTTTTTGTTTTTAACTACTATTGCTACTAAATTTCTTATGGCATGAATGGAGGTAAAGTCAATTTATACTCGTAAGTTGTAAGGGCAAGACCAAAAACTGATCTTCAATTAGTTAATAATTATCAAAAACATTTTTAAAAGAGATGTTAAGAAAAAAAATAGAAATACGATAATTGAAGCAATGTAAACAAATGCTCTTTTACAAAATGTATTTATCTCGAAGAATTAATTTTTCCTGTGGAGTGTTGGAGAAGTTTAAAAAGAACAATAATTTTCCACATTAAATTTCTTTCCTAGCTTTTCTTTTAATTTTTTACAATTAAAATTCTAAAAACCAATACTACACACTCAGTGTAGAATATATATGATTCTAAGTACAATGATATATTGCAAAACATATGTTTATTACTGTACACTTATTTTAGTACTTTTATTTTGCATTAAATTACAGTTGATATTTAAAATGTAAGCACAAAACATTTAAAAACATTTAGATATCGAAGTATTAACGAATTAAATTATATTATTATGTTTTTTTTAATTAAATTGATAAGCTGAAAATAGACGAGGAAAGAAAACAAAAAATTTAGATATTCCATGATTTGTTTTCTACTATTAGCATGTAGTGTACTAATCATATATTTTAGGAAAATCATTCAATCATCTGAGTTTTTCTCATAGTATTAGTACATATTTAATCTGTAGTATAATGTATTTTATTTATATTTTTAAAACAACAAATACGTTAATAGAAACTTATTTTTTGTTTCTTAAATTTTCTGAGATTTACTTTACTTCGGCTATTTCATTTGTGTTTCGTATGACTTTTATGACACCAACATTTATTAAAATTATATTTCATAGAAATTAAATGAGGAACCATAATGTTCCAGTTAACTTAGTAAACATATTTAATTGAATTCAATTTCAATGGTTTGGAAATAACCGGATCGAATTTTACCACGCATTTAAGCTATTTGTAATTGTCAAACACATATTTGAAAATCTAGTAATGAACAGTAAGTAATAGACAAATATAAATTTGGACAACTGGGCTCCTCTATCCAATGTGGTACTACTTAGTTAATCATTTCATTACAAGAAATTATATTTAATAAGGATGTTTCAAATGAGATCCGTACGAAAGCTAATTTGTTTACTTAAAACATATCTTGACGTAATTCGCATTCGCAATAGTATTGTTACATTGATAAAATAAAGGGTATTTTCCTAATTGAGTTAATAAGACTTGTCCCTCGAAAATGACCAGAACTTACATTAAAATAGAATCTCATACTATTTTACTTGTCACAAGTATCTGAATACAAGACAGAATTACAAGTAACTAAACGCACCAATTAAACCAAATTACGTTAAAGAGCTTAAAGTTTCCTAATAACTATCTATTATATATATTTCCATTATTTTTCATTAATATTAATAATATTGTGAAGAACAAGTTAGACAGAATAGTATAAGATAATACTCTTATTACATATGTATTTTTTCATAAATGTGATCAGAAAACGTGCGATAACGTTTTCATATGGTAATGGGCTTAGAATGTTAAACAACATAATTATTTTTTAACAAATATCAGTTGCTGACAGTAGTTTTGTTTAATATCTTAGGTACATTTAAATTGGTACGTGCGTCAAACTGGTGTTCTTAAACATTATCATAGTAACGAAATGCCGTTAATCAAGTATGATGATAGATAAGAAAATCGCTGGTGTTTAAAACTGAAGTTTCTTAAATAAATATACTGACCGCTCTATATGCAATTGCATCTCATTATTACCAAATTCTGGAAATTCGGCTTGGAAATAGGCAAGTAAAAATTTTGATCTCGGATTTTCTTCAAATAATAAAATTGTATTTCGTTAACATCTCTTAATGTTATCCCCGATTGAATTTTATCCAAGGGTTTCGTGTTTCAAGATTTAAGCTCTAAAATTTAATAATATGTGCAAGCTGATATGTTCTCATTTTTTGCGGTATTAAATACTCTAAGTAGTGTTTGGAATTTTAAGCGTTGTTTAGAATAAATGCTAACATTTATGTCTCAAGAACATATTCAGGTACACAAAAATCTGAAAATACTCTAGAAAGTATTTTCAGATTTGTCTGCTGAAGTCCCACAAAATATGACAGTCAAACGAAATATGTTAATCATTGAAAATCGTTGTTTCTAACCGAATAATACAGAATGAGCTAAACCTAGAATCTGCCGCTATACTTGTAATTACTTTTGAAACACTTCATTTGGGAAAAATCTTAGTTTCCCGTTAGAGCTTTATTATTTATCAGAATACAAAAGGAAAAAGTTATCAGAATTAATCAAACTTTAAATGACTTAATATAATGAGCTAAGAACATTCTTTCTAAAATTATAACTAGTGGGGAAACTATCATAATTTTTTTCTGTAGCTACAACACATCAAAAAGTTAGAAATGGGAATTTGAAGATGACACGTTGACCAACAGTAATGAAAAAATAACGAGCAATGAAAAAAGTAATCCATGACTTTTACTTTACAACTTCAAAACTGGTCAAAACCAGTAAGCTAGGATGAAAGATGGCAATTACTATTAACTAGTAGATCACTAAGAGCAAATGCATCAATTAAAAATTATAGTGCATTTTCTCATTCAGTGACAACGCCAGTTGAATCTCTTGGAAAAAAACATTTAGGTGTTATCAGATCCATCCTATAGCCTTGATCGTGCTAAGTGTGATTTTGTAACCATTTGTCAAACTCAAAAAACTCACGTGGTGCAGGTTTCATCCAAAAGCTGGATATACAAAAAAAGGAATAACTGTCAAGTTTTTTACCCAGTTCATGAAACAAACTGCTTAAATCATTTAATCTTTAAAAAAATTTTTATTCTTGATTCTTTAACTAGAAATGAATTAAACTATTTGTTTTTATTCACAAGAGATAAATGTTATTATGTTTTGCTTAGTATTTTCATATTCTAAGCTAATTTTTAAACGTAAATAAACAGCTTCTTTCCATGCAAGTCAATTGATTATAGCAAAATATTTCATAAATATTTATGCAAATATTTTTGCCATATTAAGTCATATAGTATTCTTCATGTCCCAGAAAAAATGTGTTAAGTCTTGCTGGTAGGCACAAAGCTGAAAAACAAAGATTGTTCTGAAATCTGTAATTCGTGTGTGTTCAATATGGTGCATATAAGCTTTTTCTAATAAATATCTTAATACAAGATTTTGCTCACTTGGTACAATTTCCTCTTAAGAAGTAAAACTAAATTGAATTAAAATGGAATAACATTAATAATAAATTAAATTAAATTAAAAACTAAAGGGAATTTAAAATAATAATAAAAAATATTTTTTCAAAATTATTTGATTTAAAATTTTGTAATTTTGTTTTTTACTGTCACGCTTTTAATTTGTTTTATTTTTGTTCATTTTACCGAATTTATATGATATATGATTTTATACTATATATATGTGTATGTGCGTTACGAATTTGTTCCTTATTTAATCAATTTTTTATATGATATTATATTATTTTTAAATATTTTCAATAAAATTAATTAAAGATATGAGCACTTTGATTGTCATAAACCATTTGAACCGTTTTAATATAGAACTTAATTTCTACAACATCACCAGTATTCGATCACAAAAGAAAAAAAATATTTTTAAGTTATTAAAAGTAACGATTTAATCTGAATTTATCTTTATTTATCAAAAATAAGCTTCGCTGTGAAAGGACTATCATATTTTCATTACGTTTTTTAATTAAAGTAAACAAGGAATTATTTTATTAATGTTCTATTCGCACTATCAGGTATCTTAAATGTCAAATTTACGCTTATAACCATTCAATTGGTATTTTAATTTCAAAATTGTTTCCTAATTTTAATATCACCAAGGTTCAAAAAGGACTTTAAAGTAAGTAAATCATGATCGCAAAAAAGAGACATACCATCATCTTGCAGCATAACAGTAGAAGAATAAGATCTGTTTGAAATTAATTATTTGAAAAAGAAATTAAAACGTAAAACGTTATTCATTTAAATTACAAGAATTACTCAAATGATCAAGATATTATATTTTATGAAAACTATAACTCAATGAAAGAAAATTGAAAAGTGTTTTTCTGAATATTCCAGACATTGAGAATAAAATATTAATTAATATGCATCTTTCTTCACTGAATTTATAGCATTAAGATGAGCCATTCTATTATTAAATTATCCTTCTTAAGAGTACATTTTAAGTATGATTAGATTTTTAATCATCCCATGACACTTACTTATCTATTAAATCGAGTTAATAGGAGGATTAAGAAGTTATTATTCTTCAGAAAATGACAAGCAATGTTCGAGTGAGATAATTCATTTAAAGTTCTTCAAGAAGATTATTTTATCTTCTCTTTCTTAAGTACTTTGTTTCTAAATCTTGAAAAAATGTCTGAAATCTTAAGTGTTTCATCAAATCAATAATTTATAAAGTAGACTTTCCACCCGATCAACTTAATTTTTTTATATTATTTAAAATAATTTAGATTTTACACTGTTAGATAAATAACATACATAGAAATACTGAATATTCCACTCAAATTTTAAAAAACAGTATAAAATACAGCTATTTTACAGACGCAAAGTTATAGAAAGTATGTTTTATTTCTGTCCAGGAAAAATATAATTTAGTTTGAAGTATAGAGATATATATTTGAAGCTGCACAGTTAGTTTCATATTTACTTGTAAGTATTGGTTAGTGTTATAATTCTTCAAAGGAACTTCTTACTTCAAAGTCGCGAATAAGTGTAACTTTTAAGCGTTACATATGTTCTGTTACGAATTAAAAAAATAATATTAATCTTTTTAAAAAAATTTCAGGTGTAACTTATATTTATTATTTTTAAGATTTTTATAGCTATGTATTGTAGAATATTATTATTAAACTTATTAGTTCTACATTTATAGTAAGAGTCGACAATAAATATCTGCATTCAGTTTGGAAAATTCTTATATCATTTATCTCTATGAAATCTAAAATGTATAAAATGATATTAGGTAATCTCAATTTCCTTTCATGTTCTATGCATCATTTGTGAAAAAAAATAACTGGTTTTAGTAATCTATTCCTCAATTCTGGAAATGTTTTTCAGTACTCCAAAATAAAGTTTTTTTTTCTTTTGGAAAATCTCTAGAATGATGTATATTTACTTTAAAGAAGAATATCATAAAATATAAATTAAGTTTCTTAAATTCATAATAATGTTTATACAATATTCCATGCTCTATTTAGAATTTTCCATTACTATGTAAAAAAGTGATCATTTTATTAAACTGCATCACGTATCAAATACTGAACGAACAAATACAAAAATATATGATAATGCCCAATTATATTTAAAAGAGATTAAACCATTTTATGAATTTCATGAAAATTCCCGATATTTTTTAAATGTAAAAATTTTGCGTGCAGTAATTTATAACAATAATGCTTATTATAAGAAAATGGGCAAGAAAAGAAATTTGTTTTACTCTCAACATTAATTACTTGTACTTATTAGATTAAATTGAAACCTTTATAATGTCAATTTTCTATCGATTATTATAGCAGAGAAGATTTAATTTTTTTTCAGTTTTGAAATCAAAATGAGGTGTTAAAGAGAAATTTATTATTATCTTTGATAAAGCATTATAATGCATACTCCTAAATAATTGACTCTAAATTGAGAATATTTATGTTATGAAATTGAGCAATACTTATTTTATAAATATTAGAAGGAAAAAAGGAAAGACTAAGCAGAAGAGGAAATTAAAGTAAAAGTATTTGTGTGTGAGAGCTAATTTAATGAATTAAAAAAATGAGCATTTTTTCAATTTCCTTAGTTCATTTTTCTTATTAAGAAATAACATGCAATGCCTTCAGAAAAAACACAATAAAACAATCAAATTTCAATAAAACAGTGCGTTTGAGTTTTTATCACATAAAATCTTATAAATATACTTCAAAATTATTGTTTCTTAATTGCAATTTCTGCCTAACTGTCTTTTTTTAAGATCTGTTTACAAAATAAAATTTAACACATGACATTAGAGCTGTAAATTTATATCACTCTAAGCCCTTAGAAATATATATATATATATATATATATATATATATATATATATATATATATATATATATATATATATATATATATATATATATATATATATATATATATATATATATATATATATATATATATATATATATATATTTGTGTGTGTGTGTGTGTGTGTGTGTAATAA
>BMAW01071558.1:0-13247 GCA_019974015.1 Nephila pilipes
AGGCAGATGAAGCTTCTGAATGTACCTGCAGATTTTTGGGTATCACATTTAATTGGAGTCCTTCCAAGTGATATTGCCAGATTGATAGCGAGAGAACCAGAAGAGATGTTCAGAAATTATGCCCATATTCGCAATATATTATTACAAAGATTTAAGTTGACAGCAGACCGATTTAGAGTTCTTTTTAGTCGGCATCAAAAACGGGATAATTCCACCTGGAAAGATTTCTTTTTTGAGCTTAGAACCTTCTTTGAAGGTTGGCTAAAAGAATTAGAAATTAACTCATTTGATAGGTTAGCAGATCTCATCATTGCAGATCAAATTAAGAAAAAGTGTCCAGCAGACTATTAGAATCATTATTTAGATAGTTGGGAAAAACTAATTGATCCTATTGCATTAGTAGAAAAGCTGGACTTATATGAAAATATAAAATCTCCTTCACAAAAAGTAGTAAATTTCTCCAAAACACAAGAGCTATATAAACCTCGGTTTCCTAGAAATACAAATAATAAAGAATTTAGGAAAAACCATTCCACCAAAATGGAAAAGAATATTTCGGGTAACCACAACAGTACTTTTGCTAGCCCTAGCTGCATACAATCACAAAATGTCAACAACACTCTTTGTCGTCCCCCTATTTCTTGTTATGGTTGTGGCAATCCAGGTTTTATAAAGGCAAAGTGTCCAAAATGTTCATTAAAGAAAGAGCGAGCTTCTGTTAATGCTATACAGATGTTCATATGTGTTACCTCTCCTGTACCTCTATTCGAAATTGAAGTTCATGAAGCTACTGGCACAGTTTGTGCTGACACTGGAGCCAGCCAGTCAGTTGGTGGAGAGTTGATGTTTAAATTTTTAAAGAATCGTGGTCAGAAATTCAGAGAACTTTATCTTCCTATGTGTCTGGCTGATGGTCAACAATCCACACCACTTGTTCAAAAGGCTACAGTGCCAATCACTGTATGTGGACGAACTTTTCAAACTGATCTAATTTTTCTTCCACATGCAAAGTGGAACCGGACACTACTAAGTGTTGACTTTTTAAAAATATCAGGAATTGTTATGAACATGCGTAAGAACTATTGGTATTTTGGTGACAAACCAAACTGCAGAATACCTTTTGCAAAAGATATTCCCTTGCCTACAAACGACAGTCCTGTCGAATTAAATAATAGTTCTTGTCGCACAAGTTCAATTTCCAGTGATGTTCTAGTACAGAGGAACCCTGCAGATGAAACTGAAACCAGTGATCATCATTTGCGTGAAGAAGAAGGACAGGACCTTGATGCAAAAGAAAGAAACGACTTAATAGTCCTGCTTAATGAAAATAAAGATGTTTTCAGGCTAGGGGGAGAACCAACTCCATTTGTAAAACATTTTATTAACACAGGTGACCATCCACCAGTTTCAACAGCTCCTTACAGAATATCTCCAAACAGGAAAGAACTTTTAAAGAAAGAAATTGATAACCTTTTGAGTAATAATATTATAGAGGAATGCGAGTCACCATATGCAGCTCCAGTAGTCTTGATTCCAAAGTCAAATGGAACAGTTCGATTGTGTATAGATTATCGTAAGCTAAATGCGATTACTATTCCCGACAAATATCCATTACCTCTCATGGATACCCTGTTACATGATGCAAAATCTACTGCTTTTATGTCTACCCTTGACTTAAAATCTGGTTATCATCAAGTAGAGGTCAACCCATCTGATCAAGACAAAACTGCATTCGTATGCCCTTTTGGTACATTTAGGTACAAAAGAATGCCATTTGGACTCCGCAATGCCCCAGCAACCTTCCAGAGACTTATGGACCAGTTTCGTAATGGATTACCTAAAGTAAACATTCTGGTATATTTGGATGATATTGTTGTACTGTCCGAAACCTTTGAACAACACATTGAAGACTTAAGAATGGTCTTTGACAGACTTAAAAAATTTAAATTATGTGCTAACAGAGGAAAATGTAATTTTGTCTGCTCCCGTGTGAAATATCTTGGATTATGGATAACTCCTAAAGGAATAGAAGTGGATCAAGATAAAACTGCAGCAATACAAAACATTCCTAATCCCAAAAATGTTAAGCAGTTACAATCATTTTTATAAACCTGTTCTTGGTATAGAAAATTCATCCTGAATTTTTCAGATATTGCTAGACCCCTTAGCAACTTGACAAAGAAGAGTACTGCGTGGACATGGAGTGAAAAGGAGCAACAAGTCTTCCAGACTCTTTAATAACTCCCCCCCCCGTACTGAGACAAGTTGATGATACAAAACCTTTTACCATCCGAACAGATGCTAGCAGTTATGCCTTAGGTGCAGTTCTTCTACAAGAGGAAAGTCCAACCGAGGAACAGCCAATAGAATATGCCAGTAGACTCTTAAGCTCTGCTGAGAAAAATTATTCAACAACTGAGCGAGAAGCCTTGGCTGTAGTTTGGGCCTTAAACTAATTTAGAGGCTATATTGAAGGCGCAGAAATTACAGTGGCATCAGACCACCAACCATTAAAATGGCTAATGAGTTTAACGTCACCCACTGGAAGACTAGCCCGATGGGCACTTCAGATACAATCTTACAATCTAAGATTGATTATTTTCCAGGAAAATGCAATGTTATTGCAGACATGCTTTCCAGGCCTGAAGCTAAAGATGAAGAAACAGCTTGTGAATTACAAACTATAGTTATTGATTTCCCTACAAGGACTGCTAGTGAACTTAGGATTGAACAAATGAAGGATCTTGAATTAAACAAGATTATTGATTGCTTTGAAAATCCCAACAAGGGAGTTGACTTTGCCAATTGGACTAACAGAGGGTACATTATGAACCAAGGCGTACTCTACCGATATTCACCACATGCTGAAGCTGATGAAGCTCAATTAGTTGTCCCTTCTCATGAGAGAGAGAAGATATTAAAATTACATCATGATGCTCCGACTGCTGCGCATTATGGAGCTGATGGGACCTTTTCTAGAATATCCTCAAAATATTACTGGACTGGTATGAGGAAGTATATTACTGAATATGTGAAAAGTTGTGCAGAATGCATTAGGTATAAAGCCACAAATCAAAAACCTGCTGGTCTTTTACAAACCCCAGTTCTAGCCCAACGATTTGAAAGTATAGCCATTGATCTTTTTGGTCCTCTACCAGAAACGAGTGAAGGCATGAAATGGATATTCATAGTTAAGGATTGTACAACAAAATGGGTAGAGTTATTCCCATTAAAGCAAGCTACTGTTAAAGAATGTGCAGTAACACTTCTAAATGAAGTTTTTCTAAGATATGGATTGCCTCGTCGTCTAGTAAGGGACAATGGGACTCAATTTGTAAGTGCTGCAATGCTACAGTTATGTTTTGAATATCAATCAAAGTCTCATTCCAGTATATCACCCTAAGGCAAATCCAGTCGAACGCAAAAATAGAGATTTGAAACCTCGCTTGGCAAAGATGGTAGCTAACAACCATACATTATGGGCTGAAAAGTTACCAGCTATTAGGTTTGCAATGAATACTGCAAAATGTGAGACCACAGATCACACGGCAGCGTACCTAACCTTCGCCAGAGAATTACGAACTTTGGATCACGTAAGAACTGATCTTCGGTCTATCATCCATAATGATAATTTTGTACCGGAATTCACACCCTATTTAAAGCGTTTTGCAGGATATATGTCACAAATTAAAGAAAATATTGAGAAGAGTCAAGATCGTCGAAAAACATTTGCAGACAAATCTCGTAAGCCAAGTCCTGTCTCTAAAACTAATGATCTAGTCTGGGTAAAGCTTCACCCACTGAGTAAAGCAAGTCAAGATAGAAGTGCAAAATTGATGCCTAGGAAAGATGGGCCCTACATTGTGCTATCCCAGAGATCTCCTACTACCTTTGTGGTAGCCAGTTGTGACAAACCTGATGAACCTTTAGGTGTTTACCATGCATCGGCTTTAACTCCTTTTATAAGTAACACTAACACAGAGACCCAATCTCCTGTAGTGCCTCTCAGGAGAAGAGGAAGACCTCGAAAGCAACCATTGCCTCCTCGAGGAACTGCTGGAGAGAATGCCATGCCTGACATTACACCACCTCGCCGAGACGGCTTTCGGAAGTGTAGGGGGAGGATGTAACACTGTAATTTACCACTACCTTCCATGTAACTATTAAACGGTAGCCAGATGGCGCCACATGTTCTTTTTGGCGAGCAGGACGACTAGCGAGCGCAAGCGCAATCGAAGGCGAAAGACTTGGTAAAAAGAACGATGTAGTCATGTTCGTGAATCTGTGTTTTATTTATGTATTTGTATCCTGTCTTGTGTTGTGGAACGTGTCGAGCATTGAATAATGTTTGTTCCTGAAGCCATCCTGGCTGGTCATTATTTCGTCCTGAAATAATTCCAACATTGGAAAAGGATTACAACTCATAATATATTTCCTGACTAACAATATACTCAGTTTTACATAAATTCGTGGCAAGATGGGGAAAAAAGTATTCTTCATTAATTCAAATATAACACATGTAGCACATTCAAAGGTCTTAAATTTTAATAGGTTGTGTGAACCTCAAAGGGTTCAGAGCTACAAACCGGCTCAACGGGAGACTATCACTCCCTTAATAAGCATTTATTGACAATTTTTTTTCTACAACGAAGGGTAATATGTAATAGTACATCTTGGAACAGAGAACATAAGATATTTCATAATTCGAAAATTCAAAAAAACTAAAAATGTGTTTACAGAGCAGGAAAGTACATAACAGCAATAAAAAGTTAATAGTAGGATTTTTTCTAGCAGAAATAAAATATATAATTGGCTAAATGACACAATACAAAAGCCGTTCTCAAAATTTTGGACTAAAAATGAAGTATTCCCCCCCACGCATGAATACATACATGGTATACAGTTATAAGTACACATAAAGAAATATTTAAATATGTAGAAATGTAATCAAAAATTTAAAAATTATGAAATTTGTTGGGTAATTTTTTATGAGACATAAGAATACAGGATTTAAGTTTAAATGGCCAATTTTAGGATTTTCAAACATGGACTTCAGACAAATAGGTTTCGCTTCTTCAGTATGGCACCTTAAATTAGAACTTTTCATAAAAGGACAAAAGGTCAGCTTCTCCAACAGAGCCATAGGAACTCAAATTTGTATTTTTAAATTAAAAAAGTATTAAAAACAAACGAAGGGACTATGAGCAGTTAAGAAGCGATTAATAAAATCTGAATTAGAAAAAAAAATCCAATTTTTTCTTGGAATATAGGACTTGGAATATATCAAAGTTAGAAACAGTGATGCTAATATTTCAAGATTTTATTTATTTAGGACCAAAGGGCAGAGGCATTCATTCCCTCCCTATAAAATACACTGAGTTTTGCAAATAAATAGGCAGTTTCGTTATAATAATTTCCGACGTGGTCTCGAGCCCAATACAATTAGTAAGAAATAGAATAAGTTTTTAATTCTTCTATAATGATATTAATAAATTCTAATTTATTTCTGGTAATCTGTAGTAGCAATATTGATGATAAAGGTTTGATATAAATAGAAACTTTGAAGTTGTGAGAGACCCAACAATATGGCAAATCCGATTGCCGAAACCTTAGCCTGGAAAACTGAATTACAAGAATTCAGTACATGTAGACCCTATCTAGGACACCCTAATCGAAGACACACACTGCGAACCCTGTTTCGGACCCAATTCAAGATCCGTTGACATAAATCTTCCTTCAGAGGGCCCTGAAAATGTATTAATTAAAATAATTCATATTTTAGGACGAACAACTCTCAGTGAAGTATTTGAGTCAATTGGAATAATATTAATTAAGAGATAAAAGTTTAAATTATGCTGCAAACAATTTTAATAATTAAGAAAATGAGATGTTAGGGTTGAGTGATTAGGAGAAACCCCATCAATTACATGTAAGGCATCAGTTGGAAACGTTCTATAGAACTGGTAATTTTTGAAAGATAAACTCTCTATGAATGGAGTTTAATTTCGTAATTTAAGAAGATGTTAGTCCAAAACTCCCGCACCTATTACAGGTTCGATAAATGACTAGGTCAATAATTTATAATTTTTGAATTAGAAATTTTATCGAAGGAAACTCTATTAAAGTTTATTGAGAGATTATAAATTTTTTTTAAAGATAGGTCATTTGGGTGTTCCAGGAGAACCAACAGTCAACCAGAAAACTTATTTGTTTATACATTTACAATTTTTAATGTAGAAATTAATTAAATTTAAAAATGGGTTTCAAGTAAAGAAGCAATGAACACGAACTCCCTTATTATGTATTGACGGATGTAATCTAGACACACACGGATGTAATCTTTTCACAATCAGGATCTTCAATCTTAGCCATTGCAGATGCTCAGCAATAAGATTAATTAAAATATTGGAATCATGCTCTAGATTTCTTCAGAAACTTCCGACAGAAATAACTTCCAGATCATCTGCAAAAGTTTAAACTAAAACGTTTTCTCAATTAATATCCAAAATAGAATTAAAATATAAGTTTCATAGAGCGGGGGAAAGCACCGAATCCTGTGGACAGCATTGAGTAATTAGATGCATTATTTTGATATAAGTAAAATGAAAAATAACATGTCAATTTATTCGGAGCCGGGAGTAATCCCCAAGCGGAAATTGTTAAAGACTAAGGATATCTAATGTGGTAACTACCGGAGGAGGCGTAGATTCTTTAAAAGCTACATCGAAGGTTTCATTGGACATTGGGAAAAGAGCATGTATTAAATATTCATAATTCTGTTCGGGAGTATTCTGCAACGGCTAATATTGGAGATCTTAATAGTGAAAACCACATCGGTTGTATCTAGATAACATCCGTTGAACTATCAGACGATCCAGAAATAATGACCTCAAGGAGCCGAGAGTTCTGGCACTTCCCAAGAGCAACCCTGAATTTCAGGCCAAAGTTTTCATTATTTGTGGATCAGTAGTGCCCCCAGGGTTAATTAATTAGTAATTAGCCACAAGAATTTTCTTTTTATATAAAGAACTTTCCTTTTTTGTATCGTAATTGTAGCTTATCAATTTCTCCAGGAAAATCATTTTTGATAAGAAAAATTATGTTCATTTTAAGAGATTAAATTTATTCCTGAAAATTTTTTAATTATTTTTCCACCAGGAGAAAATTGGAAAAGCAAGAACCCGTCACTCACGAAAAAGATTTCAATGACCGGACGTATTAGTTTTACTAACCGTATTTAGTTTTTAAATAATATTCGGAAGTATTCAAATCACATCGCAAATGAACACCCACAAACTGGTGATCGCTTAGAGATTCAAGATCTAGAACCTCCCACTTATCTATCAAATAAAGAATACTATTAGAAATCAAAGAAATGTCAGGGTTGATCTTACCTTAGTGAGCCACAAAAGTAGGACCCAATTTTGGGATATTTAAAAAGTTGGTTGGTTTTATTAACGTCGCACTAGAAGCAACACAAAGGCTATCGGTGTAATGTTCAAAGGGACAGAGCTCACCCAAAGGGTTTAGAGCTACAAATCAGCATCCTAAATGGCTATTGGTGAGGGACTTCATAACTGTGAGCCTCGGTCAAGTGACGAGGGCGACACCTGAACTGTCACCCCCTGTCTAACTTCTACACCATGTTAACGGGAGAACTTTGAGCCATGGCAGATTTAATGTGCATCAGCCTTGACTACACGGCGGGTCTTTGGGGGCAACAAGGCTTGAGCCTACGAGTCGGCGAAAACCTCCGACCACGAGTCCACTACCCCGACCTCTAGGCTACCGAGGCCATATATTTAAGAATTTAATATTATGTTATAAGGCAAAACCCACCAGAAGATCTCCATTTCTCCGGGTATCAGTAAAGCCATACCCCCAGATGGGAGATCTCGCATTCAAGTCCCCCGTCGAGAGACCACTATGATTAGAAATTTTGTAAGCATTAACAAAATATCAAATTTATCATGAGGAGGGAAATATAAGTTTATTAATAAAATAAAAACAGTTTTTGAAATTTCAGTAAAACACCTATTGAATGATCGGTTTTATTGAAGAATTCGGGTAAATTAATTTATTAAAATAAACAGTGAGACATTTATTTCTTAAAGAGAAACACTGAGTTGAACCAGAGGGAAAGCTGAAAGGATTATTAAAATTAAAATAAGATCGTGGATAAGCAGAAGATCTGATCCGAGTTCCGAAGCTACCACAAAGGCCTGGAGATGCGCAGTCCAAAAAGTGATTAACATTCAATTGTAAAATATTAATTTGACGAACCATGGATACTAAAAGAATCAAAAGAACTTATGACCAAAGTCAGTGTGGGGACTAATGAGAAAATATTACAGATCAACGTCCATATGACTAAAAATAAAATTCTGATATTCCAATATGAGACAAATCTTCTCCCTACATCCGTGATTAATTTTTTGGCTAGTTCCAAAATTCTGTTTATTTGCATAATATTTTATGCGTGTCACTGTGGATGTAGTTTTGTCATGACACTCTACTGATCTATAACGGTAGCAAATACACAATGGTTTTTGGTGTGTCCAAATCCCTCACATTTTATACAGTGTATGACGCTTATACATAGATCAATTCTTACTCGTTCAAAGTGAAGATATTGATGAGATAAATTCCATATTTTATGGTAAGAATTGTGTTTGGGGTCTTCTGTTATTACCCAGTTTGTACCTCATTTGGTTTTAATTTTTAAATTGTCATTGTTGAATAATTCGTTCTTCTTAATTAAAGCCTCTTTTAACGAATCGGCGTTATCTGATACATCTACTCCAAACAATATAAATTGTGAATATCTAGCATTAGGCCTTCTTATATCATATTTTTTCATTCATTCACTCTTCCTGTGTTCCGATTCCAGCAACTGCACTTCATCCTCATCGACCAGATTGATAGCCAAACTTCTGCGACAAATTTTATTAATTTTGGATATTTTAAACTACAAATTCTTTTTAATGAGCTCTGAGGTTACTCTGTTTTTAACTGAATTAAATTTTTCATTAGATATAGATCGGGTAATCAGGACCATTGGGAGTCTAGGTTGTTGACGTGAAGGAGCTGAAGAAGATGAAGGAGTTTCCATGATCCTCGAATATGTCAGTTTGATGGAGGACATTACCGTTTTAGAAGCTTCCTTAATAATGTGAGTATTAGTATAAAGTTCTCTATTTGTGTCTCCTATGAAGGCTTTATATATTGTTACAAATTTGTAAATATTATTTGTATTTGTCTTAAAATATCTCAGACAGATAGGAAATACTATGAGTTTGGGCAAAAATCGAGCATTCAATGTTAAATAACGGCATTTCTAGTGATTTGGAGACTTGGCGACCACTTGGCAAGATTTGGCGAAAAATAGATGTTTCTGGAAAGTTCCATCATCGAAGCTCTAGAACCAATATTAAGCGAGATAGCCTAGAACCTTGGCGAAACTCTTAGATTTTCATGCAAAGTCAGGTATAAATACCACCGGCCGAGATAGAAGCTATAGTAGTGAAGACGATCATTTGTTATCTGTCTGAGATATAAGACACTTCTATATCTAGAAGCTGTTTCCTGTAAAATTAGCTAAATTGGAGCCGTGTAATTGTGATGTCTACAGCTGGAATTTTCTGAATCCTGTAGAAATTGCTACGAATAAATATCTTGAGATTTTTAAGAGATTGTTTCACTGACTCTCAATCAACACGAGCCCCGAAGTGCGGTACAATATTATCTTTAATTTATTCTTTAAGGTTAGTAGTAAGAATATAGGAGCTTCTCCGAGTTTCCAAAAGGAATCCATTTAGATAAGCATTGTTTTGCGCAAGCTCTAAAATACGATTAGAAAATTCATTCAAATTAACTCTGTAGTTGTTTTTTTCCCTAGAATGTGAAGCATATGTTTCATGATTACTTCTATCTTTAAGCAAAATTTCATTTAATATACTGAAAAAAGGAAGTGACATAACTGTATATTTCTCCTCTATTTTTTTTTAATTTTTCTACCTCTACAGTTACTCAAGAATCTTGTTAAGTTAATTAGCTCTTTTCATGTAGAAATTTATATTCCTCGGTAGTTTTGTCGACTAGAACATGCTCCAAGAGTTGGCCGTATTCAGGTCAACTTCCAAAAGATTTTCCTTATCTTAATTTCCCAAATACAATGACATTACTAATAGTCATATATTAAGTTAATATCGAGATTAATAAGACATGTGAAATAATCCAAATAAATACAGCAAATGAAAATAGGTAGATCTCTCACAGAAAAGAAAAAAATGTAAGCAGGTAGTCGAACACGAGTACGCAGATAATACTTAGAAAAACAAGCCGGGAGCGCCAGTAAAGGTTGCGCTGGGGGGAAAAACAAACTTCACCGGAAGCAGGAACAAATAAACACAACAAACAACTTCGCCACGTAACCTCGTAATTTTGAGCCTCGGTCAAGTAACGAGGACGAAACGTGAGTTCTGCCTCCTCTCCTCTAATTTTCACTCATCGCTAACGGGAGGACATAAGACCTCAACCAGATTTAATCTGCATCAACCACGCTACATGGCGGGTCTTTAGTTGCATCAGGACTGGAACCCAGGACTCGACGAAACCAACACCGGTCTCTGATCCCCGATAGTGACCACTACGCTACCGTGGCCACAGCATCTTACTGCAGAAAGATTTCTATGTATAGAAACAACACATGCACGCACATGATAGAGAGAAACTATTTTCTTTCCTAAATTCGTTAGAAATGTAAAATTTTCTACTTTTTGTTTTATAAACATTCTAATATTATTAAATGTAAATTCTTCAACTCGAACCAATGTTTTGAACAGCATTTGAAGATTTAATGTATTGTAGTGATACTTGTTTTCTGGAAATGGCGCAGAAGATGGATTCAGCTCTTGCATCATAACCATATATCCATGCATCATAACCATATATCCATGCATCATAACTATATATTCATTAAACTTCGATCTGCAAGGTGCATTCTATCATGGTCGACAGGAGTCCTTGTGCGAGCCATATTTATTCTCCTGAGCTTGTGCATTGAAGCATGAACTGAAGCGTAGTACATCCTCTTTTTCGTATATATATTTATATATACCTCTCGCAAAGCTGTAAATTTGAGATAGATTTTCGTCTTCCAGTTGATATGTCTTTCGTCCTATTATCTGCATTTATAGTTAATTTATGTTGTTCTAAAGTAAAATATAATTTTTGTATTGTTTGTGTAAAATTGATAGTTTTTGATATTTTGGATAAATAAAAGTTCTCGAGTTGAGATTGAATTCTGTACTTTTTATTTTACTTCATTCTACGTGACAATATTTTATTCAGTTAAATTACATAGTTTAATTTTCACTAAGATTTAATTTTATAAGTTTTATTTTTGTATGCGCTTTCAGCAAATAATTGAATATTTTCCTCTAGAATACACATTCTACGAAATATATTGCAACTTAAAATTCAAAGGATGGAAATGATTTTGATAGAAAAAAACAAATGAAGATTTAAAGTTGGATTAGGATCGATTAACTAAACTCGAACTCGCCTACAAATGAACAACTTAAATAATTTGTCCGCTTTATGTGGTCATACATTTCTATGATTTGAGTTTATCACAGAAAATTTAGTAGCATTTGTTATTGAATAACGAGACTGAAGCTGTAAAACATTTTATTTAGATGTCAGACATATTTATTTATTATCATTTTAATTATGCACTCCTTTCTATTCCTACAACCCTCCATTCGAATCTTCCTTTGTTCAAAAGAGTGTTGGAAGTTTTTATCTGTTAGCTCCTTCAGGACACGTGCCTCTTTCTATTTAATAGCTTAAACGACTCAAACCTTGTTCCTTTTAGCCCTAGAACACTAGTGTACGTAAATTGTACGTGCGGTCTTCCTTTAGTGGTTCTTTTCTGGCCTTTCCCTTCCACCGACATACTTGCTTGATGTTCAGTGCTTCGAGGTGTCACTCAGTAGGCTGCATGCCAAGTGGTTTCATTTTTTTCGTCTACGGTTCATTTGTCTCGCTTCATTCATTAGAACTCACCTCGTGAATTTTACGAGTCGCTAGTAATATGCGAATATTTGCACACGTAAATTTTACGTGTAGCTAGTAATACCCGACTTTTTAAACATATAAATTTTAACTGTCGATTGTATTACACGGTTTGTTAAACACGTAATTTTAACGTAGTCTAATTGATAGAATCCTTATTTTTAAATTTGTGAATGGTGTACATAAAAGTATTTCGTTTCCTATTTCATACTGTGTTGAAGAAATGGCCAAACGACGCAAATACTTAACGGATGAAGAAATTCTAGAATTGATTTTTGAATCTGAAGATAGGGAAAGTGGCGATAACGTTGAATTTGATAGTTGAATCGCATTAATGCTGATCTAGATTATATTCCTGGTGATAAAATAGAGATTGATCCTGATTTAGCGATTCATTCCCCGATGCATGAAATTGAGTGCAATGGTGATATGGACCAAAGTAGAAAAAGAAAATTAAACTTATTAAAAAGAATAAATGGTTATGAGTAGTATACGAAATTTATTGATAACACTAAGCAGAAACTAGCTCAAAAAATATTGTTCATATTAAACCAAGTCCAGTTGCTGAGGCTTGATTTTCAAAGGACCAATTGATTGTTTTAATTTCTTTCTTTTCGATGTAGTAAAGAAAGAAATACTTACACAAATGCAGAAATGAATCGAAAGAAGATAGGTTATGCAAATATTATGGATGGTTCCCTAAATCATTGAAATCACGATGTACTGAATGCCTTGTTTGAAATACTAATACTTATTTCAGCTTTACAAGATAACAATTTGTCAACAAAAGTTATGTTTCATATAACTGATTCTGGTGGAAGGTATAGAGGAGCATCCAAACCAAATGTGGAAACGCTATATGTGGAGAGCACCAGAAGTCATGTCCTTCTGAATTGACATATAATTGTTTTGGTAACTAATTGTTAAGCAAACTTATTTTTCAATTGTGTAGATTATGTTAAATTTAAACGGCAAACGACTTTCATTATATTTATTACATAACATTAATGTAATATAAGCAAAACTTCACATCTGCGCATTATTCAACATTAATGTAATATAAGCAAATACAACGAATTTTAAGTGAGTACGTAAATCTTACGTATCTCTATTGATAGCGATATATATAAACACGCTAGTGTTCTAGGATTAAGGTAGATTTTCCCTTG
>BMAW01071567.1:473-43594 GCA_019974015.1 Nephila pilipes
TATATATATATATATATATATATATATATATATATATATATATTAAATCAATATATAACAGGTCAATTGAAAAATCTCCAGCCTGACACATAGATGGCGCTACTAGAATTAAATCCATATGTTTTTTAGTTAGCCCTAACCCTCAAAAGATGTGTGTATAAATTTGACAGCTGTCGGATCATTAGTTTGGGAATTATAGCATTTTGAGTGAAGCAACTTTTGTTATTGTGAAAAAAATGGATAAAAAGGAATTTCGCGTGTTGATAAAATATTGCTTTTTGAAGGGAAAAAATACAGTTGAAGCAAACACTTGGCTTGATGCCGAGTTTCCGGACACTGCTCCAGGAAAATAAACCATCAAGGATTGGTATGCTAAGTTTCGACGTGGTGAAATGAGCACCGAAGACGGTGAACGCAGTGGACGCCCAAAAGAGGTTGTTACCGACGAAAAGATTAAAAAAATCCACAAAATGATTTTGCATGACCGTCAGTTGAAATTGAATGAAATAGCAGACATTCTAAAGATATCAACTGAACGTGTACATCATATCATTCACGAATATTTGGGTATGAGAAAGCATTGTGCAAAGTGGGTGCCGCGCGAGCTCACTTTTGACCAAAAATAACGACGAGTTGATGATTCGGAGCAGTGTTTGAAGAGGATCAAGCGTAATAAACCCGAGTTTTTGCGTCGATATGTGACAATGGAGGAAATATGGCTCCATCATTTCACTCCAAAGTCCAATCGACAGTCATCCGAGTGGACTGCACACGATGAACCCGCTCCAAAGCGTGGGAAAACGCAACAGTCGGCTGGCAAGGTTATGGCTGTATTTTGGGATGCGCATGGAATAATTTTCATTGACTACCTTGAAAAAGGAAGGACCATCCACAGCGACTATTACATAGCGTTATTGGACCGTTTGAAGGACGAAATCGCCGAAAAACGGCCGCATTTGAAGAAAAAGAAAGTGCTGCTTCACCAAGACAATGCACCGTGTCAGTGAAAACGATGGCAAAAATCCATGAATTGGGCTTCGAATTGCTTCCTCATCCACCGTATTCTCCAGATCTGGCCCCCAGCGACTATTTCCTGTTCTCAGATCTCAAAAGAATGCTCGCTGGGAAGAAATTTTCGTCGAATGAAGAGGTGATCGCCGAAACTGAGGCCTATTTGGAAGCAAAGGACAAATCGTACTACAAAAATGGTGTCGAAAAGCTGGAGGGTCACTATAATCAGTGTATCATCCTTGAAGGGAATTATGTTGAATAAAAAAAACTAATTTTGCCAGAGAAATGTGTTTCACTATGGTAGGCCGGGTACTTTTCAAATTGACCTGTTATATATATATATATATATATATTAAATTTTCAATCGTTAATAAAATACCTTTTATTCATCCACTCAAGTGCAAATACATTTTTTTAAACTTGTAGTGGATGACACTTGATGTTAATACAGTTTGTTCAAATATTCATTCATTTTATTAAATTTAGTTGTTGAAAATGCAGTTTAGCCCAACCGCTTGGGGCGATTTCAAAAATTGCCAAACTCGGCTTTTTTTTTTTTTTTTGGCTGAACGTTAAGTCCGCAAAGCGAACCAGGGAAGCCACATTTGGCAAAATATCGCCAAAAAATTCCTACCGCCAAGTGTGGTTTGGCTAAACAGCATTCTAACCATTTAATTTACCGAATGAATTAAGAAACAAGCCAATGCTTCTACTATGTCTTTTGTCTTGCAATGGCAAAGTTGGTAGAGCGTCGGCGTAGAATCTTTATGCGTTCGGATGGAATCTCGTCGAAGCATAACATTTTTTTATTTGATTTTCGAATAATTAATTTTAGTTTTATATGGAAGAAAAAAATTTCGCTTATATAAGATATGTAGCAGGATATAAATTTAGGAATAAATACCGTCAGTGACGAAACGTGTAGTTCGTTGGAAAAATTTTCTTTTGCCACTTAATATTGTGATTGTGTCATATGCATATACATATTTATATTAATTGTAATTATTTAATGGAAAGTAACTAAAATAAAAAATTTCTTTGTTGACCTAAGTAGGAATTGACTGTAAAAAAAATTTATATTACTTGTTTATTAAAATAAGTTTGATTGAATTTTGTATTGAATTTTGTAGTTGCTAGAATGAGAGACGACACGCTTTGTCGTTTTTTATACGATCTACGCGAGTTCAAACTTTGGATTTGCACATTAATACATGCATAAATCGTTTAAAATTTTATCTAGAGTCATATATTTTTGGTATCCCCGTTAAAACTATGAGGGCACTCGATCATCCGGCACGGCCGTGGCTCCTGAACGGGCCGGATAAAAGAGCACCTACCGTGTTATGTAGTATTTACGAACATTCATTTGGATTCAATGGAATGGCTGCGAATTTCTGTAAATGTTGCTTTCCAACAGAAAGTAATCAAAGGCAGGAAAATGGGAAGAATGAACTTCATACCTTACTGTAGTTACGCTTCTTAAATCTCTACAGTAATTTACAAATTGTCTGTTATTACACGCCGAATTTAGACTTTTTTTGCATACAGATAAGTCTGTTTAGTAATACCATAAAAAATATTATTCAATAGACATTCCTGCACGAATTTTTTTTGAATGTGAAAGACATTATCTCGCAATTAACGATGCACACATTCAGGTTTTACTTTCAAAGAGATTATATCTTAACACGTGAAATACAACTGACGGCAACATTCTTGGTTTACTAAACAGGTACAGCTTTCAACGAATGAAATTCATTATTTTACTATTGACTGTTTTATTTATTTTAAACATGTATGCTTTTTAAGTAAGTTATTATTGCTTAAAGCGATTGTTGCAAAATGATTCAAATGTGTTGTAATATTAAAAAACAGTCTAATGAAATTCAATTTATATAAGATTATTATACTATTGTTGTAAAATAGAGTTACAGGGGCTAAAACATACCAGTTGTGACGATCCATACATTAAATATTTCCAATTGTAGCACTCAATCGATACCTATTCCAAAGATTTTATGATTAAAGAAATCTATTTGCTGAAATATCTAAAGCGATATCGCAATTTAGATCAAGAAAAATGACTGCCATGATGCTGAATCCTAAAATAGTACCACAAATAGCATTCCAGAATTCGAATCGTCGAATTACAGTATTCAACAATTTTTTTAACGTATTACAGCTACGAGAACAGTTATTATAAAACAGCAAACCATTTCATTCAAAAAAAAATATAATTAATAACAACTGTATGAAAGATAAAAAAAATAAAAATTCTACTATCAAACGATGTTTTGAGAAAGTTATTAATCGGAATTTTCAACAGTAAATAGTTCATTTATTGTTTATTATTATGAGAATAATTTTGCGTACAAACGCGTTTTTCAAAATGATTATGTGCAATACGACTTAATTAAAGGACATTCTTTAATACTGAATAGGACATTTTATTCGATGTTCGAACCGAGATTATATTTTTAACAAAAATCGGAATTAAAATAAATTCAAATGAGAATCTAAGAGTATTAGAAAACTGACGAGAAATTAATACAAAGCACATCAAATTAGAGACACAAATGCATGCATAATAAAGCGCATAAAATCGTATTTTTCGAAAAAATATAGAACGAACTAATTCATTCTGTGGGAACATGCATGTAATATTTTAGTCACTAAAGGAATTGGGTCTCAGGACTTATTATCCGAACGAAACGTGCGAAAAAACGTCATTTTCAAGCTAGTATAACTTACCAACGATACAAGGCTGCATTTTTATTATTCAATATTCATATATATATTTACTGTAAGTTTCATATAATTTTAAAGAAATCTTTAGAAGTTATGAAGAATTATAAATTGGATACTTTTTCAAAATTAAGAAAATCGATATTTTACTACGGGTAGAATTCCAAAGTACAACATTGATCAAAATTTACTAAAGAAATGTCAATCAGTAGAAAAACTTTAAGTTTTGATATTATGGCATTTTTAAAAAAACTTAGAGAATTTTTTTTAATACAGTTATTTAGAAAATTATGAAATTTTAAGAAAAAATCCAATTAAAATTCACACAGAAGTTTTTATGTTAATAGTTAGTCTAAAAATAGATGTATAAGTCATAAAGAAGCTTATATTTTGAGCGTGTGTGAGAAATTTCAAACTAATATGGTAAATTGTTTCTAAGAAATCCTGCGGGAAAGCTAAAATTGTTTTGTTTTGAGAAAGATAAGAGTAAGTTGTGGAAAATATATATGAAACAAAATAACTAGTTAAATAAGATTTAGTTTTTTCTGGATAACTTAGGAATTTTTGGTAGTGTTGTTAAGCCTTTGGCACCGAAATGCTTAGAAAAGATTGAGCTCTAACATATTTTTTCCTAGAGAAAAGAAAATCGAAATTTTTGAAGTTTTAAGGGCCTTGAAACAGACCTATTTTTTTACATGCAGGTTGGCCGGAATTATGTATTTTTTGTTACATTTCAAAGGATAAAATTATAAATTACATAAAAATAACATCTTTATTATATGAGCGAGTGATGTTAGGGGTAGTCAGTACATAACCATACACTCCGCCCGAATAATACTTGGGGTTAAACTATTAAGAGGTTAAATATTTGTTAATTAAAGACAACACAGCATCTATGAACAACTTCTTTAAAATTAGCGGATATTTATTAGAAATTTTTTTTTTATTCACCCTATTTGAACGCACATAAAAGATCCGTTTCAGAGAAAAAAGACTTTATATTAAAACAAACAGTTATTTAAAATTTAAATTTTCTTGCAATATCTCAGAAAAGTTTCTCACAAGTCTGAGCATGGGTTTAGTTGTATAGTTTTACAAATTTTTTTTTGTTAGACACTACGAAATAGATCTAATTTTGGAGATTAAAAAAATAACGATTTAACCAAATAATTTTTCCATGAATAGAATTATCGAATATATTATGCAAAACCTCTAGAACGAAATCTCAAAACTTTATATCGATTACAAAAAAGGCATTGGTACCTTAAGCACATGACCGTCGCGAAAATAAAATGTTGGGGGAAAAAAAAGCAGTTTAAAGTTTTGAAGGTCATAGTGAAATGAATTCACACACTGTTAAAAAAAAAGTTAAATAACTCTCTCAATAATGTAGCTAGAGCTGTGAGATTTCATGCAAGTATTTAAAAAAAATCATATTAAAATAGGGTAACATTTTTGTTCAATACTTGGTCATCTTTAGGGTACTATGTTTTCTTAAAACATATCACTTGAATTCGAAAACTTTTTACTAAATCACTTTTATAAAATTTCAATCCTTATACCTTTGATCTAAAACCATTTATTGAATATCTATTTAAATCAGGCTATGAGGTATCTGACTGTTTGAAATTGAGGTAAATGTTTCAATTACAAAATCGTGCGTCGGAAAGATTTTGTCTCACCATTGTGTGAGAAGATCAAAATTCTCATAGAATTGTCGTAGAAGCTCAAAATTCTCATAGAATTGCTGTAGAAAATCAAAATTATTCTTGTAGGAGAATTGCTAAATAGGATTGGAAAAGTCAAAAGGAAAGTATTTTAGTTTAACAATTAGTTAATTAATTAAGTGGGAGTAATGTAGTCATGCAATCAAGTCGAAATATTTTAATTTTTGATTGTTGCGTCGGAATGATTTTGAGAAGATCAAAATCCTCGTAGAATTGCGAGACGATCAATATTATTCATAAAGGAGAATAAATAAAAGAAGCGGGAAATAGAATAAAAAAGCTCCTTTTTAACAGCCTCTTAGAAAAATTTTGTTCCAACTCTCGTGCTACGTATTTATTTTAAAATTCTTTTCTACTAAAATATCGATTGCATGTTCCAACCATCGCCAAATCGACTTACAAAAATATCCATTTTTTTCAAAATTTCCGTAGCACGCCCACGCAGCTTTTATACAGACCATTTCTGTACAGAAAGGAATCATCGCAGAAAGAAGTAGAGAAAAAACATCTAAACTCTGAGATTATTACGTAAAAGAAAATGTAAGGTATCCTGGCTTATCTCAAAGACTGGCTCTTACTTGCTGCGGTGTTTTCTTTGGCTCTGTTCCTCCTCCCCCCCCTCCATCTTAAAAGGAATGAAAAAGCCCTCGAGAGATAATCAACAGAAGAGGGGGAAGCGAGGACCTTTTTTTTTGTTCTTCGCTATTCATTTCTTTTTCTCAGCCGAGTGAAATTACTTTCGTTTGGAACGAGAGAAAAAAGAAGAAACAAAGCCAACACCGGGGCAGACAGTGGGGCAAAAAACGTTCCAATCGAGCGAACGCGAGAATCAACAATTCGGATACTTCCAAAGCTGGGAACCAGAAAGACCACTTTTACCGGGGATATGCTTTCTTTCTTGTTCTATCTACAACCGTAACATTATCGAAATGTATAACAGATCATCGGAAAAATTGCCCGGGGAAGTAGTGATTTGCTTAACGTTCCATCGACAGAACGCGTGTGATTCGAAAATAATTGAAGGCCTGTAAGCCATTGCCGAAAAATATGTCGGTTTGATGCTCCTGTAATGGCTGGGTTTTTCACGGTGATTTCAAACAGTGGGAACCGTCGCGAAAGCAATTTTAAGCAATCAACAGGATGTGTTCCGAATATCATTCTCGAGGGATTTCGGAGGTTTTTGAGAGAAAATCGTGTTGTTAAGAGAGCTCGTCTTTTTGATTTTCCGCGATGTTATGATAGAGATACTGCGCATAGATATTCTATTTCAAGGAGCAAATTCAACTTTAACTGTTACCGAAATTTTACGAATACCTCTTTCAACCGATAGTGGACAGAGGATCGCTTTTCAAATGAATGGTTACTTTTTCCCCCCAGTTGATTATAAATAATGCATGGGCAATAAAACAAAATAATTGTCATGTAATAATTAGAAAATATTTATTTACTTATTTAGGATTTTAGGCACGCACATTTCTCGAAAGAAAACTAAAAAAATTGAAATGTTACACAATTCAAAAGGGTCGTTCAAAAGGGTCTCGAGCAAAAAAAACATCAATATTTTACAGTGCGCAGGACTCTGAAGTACAGCACTGACCAAAACTTACCAAAGTAATGCATCTTATTAAAAAATGCTCGTATACGTACATAACTTTTTCGTACTTTTTTAAAAAAATTTAAAGGAGCAAAAGTTTTTTTAATATAATTATTAAGAAAATTAAAAGAGATTATGAGAAAAATCCAATTCATATAAAAAGTTTTCTGTTAATAATTTGTCCAAAAATATTGATGTATAAGTCAAAAAGAAACTTATTTTGAACTTAAGTATAAAATTTCAAACTGATGTAGTTTCTGAGAAATCCTGCACGTAATTTTAAAAAAAAAATTTGTTTTGAGAAAATTGTAATTTTAAACCTAAAACTAACAAAATAACTAAAATGAGATTTTTTTTTTTTTTTTTTTTTTTTTTTGATTTTGTGATAATACTGGAAGCTTTGGAGTGTCATTAAACGCTTAGCACCAAAATGTTCAGAAAAATTTCTTTCAAAAAAAAAATCGAATGTTTTGTAGTTTAAGGTCCTGAGACTTTAAGCTCAGGAAAAACGAAAATCTTAAATGTGACAATTTTAATTAAGGACTGAAAAGGGGTTGTTTGACCTCTGTGGTAGGTTTAGTGTTGAAGAGTTACACAAAAAACAAAAAACTCATGTAAAAATTTAAAGAATTAAATCAATAATAGATCAAAAAGTGTCCGCTAAAAACCTAACTTTATTTTACTTGAAGCAGGTGCACGGAAACGGCTCTTCAAATATTTGCCTGGGATAAATCTGCATCGAAAAAAAAAAGGAGAAAAAGAAAAATTACCATAAAGATATAGGAAAATAAAAGCGCGAATTTCTGGAAAATGCATGCATAAAATTAAAATAACCCGACAACGAACAGCTCGATCGTGCCAACTTCACTCAGAAAGCGTCAAAAAAGTTACTATTTTTTTAATTAAATTTTTAAATTGCGTGTGTGTGGGTCTACTCTCCTTTCTTTTACTCCCTGAAACTCCGTTATTTTTTGTTGTACATAAATTTTTTGCGCCTCCCGTCCTCTTCTAATTTCCGATCGCCTCCACTGTTCATGACCTTCTTCTTTGGTAGTACAATAAACCAGAAATGTTCAGAAGTTTATATGAAATATTTTATCCGAGGTTTCTTTTCTTTCCCATCATTTCTTATTACCTTGCGCATTGTGTATCGGTTGAGTACCAATATTTTCATCCATTTTTCACTCACTTATTGATAAGCTAAGACCTCCAAATTTTACGCGGAAGCTCAGTTTGTATAACAATAAGAATGACAGAATAGTCTCACTGTAGCTCATGCATGTCGTAAGAGGTGACTAAAATGGTCACTCAGTGTCTAGGGATATAGCCGGGGATTAAATCAGGGGACCTCAGGGACTTGCCTTCTTCAGGTAAGTATGGGCATCCTGACCCCGAGGCACCCTGGTGATCTTTTTCTTTCCTATGGGATTTACTGTCTTTGGTAAACACGGGCGACGGGCCCCCGGGATAACCCAGCGATCCTTTTCTATTTTCGATCCTCCTTCTTGTTAACCACTTTTTGTCTTTTTCTCAATTTCTTCACTTCTAGATCTCGGTTAAATCTTGTTTGGCGCAGCAAAGCCATATCTGGCTCTTACACCAATAAACTTTACATTCACTCACTCACTGTATAATAATAAAATATTCTGTTATAAAATTGAAATTTTTTTTGTTTTTATTTTTTAAAGAAAATTGTGCTAAAAATATTTTTGCAAATAAGGACAAAAAAAAAAATTGTAGAAAATAATATACATAAAAACATTTTTACAAACCGACACTTACTGGTGACAAAATAGTACAAAAAGAACTAAAGTGTAAAAAATAATTTTTTTTCTTCGTCCAGTAAAAAACTAAACGAAAATGTACTCAAAATGGCTGTTTATCGTCATCATAAATTTTTAAAAAAGTGAACAGTTTTCAATCCAGCAGAAAATTTTTGATACAAAACTGAAATGTTGAGCATTATCTCAGGTATGATTGATTGATTTTATTAACTTCACGCTGGAAGCAAAACGAAGGCTATTGACGATGACCTAGTAATTTTGAGCTTCTGTCAAGTGACGAGGACAACACCTGAGTTTGCACCTCCCTTCCCTAACTTCCACCCCACGCCAAGGGAGGACCATGAACCTTGACAAATTTAATTGCATCAGCCCCGACAATACGGTTGGTCAAAAATGGCTTCGAGGCTCGAATCCACGACTCGTCGAAAACCGCCGACAGCGAATCCGCGACCAACTAAATTAAAAAATCTTCACTTTTTTAAATTTATGATAGTGATAAACTGTCATTTTCAGTGCATTTTCATTTACTTACTTAAAAGGGCCGATGAAAAAAAAATTTTTTTCTTTGTAGTTCTTTTTTTACTTTTATGCCACATAGAAATGTTGGTTTTTATATATATAATTTTTTTCCTTTATATTACAACAGATACTTGACATACATTTTTATCTTGCACTCTCGCAATAATCTGAAACGGCTGCTGCAAACAAATATCCCGACACTTAACAGTGACTCACAAGAAAGATCCCTCTTATTTTTTTTATCGTTCTTTTATCTTTACTGAAGTTTTCGTTGCGATAGATGCAGGCGCAAATTTGCTTCTTTTCGCATCAGTCATCATTTCTTTATTATCTAAGACAGTCATATCAGCGAACTAGCTCAGATAAAGCTGAATTTTGACTTATATACGAGGGTTTCTTACGAAAAAAGTACTAACTGCCATTCCTAACTGGAAGCAGTTCGAACATAAAAAGAAATAGGTTCAACAGTAAAATTATCATTCGCAGCACTCTTATCTTTCATACTTTTTTTTATCAGTAATTTTTGTCCTTTTTTTTTTTTCACGAGTATGAAAGATCTCGAAATGTACCCAAAAAGAATTAACGATTTTTATTGGAGTAAAATATTTGAGTTTGTATTTCGAATTTTCGATAATAATTTTCGTTTCAAAGTTTATTTTACTTACGTGCGTAGTCGTGCAATATAAAGTTTGATATGTCGTAATATACGAGACGAATATTCTTGAAAAGAAAATGATGTTTTCTATGCTAGACTTTTAATTCCGAGACATATTTCCACGCATTTCAACTTTTTTTAAAAGGTAAATAATTTTGGACTGTCATGTTGTTTGAGAAAATGTTGTTTTAATTCCTTATGAACTATTCGTGAAGCCACCTGTGGTGAAGGATAATTCCAATAATTGAATAAGCGAGAGATTTCGTTTCTGAGAAGCTATAACTATTCATTTTTATAGCGATCTTTTTTTTTTTTTTTTCATATATATATTCTTCTCTAGCGAGTCCTTACAGAGCTTGTTTTTGATGTATCAAGGCTTATACATTATGCTGGCATTTTTCATAATATGGTTCGAAAAAAATATCAGGTGTATCGGAAAGTTCTGTGAAAGATAACAAGTGAAGGGAAAGAAAATAATACATTTTTCACAAACTTGTGGAGCCTGTCTTCCATTATTTAGATTCACAGACATCTTAAAGTCTAATTAAATTGTCAAAAAGTTCTAAACTCCAAAGAAAAATGCGTAAGAGAAAGACAACACGGTTTATTAACTATCAAACAATATGCAAGATCGCTTTCTCTCTTCTAGTTGATGCTCATATAATAAAGTTTTAACTTCCTAATCACTTCTTTCGATTAAAATTCTTCTCGTTTTTAACAGATTCGACTCCTATTATTCTGATCTGGAGTCACTTCCAAATATCATCAATATAAGAGATTCATTACAATAGTTCACTCCAGTCTACAACATCTATTACCTTGTCGTTATCCTCCATCTCCTCTTTTTTTTTTCAATTCTATTTCGCTTGTATATCACTATCTTTAATTCACTTCTTTATCTTCATCTTATTCACCTTATCGGGTTTCATTTGGTTGGCGAGGGATTGTAAATGTATGCAATTCAGATTACCAAGAAGTCCCCGTGGTTAGTGAAGAGAAAATCACAAAAAGCCCAATGTCAAAAATTTATTAATATTAATTGCACGATATGATTTCCGTAGTTGCATATAATTTTTTGATACAGTCATGGTAATTGGCAAATAACATTTTTCAAAAATATCTTGTCTTTAGAGCTCAATTAGCACTTGTTTGACATCTATTTCAATTTTGAATTTTTTTTTTCCTTCAAAAAATGTGCGGGGAGAGAAACTAGTGATAATTGGAGGGTCTTAAGTCCGGGCAGTAGAGAGGATTCCATGACGGAATTTCACATCCTAGCTCTGCTATTTCCTGACGCGTCGCCCAATAGCATGTGATCCAACACTCAGTGGATGCAGTGCGATATGTTTCCCTTTGAACATCGCAGGTTTCTTTTCTTTGAGATGGACGCGGTAGCCTAGTGGTCCTGGTCGCGGACTCGCAGCAGGTGGTTTCCGTTGGGTTCGATCTTTGATGCCACTAAAGACCCGCCTGTTAGAGATTCAAAGTCCCCCCCCCCCCCGTTGGCGGGGTAGGGGAGTTAGGATAGGGAAGTGCCAGCTCAGGTGTCATCCTCGCCACTTGACTAAGGTTCAGAGCTACGAGGTCCGTCGCCAACAGCCCTGGTGTTGCTTCCAGTGCGACGTTAATAAAACCAGTCAATCAATATTTTCTTTGAGTGATTTGATTAAATCACCCCTTTTTCTGATAATATCTCACCGATCTGAGCTTTTCGATAAATTTCAGGAGATCGTAATGTATTGGTTCTTGGACGGTCCACCCTCACACATTTTTGTTACTTATGCTCCAGCTCAATTTAGAAGTGGAGAGGGCAGTTTGTCTGAGCTCACTTTTTCTGAAGATGTGTATTTTCATAATTAATTAACTCTTCATCCCCAGTTATCGTCTGTTCCAATAAGGGTTCGTTTTTGTTCCGAGTAAACAGAGATGTGTATACGACGATTCGATTAAGCAAATGTTTATCTTTTTACTCATGAGTCATTATCTGGAATACTTATAGAATAGTCCTAGCAAACGACGGAAAGTATATTGAACAATATATATGACTACATCATTGTATTATTTTCTTTCGCTTCATAAACTGGCAGAACTTTCCAGTACATCTATTATATAGTACCGTTTTACGGCGACTCTATTCAACAACGACAACAGATGTTAAAAAAACTTTAATTACTAATCTGAAAGAGAATGTCTTTTGGTCTAGTTGATAAGAGAACTGCATAAAGCGACAGGACAAGTTTTCTTCGGAACCATTGGTTTTAGGTTCGAAACGCGGCTGATATTCAAGGTCAACCAACCGACCTCTCCTGCAATGGGGTAGAAAACCTTATCCGTCGATATATATAGCTAAACATTTTGTACCACGAGAAGAAAAGTTTTTTTCAGAGCAAATGAAAACTATAAATACCATTCATATATAAATACGCATGACAGATAAGTATTCGCTATTTATATATGAGAGAATGGCAACAGACAAATAATGATATGTGATGAACTCGTAAATATATGTCTGTTTTAATGATTCTATTAGGGATTTTCAGAGCTTTAAAATCGAAGAAGATTCCATAAGAAAAAAATATGTAATATCACATAAATTTCGGATGTATTTTATTGCAACCGAATTAGTATAATCTTCTATATTTGAGGAAGAAAATAGAAATTTCACAGAGTTTACATCACGTTCTTGAATTCAAAATGACTGGGAGATGCTGCATTGAGATGAAACCAATAAATATACAAAATTTCATGTTCTCTCTCTCTCCCCCACACATATCATATATATATATGCACATGGTGTCCCATAAATTGAGGTACAAATTATACTTATGTGTATGAATTACTTGTGTTACCTAAAATGTTAGTACGCGCCTGTAGAGGGCGTCTTATAAAGGGATAGCATTTATAGTGCCAATGTGCAAGCCAGCGAGTTGACGCTCGAGAGTAAGGATCGCGAAGTTATTCGATACGCTAAAAGTAAACTGTGCAGATCACCAAAGTAACTCGAAAAGATTTAAGACAATAAAATGAACAGTTGATTTATTAGTTGAAAAGTTGTAATTCTGTTCTTGTCTGAAGTTTAAAGATAAGTTAAATGAAAGTTATATATAAGTTAAGAAGAGTAAATAATAATCATATAGAGAAGTGGAATACAAAAAAAATGTCGTTTTTAAAAAGTTTATTAATTAGAAAAGTAAAAAAAAAGAGTGTGTTTCTCAAACCTGAAGTAGAACGGAAAAAATTTGTTGAAGTAAAGGAGTTTTAATACTTGTACCTCTGCTATCTTTCCCCGATGATATTACCGGTCATGGATTGCTGTGCGATCTTCATTTATTTTGATGCGACACTCTTCCCTCTCCTTAAAATTTGTACTTCTATTTATGGGACATCCTGTATGAATAAATTTAAATATTTACATAATGCTTAACAATGATTGTAAGTTGGTGGAAATAAATATCATCCCTTCAATCTTAATCATTTTTTGGTCTTTCTCGTCAAATCGGAGCAGATAATCCTGCGGTTGAATTAGTTTTTTTTTATTATTATTATTAACGTCGCACTAGAAGCAACACGAGGGCTATTGGCGACGGACCTCGTAATTTTGAACCACGGTCAAGTGACGAGGACGACACCTGAGCTGGCACCCCCCCTCTCCTAACATCCACACCACGCCAACGGGAGGACTTTGGGCCCCGAACAGATTTAACGTACATCAGCCCCGGCTACACGGCGGGTCTTTGGTGGCCAAGGATCGAACCCGCGACTGAACGAAAACCGCCAGCCGCTATCCACGACCTTGACCACTAGGCTACCGCGGCCCCATCCTGCGGTTGAAATAGCTTTCAATTAGCTAATATCTCTTTCTTCCGGTAAATCAAAAAATGAACTCTAATAAATTCGCTAGAAATGGAAGAATTTCTATAACAAAATTAGAATTCATGAAAAAGGCTACAGTTCCCACACCCCAATTCAAAGGAATAACCCTTTTTTTGTTCTAAAAAATCTATAGTGCTCGATGTAAGCATCGAGAATAAAAGAACACAATGTTTTAAATTTAAAAAAATACCATATCGGTTTGGTGATCACAAAACTTTTTAACAGAATACCCGAAAACTGCGTGTTGCTGGAAAAAAGTATTCGTATTCCGAGGAGTGCATGCACGTGTGTGTGTAGTAACTACAGAATTTCGCGCTACCGGAGAAAGTCGATATTTCGTGCGGTGCATGACTGATTAAGAGGGCTTTTCAGAAGTATCGATCAAGTTCAAGGCTGACGAAATGAAACGGTTGTGTCAAGCCCCCCACGTCCCCCCCCCACGACGTTTCACGTGGAAAGAGAGATTGCGTGTCGTGCACGCAAAAATTATGCGTATTCTTTCGAAAAGTCCTCACGGAAAGGTTATTTTTTCTTTTTTAATTCTCTTTTCTTACCAAATTGATCCAGAATTGCTCTACGACTAGTTTATGACATATTTCTACTGCGTCATCAGTGGAAAACTCAACGTAATAACCCTTCTTTCTTCTGATTCTTTGCGCGAGAGGTTTGATCGAAAAGTGATGCACACCATGGCCGTAACTTTCTAATTCATTGTCTGATTTTCACATTCTTATTGAATCTGAAAGCTGCATGTATCCTCTATATAAAGCATATTCTGCGGAACAATTTTTCTCCGCCGCTTCGGAAAAGGATGTCGGTTGATATCGAGCAAAAGGGATTATTTCAATCATCCATTTGTTGATTCGGCAAAAAAAAAAAAAAAAATTGTCCGGTTGCTTTGGCACTGCTCTTATCACTTAGACCAGGGGTATTCAATCTTTTAAACTTTGGAGAACTCTTTCAGCTTGCCATTTTCTAGAAGGAACCTCTCGATCAAAGAGAAGAAAAAAAAACAGGATATCAAAGCTTTATCCTACTCAAATTTACAAAATTATTAATGCATTTCTATTTTACCACAATAGAAACGTCTTAGTAAAATAAAGAATGACAAGGTAGCTAATGTTTTTTCCTCTAGTTTTCTAAAATATATTCTTTAAAAAATATAAATAAAAGTAACAATACTTTAAATTATAACAAATTATTAAAAATAATTTTTTTCTTAATGGCTTTGCTGTGTTTGTTTTTTTGTTGCAAAGTATTTTTACGTCTGCTATAACTGTTGAAATCTGCAACCTAATGGTCTTTTTAGCATCCATTCTGTTTCTGTAATTTTCTTTTGTCTCAGCGTGCAAAGAGAAAGATTTTTCGCATACACAGGTTGAAACATATGACATTAGATGTTTTACGCTCTTTGGGCAATTACAGGATATTCTTTTCTGATGCCAATCCAAAAATGCACAATATAAATTTAGTTTCAATTGAGTGTCGGTCGATATATCAATTTGTTGTTCTCTTTCTTTTATTGGAAGTTCGTTGGTGTCACACTCTTGATAAGGATTTTGGATCCAAGATAATTTTTCGTTTTGAACAGGGAAATATTCAAGAAATGTTTTTAGATCTGATAAACGTTGGACGAAACTAATTTTTTCATTTTTGTCGGGATTAGCGTTACTGAAACATTATGCAAAATTAGGAAAGAATTCAATATTATCTTTCAAAATGCAATCTGCCCGAAATTTCAATTTCAAAAGAGTGGCGTCAATTTTACTTTGTACTTGAAAATAGTGAAATAATTGGCCAAATAAATGGATCACCTCAACCGAAGAACGGAGACAAATGTGTGACCTAATGCGTCTCGATTAATGCATTTGAAGCATGAGACTCTTACGTAATTTAAGATTTTATTTTATCCATAAAATATTTATTTATATTTTTTTTACAAGAGCAAACTGTCTTTAAAAATTCGATCTTTTATAAAAGTTAAAATTTTACAAAAATTTTGGGGCTTGGATTAGGCAGTGATCTCTTGCAGAACCTGTCAAAGTTCCAGGAAACCCAAGTTGAAGACTTCTGATCTAGACCAAAAGGGATTTTTCCTCGGGTTAGTTATTAAAGAGTTTTTTTAACTAATGTCGTCGTTGTTAAAAAGAGACGTAATACATAAAATAATTTTTGGCTTACGAGTATCACTGGTTATGCTAAGAGCTCCAGAAAATAGCGACTCGCGTGAAGATTAAGTTTAAATAAAGGGGTCATTACACCCGACTTCTCACCTTTTGGCACTTTCACCTCTCTCCAAGGAACCCCGTAAGGAACATCCCTTTCGTTCTGATAGTGAGGTGAATGCTATCGTTAAAGCCCAGTGTCGACAGAAACCACCGGAAATCTTCTCCCAAGGGTTTACCCGACTAATCACGAGTTGGTGCAGGAAGGGAGATGGTTTTTATTGGTTTCTTATAAACGACGCACTTAGAAGCAATACTACAGATACTGGCGACGGATCTCGTAATTTTGAGACTCGGTCAAAAGACGAGGATGAATCAGAATTGGACCCCCCACACACACACACACTTCAAACTTCCACACTATACTAAAGGGAGGACTTGAGACCTCGACCCGATTCAACACACATCAGCCTCGCAACACGGCGCGTCTTTAGTGGCATCTGGACTCGAACAGACGACTCGACGGAAGCAAGCCCAGCGGCGAGTCCACCACTAGTCCATGACCACTAGTTCCTGGACCACTAGGGTACTGCGGCCGCAATATTGTTTCAGAACAAATTACATTTATCGTATTAGTACAAAATTTAATCCACTTTTTAATACGTTTATTAATCAATTGAAATGTGTTTTGTTGCGCATGTGTAAATATTATGCGAAATATCACTTGATAATTAAAAGAAAACGAAACCATTAAAAGAGTTTTTTTTTATCTGTTTCAAGGTTGTCTGAAGTCAAAGAACCCAATCGAAACTTGGAACACAATGCCAGACACAAAATTGTTCCAAATTTCTTGAATGTTTGTGACGTTGTAACACGCACATCTGTTTATGATGCAGTACTATTATAATTTAGGAACATTCCAAAAATGCGCCATTTTTCACTTCAGCACCTTAAGTTCAAAAACCATTAAAAATAACTGTATAGGAGACGAAACATGGAGATATTTCACACCAGAAGAAAAAAAGGATCGATTCGAATAAAAACGAATACCAATGTAAAATGCTCTGTTCTCTAAGCCATAGTCAGAGTATAAAATTAACGTTCGAGCGTTTTGCTAACGGAAAAAGGATTTAAGTTTCGGGTCCTGTTCCTCAACATTACGCGAGCAATTAGAGCAAACGATAAATTATTAAATTGAATATATTTAAGCTAAATGTCATTAAAATTGAAGCAAACGATAAGAAATTGAAAAATGGTCTACCAAAAGGGATCTACCTAAAACAATAGTCCCTTGGGTGGCTAAAAAAATGGCTGCCTCACAGCTGTCTTAAAATTCTGAATAATGTTTATTTTCAGTTATATCTTGATTCCAGTTTACATATGATTTTAAGGTAATACTCCAATCGATAAGTAAATAAAATATTTAATTTTTATACTTGTTTCACTTCAGTCCAATAAAAAAAAAAGGGGGGGATTTATTATGACATATTTTTGGAAATTAAGCTCGTTACTGGTGAGA
The DNA here is from genome assembly GCA_019974015.1 of Nephila pilipes. Taxonomy (NCBI): domain Eukaryota; kingdom Metazoa; phylum Arthropoda; class Arachnida; order Araneae; family Nephilidae; genus Nephila; species Nephila pilipes. The sequence continues at coordinate 18,066 of BMAW01071567.1, forward strand.
GCAGACATTAAAAACATATGCAAAAACGAGATAATTTTTTGAAAAGTGATCAGGTACGACATTTTTGAGTTAATAAAACCATACTCCCTTGAGTGGCTAAAAAAAGTTAGCAGACCCCCGATTGAGACGAATCTCTAATATGAGAAGTTTTATCACAGATGAGCCCACGGAGTCCTTAATTGTCGAGTGAGGAAACAACTCAGGTGGCTACCAACTAACCCTGGTCATTTGGCAGTCGTTGAGAATCACGCGATCCATCATCTGTAGTCCGTTATGTATATTTATTGAAAAAAAATGGATGGATATCTCATCCACAAACGTCATTTCGCGTCATAATAATTAGACGCTGGAAAAACAATCTTCGCGAATTTCATATTAACACGTCACTGGACTCCACTTAAAAATAATTGCGTCATTGTGGAAGGTGGTTCCGTCATTAACATCATCATCGTCCTCAACAACTTCTGATGATCACCGGCGGATGCGACAAGGGCGCCACCTTAATGAAGCATCGGACTCGACCCTTTGCGATGGCGCACTTTTTTTTTCATTCTGTAATTTCGCGAATCATTAAAAAGCCGAATTTTTTTTCTCTCTCTGCCGATGAGATGAGGCCAAAGCTCTCGCTCAATGTGATGAATTCGACTTTGCTGTTGCTGTTGTTCTTTTGCTCCATCAGAACGAAGACAGTTATCGCGAACGATGTTTAATTGCTTCGAGAGTAACCTTACACGAAGGGTTGAAGGTTACCAAATGACATTGGCTTTATTAATCCATTAGGTTACTAATATTTCCCCTCCCCTTAGTTGACCCTATAACGACTACTTAATTTAGAAGAATGGTCTGAAACAAAACTGCAAGAAAGAGAATCTAAATTCCTCCTTAGAGAAATATTTCTTGTGACTTGTGATCTTTTGAGTTAAATCGAATACACCATTGAATAGATCGATTTTTCGGTTTTCCAATTATCTATAAGAGGGGTCGGCAACCTTAAAGCTGTGGTGTGCCAAGCCAATCTACCGAAATGATTAAAGATGCCGCACAGTAAGAAATATTTGAAACATTTCGATTCCCGCGCCACTGCACGCAGGTTTGGGAATAGAGGTCAAATACAAAGATTTAGAGTTGCATCATACATTAATTATGATGCATCCTTAAAGATAGTCATTAACATGAAAATAAATAACATAAAATATAACTATTCCTCCAACATACATATATACAATTTTAGTTTTTTATTTATCTTTTTTAAACATGTTTATTTTTTTTATTTCAATAAACAACATAAAATATAAGTATTCATTTCAATATACTAGTTGTTTAATAAGAAATTAACATTTTAATGCGAACCTTGTTTCTGAACCGCTCTTCTTAATATCGCAAAGTGTATAATTTGTGACTTTCAATTTGACAAAGGATACAGAACGAGTTCCTTTGTGGACTCAAAATATTTTTATCATAATATTTTGTAGAGTGCCACTGACAATTGTGTCACGTGCCATCATTTGCGGACTCTTGATTATAGATCAAGAGTCCGCAAGAGTCAAGATCATATTATAGATAATATGTCGTTGCGCGGTAGCCTAGCGGTCATGGTCGCGGACTCCGTCGCAGTTTTCGTCGAGTTGTGGGTTCGAGCCTCGATGCCACTAAAGACCCACCAGGTCGTCAGGGCTGAGGCACATTAAATCTATCGGGGCCTAAAGTCCTCACGTTGGCATGCTGTGGGAGATAGAGGTGTCATACCAGGTGTCGTCCTCCTCACTTGACCGAGGTTCAAAATTACGAGGTCAATAACTCTCGTGTTGCTTCTATTGCGACTTTAATATAAACTAAACTATAAACCCGACTGCCTCGTTATTAAGTAAGCCCTCGTGTTACTTCTAGTGCGACGTTAATAAAACAACACCATCTATTACATGTCACCATCTATTAATGGAAACCCAACGAAGAAGCTACAGCTGTTCAGTCCGTCTCACAGCCGGCAACGTAATAATGGACCTGAAAATGAGGGATCTTATGACTCTGAAATCTCAACAATTTTATTTTTTTGGAAAAAAGATGTATGCCCCATATTTTGGTGCTAAAGGTTTAACGATACTACTAAAGCTGCCAGGGTTACGGAGAAAAAAACTAAATCTTATTTAATTAGTATAGTTTTTTTTTTTTCCTTCTTATTTTCAACGTTGACTTCATTTGTCTCAAAACAAAGAAATTTAGCTCGAGCATAGAATTTCTCAGAAGCCAATAATCATACTAGTTTGAAATTTCATACACACGTTAAACGTGAATTTCAGAATCAAACATCAAAACTGTTCCGGAATAATTCTAAGCAACAGGTAGGCAACCCTAATTCTTATTTAAAACAAAAAAGGAATTGTATTAAAATAAGACACTGAACAAAAAAATCAATTGAATGAAAATTATAAGTGAAAGAGGGAAAAGGGCACGTAACCTTTCAAAAAAATAAGTTGAAGTATTATACAGAAAAAAAAAAAATTAGAGTTACATCACAATAAGGTAAAACAATGTAATTAGCATCATGAAATAAAACGTTCAAGGAAACAGCGCGATGTAAAAATTAAAAATCAATTTATTCCCCAAAAAGGGGTTTTTAATGCAATGTAAAATTAAACATTCGGATTTTTTTTTAAAAAAAACTAATCTTAAGGTTAAAGTTAAAGAACTAGAATAAATTCATAATTAAAATCAAAATTGAAGACAAAGCTAAAATTCATAGTGAAAGTTAAATCAATTAAGATTAATGAAATTTAATCAAATCAAGCAAAATTAAAATTTACTTGAAATTTAAAATTTAAGTCTAATCAAAATATGTGCATTTCTTTCAACATGCCTGAAATTGTTATCTGGTTAATGTCTTAGAAATTGATCACGAAATCCAAGAGACAAACAACAATAGTAGACCAAGACAAATGAAGCATCCTTCGTAAGGGGGGGGGGGGATGTTGCGCTAGCAAATTTTTTGAAACATGAAAATACGATGACCAAATATAATGATCTTGAACATTAAAAGAATTCGAGGAAGAGAAAGAAAGAAAATTAACAGGCACTAATTCGACGTGAATTCTTGAAGACTATTAACTCTTAACTCATTAGAACAGCAAAAAACAAGTGTCGAGAAGAAGGATCGCGAATGAATGCGAAAGCCTAACGGTAAACAAATGACACTGCAATTTTGTGAAAGGTGTCTTCTAAGATGACTTTGAGGAGTTGGAAAAATGTAGTGATTTGAAACCGCATAGACACCTTTTGAAGTATCGTCAACCAAACTATGAGCATTACGTTGTCATAAATGGCATGAATTTGTATGGGATTCTGGTTCCATCCAGCAGAAATGAGCTTCCCGGCATGCCCATTGAACCCTAGGTTGTCCCATAAGGAACCAGAATTGCTAAAAAAAAAAACTATCTAATCCAACAATCTGACTAAAAAGTTTGAGTTATCATTTCGAACTTGAGAGTAGGTGATAGATTGTGAGAGAGTTGTAGAGATCAATGTGATTGATTACTGAGCACAAGAAATAGTCATAATTTATTCAATTTAGTCAAACTATTAATTTATTCAACTGGGGTTCTGATATTGAGAATAGTCTTGGCGAGCTTTTTATTCAAGTGCAACGCCAGGAGGGGTGAGGGGTAGCCACAAAGAGAAAGAAAGCGCCATTTCCTCCTGAAAATGCAATTCACACTTCCAAACATTGAACTTGCGTTGATAGTCTGCGGGTCTTTCATGTGTAAATTCAGGGTCCAAGCGGGACCATCCCAAATTAAAACTCTCTGTTTCATGATCGTGGGAACATGAATGTGATGATGAAACATCGTAAAACATGACCTCCGACACGTTTTTAACTTAGTAAAAAATATTTTTTTAGATCAAGATTTTATTTCAAGGTCTAAAAGGTATGGAAATAATTGTTTAAGATGTAAAATAAGATATGATTTATGAAATCTTCAGGTGTTTAATTAAGAAAACTGGGCGATTACCACTAAATTAAATACCATAGCTACTTATTTATCTATGAGATCAAAATAATTATTAACGTCTCATGCTTTTATAAATTATATATTATTTTGCATTAAAAATTATCTTTATACCTTTTAATCCATCTTTAGGCAAAAGCTTGATTTAGAAATGTTTCTTTTACTTACATTTATTTAATTCTTTTTTGTCTGGAAATTCAAGATTAAAAAGGGATTACGTGAGGTTCATTTGTGTGTGCAAAATTTCGAATCAATTTTTACGTTGTTAAGTGTAATATCCAGACATCCCTGAATCCGGTACTGCTTGAGCATACCGCAGTACTGTACTGTTCTCGATGCTATACTCGAATGCAAAATTTCGAATGGATGATAGGAAGTGGGGTAAAATTCTAGAACAGATTTTGAATTCGAAAGATATATATACACATATGCGAACACAAAAAGTTAAATAAAAGTTTGTAAAAAGTGAGAATTATTTTGACTCGACTTAATATAAGTTCATTTTCCCTTGTCGATGGTATCTCTGTTGCCATAAACAATTTACATTTTGTTCTACTTTTTTTTTATAATCAACGAAACAAAAGAACACGCCATTGTTTTTTTTTTTTTTTTTTGCAAAATTTTCAACCATAAAGTACTTATTTGTGTGATTTATTTCTTCACGCTTTTGATTTCTTAAAATTTTAAAAAGAAACGTGCAACTCCCCGGACCTGAAACCTTATTACGGTGGCAGAACAATAAATATCCCGCATAAGAAACATGAAAGGCATTTCCCTTTTATAATAACACTTAGTTCGCTACCAGGACTTCTTTTCATAACAGGTCTTACTGGCTTGCCTAACAGCTTTACAACGTTCACTGATGTATGGCATAGGGGTCACCTCTGACGAGTGGAGAATTTTACTACTTTTTTTTCCAAAGAACATATCCCCCCCCCCTTCTATCTTGTAAATCGAGGGTTGTCATTTTTTTCCCCTCCGTACAGATTTTTTTTTCATTCTCAAAATATGACCACCGGTGCCTGTGGAATGAAATGTAGGGAGGATCCATTTTTTAGCTTCTTCTTTGACAGCAATTTTTTTGTGGTGGAAAAAGAAAAATAACCCCACAAAAGAAGAAGTTGAGGTGGGTGGGGTGGTTAAGAATTGATCACATGTTTGGTTCACATATGGGTTTGATAGGATTTTTCTTATTTTAAGATACGGCATGAAAACTGTAAACTCTTTATATAAATGCGTTCCCGAGTTTTCTATTCCTCCGCTGTTATTTTTATAGACCTGAAGACACCCAAAAAATTGCAGAGGATAGTTTTAAAGAAAAAAATTAGTATTTCATGATCTCAAAATTTCTATCTGCGTGTGTTGTAAATAGTTCGATCTCTGGAACAAATCATTGACGTTTATGTCTCCCGTCTAAACGCCATTTTGATTTTGTGAACGAATAGTTAGTCCATAGAATTTCTTCTACGTTCTCAATTGTTTGCTATTTTATCTAAAAAGAGCATCCAAAAAAAATACAAAATGCTAGAACGAGCCTCTGAAAGAGCCAAAAAGTAATGAAGGTTTCTGGGGAATTAGACAAACATTCTAAAATATTTGCAAAAATTGGGGAGAAAATGTAATTTCGGAATTAATAAATTAAAATCGGGGAGAAAATGTAGTTTCGGAATGAATAAATTAAAATTGGGGAGAAAATGTAATTTGCTGTTATATAATATGAAACCTCCGACGGGACAGCACAACCTATGGATATCAGCTATACGATCTATTGCTCAGCCAACTGCTACCTCTTCTTTGAGGGACAAATATTCTAAAATATTTTTGCACACACACACGCACTAATATTTTAGAATATTTGTCTAATTCTCCAGAAACCTTCATTACTTTTTGGCTCTTTCGGAGGCTCTTTTTAGATAAAATAGCAAGCATCATAAAGTCACGTGGCAATGGAAGAGCGCAAATTCATACATATACAATCTGAGCCTGTTCCCTCGCGGTAGTTGAAGCCCACGATTGTTAACCCGCGGATTAAGTGAAACGCGAGTTACAATATTAATATAAAGTGAGCGAAAATATAAGTTCCAAAATCGGTGAGACATTTCTACGTGATTGAATTTGTGGAAAATTACAGAGTAACTGGTTGTTTCGGGTAAATAAATTTATAAGATTATGTATGCTATTTTTTTACAATATGTAAGTCATTACCTATAACAAAAAATATGTAACGAAAGAATGCTTGAAATATTTAAAGAAAATAGAGTTTATTGATTTACAACTAATCCTTAACGAATGTTTTTTTTTCTTTTGTTCCATTTGGTTTTTCTTCTTAAACTCCTCAATAGCGGATTTTATTTACTGTGCCCAAATCCGAAGTCTCTGTTGATCAAAGTAACATAGATGATCATTTAAAAATCACTTTTAATCAAGGAAAAATATTTATAACTTAAAATTTGATTAACACAAAAGGGTTGAACGTACAGCTAATCTCACTATCCACAGTTTTAAGAAATTAATTCAATTTGGAAAAATTAATCTCGATAGGAAATCTCGACGAAAAACAAACGAAAGATTGATCTGAATTTCATGAAAAGAAAAATAAGAATTATGAGGCTACGATATTTAGGAGGGATATCAAAGCGATTGCTTATTACAGTAAAATCGCGTTAAAACATTATCTTACGTGTTAACAGATTTTGATTGTAATATGAACAATCATATATAAAATTAGGCAATTTCAGTTGCATGTGGGAATTGATTGATTGAATCTTTATTTACACCGTACTGAGAAGCAACAAGAAGGCTGTTAGCGACTCATTCGAGTAAACGTCTAGTAAGCAGGACAACACCTAATCTGGTACCTTCCTCTTCATATTTCCTCGCCGTGCCAACGGTTGAACTTCGACAAATTTCACGTGCTTCAACACGGTCTTCACAATCACGGTGGGTCCTTAGTGAAGAACTCGAACCCTGACTCGCGACTACTCTGGTAGTGCAGCTACACTCCAACTCGATGAAGTTTCGACAGATTTAAGGTGCATCGATTCCGATACAAGGCGGGTCTTTTGGTGAGTGAAAGTACACATTTATGCGCCAAATTTGGCCGTGTTGCGCCGAACGATGAGTATTTGAGATCTAGACATTACCAAAGGTGGAAAAAAGGTTGGCAAAAAGGGAAGTTGAAAATAGAGAATGATCTCTAGGGGATTCCTAGGACACGTCATCAAAGACAGTAAACCTCTTGGGAAAGAAAAAGATCTCTACTTTATCTCAGGGTCGTGTGACGCTCGAGCTTTACTGCAGGAGGTAAGCCCCTGAGAAAAAAATCATTGCTATAACGAAGGTATGTACTTCGGTTGCGAGGAACACTCTGGTAGAAACGTAAAAAAATGAAAAGTCCCGATGTTAACGAAAGAGAAAGAAACGCAGCTGAAGAAATATACATCCTTTTGGCGAAAAAAAAATGAAGTTGGGTTTAGAATCCGAAGGAGTGTAAGGGAAGCTTCTTCGTGTGTGGTTACTTGGTTTACATTTCAAAAAATAGCGGAGAAGAAATAAAAACAAAGGCAGCTTTCAAAAGAGTTGAAAGAAGTTCCACAGATATCGCGTGCGTATTACAGTCTCTTTAGAAGAGAAATTTTTTTAGAATTTTTACTGAATTTAAAACATTTTCTTACTCTTGCTAAAGCCCCTCCCCCCCCCCCCCACTAGTTATGTTATTTTATGTCAAGGAACTATGACAAGACAGAATATTGCATAATTAGAAAAGTCAACTAATTGTGATTTTAATTTTAAAAATATTACTCTATCAAATCAGAAGAAAGGAGTAAGACTAGAAAATATGTTAAACATTTGATCACAGGAAATATGTATATATATATGTGTGTGTGTGTGTGTGTGACAATTATGTCAAGGACATGTTAAAGTTTTACTTGGAAAAAATAATTTTTATGAAAAGAAGCTATTATTTGTATGATACGATTTCTTCTCAAATTTCAAACTTGTATTTTGTTTCATTTCTACAAGCTAAGTTCTCTTGAAATCCATCACGTTCTAAAAGAAAAACTTTTCTTTCTTAAATCCAAAAATTAAACTAAAATTTAAAACTTAGTTACATTCTGAAAATTTCCTCGAGTCGAGGTTGTTCCAGAAAACTTTTGTAAGCACTATGCATACATTTTTACTGGTATTTTGGTTTTTTTTAAATACCAAAACATTTTTTAACTATAAAAAGTAATGGATGGGAAATATAACGTGAATATATTACAAATAATTTCAAATTTAACAAAAATATTATTTTTTTATTTGTTAACTTAATCAACACTCTTATGAGGAATTGAAAAAATTTAAGCATCTTAATAAAGTAAAAAAAAATCATTAATTTTTTTAATAACGTTTTTCGTTAGAGTTAGTAAAGTTTGAAAGAGGGTGTAATAGAATCCACTACATACACATGAAATTCCATGTATTTATTTGTTACCTGTTGTCATGGAAACGAACAATTTTTCTGATAAAAATTTTGTAGATTTGGTTCCTAATAATAAAAATGTGTGTTTCTTTGCTCTCTAAAAAGTTGTCTGGTTGTAGATCCCATTTTAGAATTTACCTTGGGGACAGAAAACAAAATGATACCAGAATGCGACAAATACGCCAAATTGTTAACCTTGTAAATGTTAACCTTGAATAACCCATGTTATAACAACCCTACTATTGGCGTAATTTACACCGATTTATTTTTCGTCGCCAAGGCGTGGGCTAAGAGGATTTTAATGCCACATAAAAAATAGCAAATGTTACTTTAGTGTGAACGTGCTTACAAATTCCCTTTATGCTCTGATTTCCGCATTACGAATTATTCATAATGTTGAACGAAATGATAATGAAGTATTAGAATTTAAAGAAAATTTCCTGAAGAAACAAAATATAATTATATTCAATATTTTCACATTATCAGTTACAAAAGCAGGAAAAAAAAATACAGTCGAAGACAAAGGGAGAAATTGTATTACTCGAGAAAATTGTATTAGTTCATTGATATAAATGTAATGAAACACGAAAATTGGTTGTCGTGGAAACTCCTTATATTTAATTAAATACAGATTTCTTTTTTTAAAAAGTACATTTTTAAATGCCTTACGAAGAGTTTTGCTAGAACTTCTTAATCCGAAATATAATTTAATTGCGAAATGTGTTCGAAATTTAATTCATCTTATCCACACCTGCCTCCAGCTACGTTGCCATAACAACTCGATTTGACAAAGCGCGAATTCCATTCTTTTCACGAAAACCAGCAGTTTTAAATTAAATTTCCGTATAACAGAATGGCATTGGATATGTCTGAAAGCGATTCAGGAAATGCGGTGTTTTCCACAAAAGAGAATATTAATTTTCGAGAAAAGTTATGTTCTCCTCGGGAAAACGAGAAATCGCCTCAAAGAGCTTCCGAAAAGGGATATTGATTGGAGAGCACAGAGAAGAGTTTCAGTTAATTCTCTCTCTCTCTCTCTGCTCAAATAGACTTAAAGTCTTTCTAAAACGCGGTAGAAATCTACAAAATTAATTTTAACCGCGCAGTCACCGATTCTGAATGTTCTGAAAATACGCAATTGATACTTTGGAGAAATTCTTTAATTAAGATTAAAGCTGTTCGGTGAATTTCCAGTTTTAATTTTAAATGCTTATTTGCAATTCTAAATTGAATTCTGAGTCCCGAAAGATATTCGGTCGAAAAGATATATATGTTTAATTCATTTTACTAACTTAGAGAAATATTTTAAGTGAAATGAAAAATCTAAACCTCTGCAAAGTGCAATAAAGAATCCCATGGCAAATTTTGTTTCCTCCCCATCGAAAATGCGAATTAAATAGAATACAAAAGCGATTAAATCATTTCTTACCTCAATTTCTGTCACTATTCGTGGGATGACGTCACGAGTATCGTAACGATTTGCAACAGTATTTGGACACGACATATACATCCTCATCGAGTACAATACAGCTTTGCAGTTAAAGTCGGACCTCGTAACACGCGAGTTTACTTTAACAGTTTTACTATAGCTCCCTCGATAAGCAATAGCTTGAGAAACGATGCCGTTCACGAGTTCGCGATCATGAAAACTCGAGGCACGGTATGGAGTGGAAGCAACTCAGGTGTTGCTGTCATGCCTTAAGCTTGGTTCAGGATCATAGGGTCCGTTGCCAATAATGCGCATCGAGACCTTCATTAATTACAACTGAACAAAATTTAACCAGTCACTGAATTCAACTAGACTTTAAAGTGTCCAGGTGATGCGATGGGTCGTGGTAGCCTAGTGGTCGCAGATTCGCGACCAGCAATTTTCGTCGAGTCGTAGGCTCGAGCCTTGATGCCACCAAAGATCCGCGGTGTAGTGGGGCTGGCGTACTTTAAATCTGCCGAGGCTCTAAGTCATCCCCTTGGCGTGGTGTGGAAGTTAGGAGAAGAGGTGCCTGCTTCGTCTTCATCACTTGACCGAGGTTCAAAAGGACGAGGTCCGTCGCCAATAACCCTCGTGTTGGTGCAAGACCAACGTTAATAAAAACCAACCAGGCGATGCAGTGCGGAATTTTGGAGAATGGTGATTGTCTTTTGATTAGAGTTCAAAGAGACAAGGGGTGAAAATCTAATAAGACTTTAGATATAAGAAAACAAACCTTAACTATTCTAAGATAAAAAAAAAATTCCGTCTATAGATATGCGTACCGCGATATCATTTGTTCGACAACAGAAACGTAACTGAATAAAAATAAAACCCCATTCATGTAAGACCTTGGCTTATATCTGAATCCAAAAAAGTCATTTTTTATGAATTCACGCAATAGGGTATTACAAGACGACAGACCCTTGTAACAAGATCTGACATTTCAGCGACCCTTGACATTGAAAATTCCAAAAATAACGTCTATTGATTGGTCAAATATAACGTCTCCCGCCCCCGCATTGAATTATCAAATGAGGATTCTCCTCTAAATGTCAGAGGTGTGCCCTTTAAGCAAAGTCTTTTGCGGGGGCGGACGATTCTTCCATTCCATTCAGTAAAAATTGATTTTTTTTTCTTTCAGAGCACCGTGTAGAATCACGTGATGACGTAAACGTAGGGGTATTCTTTTGTTCCACGGAAAGGGAAAGGCTGCGAACTCCCCCTCCCTTTTACGTAGATTTCATTCATGCAAATATACACAAAACTATAAAGAAGAAGTATCGAAAACTGCCAAATAGGCGCAATTATTCAGGCTTCTTTAGTCCTAAATCTAAAAATAAACAAAATATTAACTCTGGAATCAAATTCAAAGTGAGAACTAAAAATCTACTCTACTCAACAATAAAAAGCTCGGTTTTGTGCTTGGATACAGCTTTTAACTTTCCAAGTAAAACAACAAAATTAACACTTTTAATTTTGAAGATTTTCTTCTGAGTTATGTTATTTTGTCTGCGTCTGAAATTATGACAGGGGAGAGGAAGGTATGTAGCCTCGTGCCCACTCTCTGGATCTGCCACTGCATCGCCAAGCCGTTTTGGTAAAAACCATGTTAGAACAGTTCTCAATGAAATAATCACAGCAGCAAGTTTCATTAAAACGCGAAAACACTTACTCTCTTTTGTTTTCAGTTCTGTAAAGAGAATGGTTCCAAATTGGAAACACTCTTGTATATGTGTGAGCCTCCTGGTCTCATTTAAGAAGTTATTCAATTTTAAGAAAAAGCACCTCGAAAAATTACGTATCTCTAATATTTAAAATGGAACGGGAGAAGAATCTATTTTTAATGTTGACTTTTTTAATAGCAAGAATCGATATTTCTCTGATACATGATCAGATTTTCATTACCAAGAACTTTATGAGATCCATTTTGAAATAAAAAGCAATTTAATTTCTCCATTTATTCTGACAATGCTAATTTCTTACCGAGGTATTTGGAACATTTTCAAACTTTCGATCATCTTTAAAATGTATTTTACGGTAATAATCTCGAGAATAAAACTTGTTGGATGATTTATCATTTTCGCCGGTTCACCGCACAAGTACGAGGAACAATTTTAAAGCCTCGATTCAGAAAAGCTCACGAGGATTTCGGCTTTCATCCCGCGTTTCCTGAGAAGATAACACGAAAATCCCCCTTTCAGTGAAACGAGGGGTTGTTGACAAAACCAGGATTAAAAATGGATCACAGTGCCGCTCCTGTTCTGAAGCTCGTGGTGTCCCTCCAGGATTTCATCCAGTGTAGTTGCGTCATCATCAAAGCCGATTTTAATACTATTCTCCCACCAGACTCAGAAATCAGCCTCTCTCGTACTAATGAACCTTTTCAAACGGAACCGAGTAAACTTTGTCGACCCTTTGAACTATAAGATATTTTCGGGAAACCCCCTCCCACACAAAATTCTGTGAGTATTTTATTCGAGAATTTCTTAAGAATTCAATATCATCCTCGGAAGACATCATTCTCCAACATATATATTGTTAATTTCTAGCATGGACGATTCTGGAATTTCTTTCTGACTTTATATTTAAGCTTCCGGCTTCTTTCCTTTCAAATGAAACGTGCCTAAGCAAATCAAGTAAACTTTAGAAGTAGATGGAATAGATTAACAAAAGTGACACATAATTAAATTGAGAGATATATAGTTACGGGGATAGGAAGAGTGCTAGTGTGAAGTGTGCGGGAGTTTCCTTGTGTGTCTTTGTGAAGACTGGGACCTAACGCTGTTTGGTTGATTGATTTTCGAGGAGTTACGCGCATCGTATTTCAGTAAGCGTGTTCTTTGATATGTCATAGAAGTTATTAGCCCTTGTGGATCGTGACATTAAACTGTTTGAGAGCATTTCCCTTTTTAGAGGATTAATAAACTCTATTTTCAATCATAATTTACTATTTAAATTACTGTATCTGCGCTTGAACTTAAGTTGAAATTTAAATTTGTGATCCGAGTAACATTTAAGGTGACAAACGCGACGGGTAATAGGATTAAGCCCCAAATTATATTCGAACAACCTCAGTAACCATCGTTAAATCAAAAAAAAAAAAAAATTTGAAGAGCATTCCATGGACTCGCCTTTTTATTCCCTCATAAGAGAGTTAGCCACCTATAATTCGTTAACGTGATCCGCTCCAACACTAATTTCCTGAAAGCAAAGGACAAGTGCTATCCACATTTGGAAGATGTTTATTGGATACAAAGCTTAATGATTCTGACTGAACGTACTGAAACATTTACTATCACCAAACTTAGAATTTTTTGGATAAAGAAATTCTTTCCGGAGAGACGATGGGGAGAGTCTCGAGGCGTGGACAATCGGTCCGGTAACTTTGACGATTTTGTAAAATGATTGTGTTACGATCATTCTGTGTATAAATGTATTTTGTGTTTATTGCGATGGGTTTTTTTTAAGAAAGAAAAGAAATAAACGACAGAGTGTCGGCTTGCGCAGATTCTTATTTGTTGCGCACAAGATACCTATGCAATATCCTTAAAATCATATCTATATCTATATCTATGTCTATATCTTAAAATATATCTTTTATTAAGATCCAATTAATTTTGTCGCCAAATTTGGCAACTTGGCGATCAAATTCGTCTCTGTTGCTAAGTTCACTCTTTACCTGTTCAGCATTATGGCAAGGCGTATTTTTTCTCCTTTACTGTTAAACCATCTTTCTAGTCATAATAATATATCAGCAGGAACAGCAACAATGTCCAATAGGTAACAGTAATTAATAATGAGATTTATTAAATGGAAGCGCCGTTCCCAGCGAACAAATGAACAATTACACGAACTTACTCGTATGGCACGAACGGCTTATGAGCTAGATTGATTGGTTGGTTTTATGGGATGTAGAGCAACAAAGAGGGGCTATTATACCCCTACGACCAATATTTTCAAAGTCTTTTTGTGGTCAAGATACAAACACGTACAACAACTGCTGATTGATGTTTCATTAACGTCTCAGAAGCAACATATAAGCTAAGGCCTCATCATTTTCAACCTCAGTTAGCGATAACCTTTTTTTTTTTGGTAATTTTGGACAATTGCGCCTACCAGTCATGAATAAAAATCTTCCGCAAGTATTTTTAAATTCCTACTATTAGCTCACACTCTCCCTATATATATCTTGTTGAAATTTTCAATCGTTAATAAAATACTTTTTATTCATCCACTCGAGTTCAAATACATTTTTTTAAACTTGTAGTGGAGGACACTTGGTGTTAATACAGATTTTTCAAATATTAATTCATTAATTAAATTTAATTGGTGAAAATGCAGTTTAGCTTAACCACTTGGTGCGATTTCAAAAATTGCCAAACTTGTCGATTTTTTTTGGCTGAAAGTAAAGTCCGCGAAGCGGACCAGGGTAGCCACATTTGGAAAAATACCACCAAATAGTTCCTGTCGCCGAGGGTGAGTTGGGCTGAACTGCATTCCAACCATTTAATTTACCGGATGAATTAATTAATTTGAGTTTTATATGGGAGAAAAAAATTTGCCACTTAATATTGTGATTCTGTCATATGTATATACGTATTTATATTAATTGTAGTTATTTAATAAAATGTAACTAAAATCACAAATTTTTCTTTGTTGACCTAAGTAGAAATTGACTTAAAGTTTTTTTTTTTTATATTACTTGCTAAAGTAAAGACGAGGTAATTTAAATATTACGTAATTAAAATATTCGTCTAATTGCGACTCTCGAAGTTCTGAGCTAGGCTCTATTCGGGATCAAGTCTCGCCAAATAATACGATATTGTAAGAAAGCGATATTGGTGTGAATTAACATTGTTCTAGAATTACACGAGAGTTATTGGTGATGGATTTGGTAATTTAAAACTACAGTCAAATGACGAGGACATCCTTCAAACTGAGGTTCTTTTAACTTGAAAACCATAGGGAAGACCTCGACATGGTCGCGCTCTCGTGGTGTTGTTTTCGTCAAATCGTAGGTTTGAGTTCCAATTCCACTGAAGACCCGTCGTGTAATAAGGTTCATGCACTTTAAATCTACCAAGACACAAAGTCCTCACGTCGGTGCGGTGTGAAAGCTTAGAGAGAGGGTATCAACTCGGTTGTCGTTCTCGTCACTTGAACAGGGTTTAAAATTACGAGGTACTTCGTGTTGCTTCTAAGTGCAACGTTAATGAACAAATAGTTAAGAAGAAGCTAGGCTAATGCTAGCTCATTCTGCTAGAGCTTAAAGTTCTTACGTTGATACGGTGTGGAAGTTCGAAGTGAATGTTTGCGAGTTTAAGGCGCAAGAGCCAAATCAGGCTGCCCTGCAACAAGCATTTGTTGTGGAAGTTTGGAGAAGGGGATACCAATTCAGTAGGCGCTCTCATCAATTAACCGGAGCTCAAAATTACGAGGTGCGCCGCCTATTGTTCTCGCGTTGCTTCTCAAACTGACGTCAATCAATCGATTTATTCTTGATGTTTATTAGTTGGAGCACCATTCTCATGCGAGAGAATAATAGTCTGCGTAGCTCCCCTAAAACCAAACGATCAATATAAAATGAATATAATTAATCATTCTAAATAGTATACAGGGGTGTTTCGAAACTCGTGGGCAAAATTAAAAGTGCAATGGAAAACATCTAAACAAGCAATTTTCACCACACAAATGCAGAGCCGGAGAGCAAGCGGTGAACCTCTAGGCAGAGCTGTAATGGAAAGCATAAAGCGCGAGTTTTCTTACACATCGTCATTTCTGCAGTGGATTTCAGGAAGCATGGTTCTTTTCCTGATGATTGCACGTCACGATGGAAACTCAGGCTTTGTGCTTTCCATTACAGCACCGTTTAAAAGTTCACCGCTTGCTCTCCGGCTCTGCATTCGTGTGGTGAAAATTGCTTGTTTAGAGGTTTTCTGTCACACCTTCAATTTTTGCCCATGAGTTCCGAAGCCTCTTGTTTTTTCATTGAATAAATACTAACTCTTCAAAATACTTAAAAGTACGCAATAATTCTTAATAAAAAGCCGAAATACGGTACTTTGAGCAAAGGTTGCTCATGCATGGGCGTTGTTTCTCATTCCGATGCCCGACAACTTAGTTGACAGAATGGAAAGCCTGTGCATTCCACATTAAGACAGGTAGTCGAGTGTTCTTGGTCGCGGACTGGCTTTGTTTTCGTCGTGTCGTGGATTCGAGACCTGATCTGCAAAAGACCCGTTGTGTACATGATGTATGTTTGATCTTCACGAGTAGTTTATTCTAGGAGAATCTCAAATACTCCCGTTGACATGGTGTGGAAGTTTCGAAAAGGAGGTGCCAGTTCAAATGCCGTCCTCGTCACTTGACCGTGGTTCTAAATTACGAGGACCGTCGCCAACAGCTCCATTTTTTTTTATTGTAATGCTGAATATTTCAATTTTCCGTATTGTGTGCGGAAGTAATTGTCTCCCGTCAGTGCGATGTTAATAAACAATCACTTTTTAAAATTGTTTCACAAAAATCTATGAATTTTTTTAGAATCTATTAGCGAAAAATTTACTTCTTTATTTGTAACTCATGGTTGATGATAAAGTTACGTAAACAATAAATAACTATTTAAAACTTCCAAGATTTCATGTTTATCTGTTTTCAAATTTAACACAAAAGACATACGCACACATATATATATATATATAATTAGGTTTACATTACATGCTCAATATAAATCTCTATTTTTTTAAAAAAAAATATTTTAAAAAAATTACGATATATGCTCCCAAAATATAAAAACGTTTTGTAAAATATAAAAATGTGAGAAGAAAAGAAAACGTTTTTTCTTCTCACGCTTATGTTTTAAAATCATTTTTCGAAAGATTCATAGAAACATTTCAAGGGAAAATTACAAACGGCGTTCCCCATACTCTATACTAAGGAAACTAAATGTTGTAATGGTTACTTTGTTTGAACCGTTTTACTTCGATTGTTCCGGATTTTTTCGAATCGAACAAAAGACGAGAACTGGTTTAGGATTTGTTTTTGTTCGTTCAGAACTTTCCTCACACGTGCCCTCGAAGTAAACGTGCAGCAGATGCAGCCCCATCCTATTTTCTTTTGGAACTAAAACATCTGCCGTGCTGAGAGGAAATAATACATCGCAGACGACTTTCTTGAACCGTGGAATGCGAGAAGGGGTTGCTGTCGAACGGAAGTCGCAGGCAAAAGCATGCCTTCGCCGGTCGCCAGCTGCCGTCTACTTGTTTAGTCTTGTTCGGGCAACGGCCGCAACACGATAACAATTCTAAGACTGTGGGTGTGCTGAGACAATGGTCTCCCCCCGGAGGTGGAGAGTGGGTCATCGGGGGCACTTTGGAAAAGTCAAGGACCTCATCTGGGTTTGGTTAAGAAATCAGCCTTTGTTTGTCGATACTAGCAAAAGTTATGTTTGGTAGGTGCAGCCTGATGATTAAAAAAAGTAAGCTCGAAACCAGGATCGAACATTAGGTCGGAATCTGGATTTTATAGGAGAGGAAAAATAAAATTTCATCATAAATCAATTCGAGAGTAATGTGGAACTAAATTTCTTTTAATGAATATGATTACACGATTTATTCGTTTAATAGAATACAGGGCAATTCTTTAATAATTTCGTTTAATAGAAAATAACTTATGTATAAAATTTAGAATATTATAATTTGTTGCGTTTTTCGTAGGTTGGAATCCGCTTCAATATAAAAATAAAGTATTGAATAACATTATATAATTGACTTTGCTTCTGCAGAAAACATTCTAGTTGTCAACAGTGAATTACTTCTATTCTTACAAGGTCATGCGGTTGCCTTATGGTCATGGTTTTCGTGGAGTAGTAGGTTCGAGCCACGGTGCCACGAAAGACCTACCGTGTAGCCGGTGTTGCACGTTAAATCTATTGGGGCCCAAAGTCCTCGCGTTGGCGTGGTGTGGAAATTAGAAGAGGGAGTGCCAGTTCAGGTGTCGTCCTCGTCACTTGACTGAGGTCCAAAATTACGAGGTCCATTGCCAGTAGCCCTCGTGTTGCTTCTATGTGCGACGTTAATAAAAACAAACCACCCAACAAGGTTCTGCGTATAAGTTGAAATTTCTTATCTATATATATATAAGCGAAATACCACTGACTGACTCATCACGATATCTCTAAAACTATACAACCGATTGACTTGAAATTTGGTACAGTTACTCATTTTGTAATGTAGACGCTCACTAAGAACGGATTTTACGGAATTCTTATCCGAAATGTTATTTTTATCCGTTAATCTTTTCTTACCCATAAATTATGTCATTTTTGGCGACTTTATCGCCAAAATTGACATGACCGCCGCCAAACGGAATATATTTTTTTAAATGTATTCTGTGCATTGTTACCAATTAAGTTTACTTGCAAGATTTGCGCGTGAGAAATGGAAATAATTTAATATTGAGGCGCTGATGGTGGATTGGCAAGAGCGGGATTTTGAAAAATACTAAAATTTCGACTTCTTACGGAGTAGCGCGCACCCAAGACAATCCGCTGAATAGGATGCATTTCGGTTTATCATATATAATGTAAATGTTGAGCCCCGAAATTCCTACATTTAGAGATTTATGACCAAATATCTTCCACCGCCAAGTCGAAGCATTTCAATGACCTTGCATTGTGAATTTTAAATAGCTCTACTATGGCAACCCCAGCTGATTTCTGTCCGTTTTGCTGAGCAAACGATAATTTTTTAATGTTGTGGAACCTTGACGTAAGTTTCAAATTTATGAGAAAAGTATTTTATTATTAATAATGATTGATAAATTACATTTGTAAATCTAAACGCTATCTTACTAAGTTATTGAAGTTGGCTTTTAACAAATGAATAATAAAGGTTTGTTATTCATGTCATTGATAAAAAAAAAAAAAGTAGCTGTCAAAATATTTATTTTGATGTATGCATTAACTGTAACCTGATGTAAATATTATGCAAAAGTTTTGTTTCTGTATTTTGGCAAATTTTAGTTTTTGGTTTCTAGGAAATAAACGTTTTTGATATTTTAAAATGGCTGGATATTTTATCGTTTTCAGAATACATAATTATTTTAAGGGTATGATTTTTTTAAGAGCTATTCTGTCTATTCAATTGCAGTTCCAGATATGCTGCTAGCGTAAGCGTTATCCCTTTGCAATAAGATTAACGTAATATGGGTGACTTTTTGCTAAAAACTTTTATTATATTTTATTTTTTTTTGTTAGTATTTTTTGTTGAATTTTTAAATAATTTGATTTTAAAAAATTAATTTTGGTTATATTTTTTTAACTTGAAAAGTATTTCATTGTAGGTTAATACAAATTGATATTTCATATTTACTTTTCAGTTATAGTTCATAATAATGAATGTTGAATATATTTGGATAAATGGAATACCTACTCCTTTCAAAGTTTTTAAAATTCTTGGCATTGGAGCATGTTTATTTTCTTCTCTGTCTTTGCTGGTGTTCGGTGACACATCGATGGCGTATAAAATTAGAAATATTATTGTTTCTCACGTGTTTAATAACTGGGATCGGTTTAAATGCTACATCCACCAGGCATACCGCCTCATATTCTTTATCTAAAGATTGGTACACCAATAATGTTGTTGCGTAATTTAAATCCTCCTAAATTATGTAATAGCACCAGACTCAAAGTGAAAAAACGTAATAGAAGCGACTATTTTTACAAGAAAGTATGAGGGTTAAAAAGTATTCATTCTAAGAATACCATTAATTCCATCAGATTATCATTTTGAATTTAAGCGTTTGCAGTTTCCAGTTAGAGTTTGTTTTGCGATGACTATCAATAAAGCACAAGGGCAGAGTTTAAAATTAGCTGGTGTAGATTTACAAAGTGGCTGCTTTTCACATGGTCAATTTTATATGGCATGTTCAAGAATTAGTTCACGTGAAAATCTAATCATCCTTCAACCAGAAAAACGAACGAAGAATGTTGTCTACAGAGAAGTTTTGAAAATGTAGGCATATTATTTCATATTTTTTTATATTTAACTATTTCTAAAATTAGAATAAGATAAAATAATAATGAATGTAATAATTAAGATAAATAAATTGATATAATAAAAAATAAAAATGTAGTTGTCATTCTCAAAAATTGCCCTGCATACAAAATAAAGATAATAGAAATGTAATACACAAAAAAAATTGATTCAATAGGTTTAAAAAATAATAAAATATATATAAAAATGTATTTTTATTTTTATGTTGGCAATATTTACATGGTCCCGCCATGTAAAATAATGGGAACGCATCGCACTACACAGTACCTCATGGATGATGCGGAATTCTGTCCAACAACAGATTTACTTACTAAATTACATTTTCATTGATAAACTATTAACAATTAAATACTTTTCTCATGTATTTGAAAGTCGTGAATAAGTATTATTACAGACAATCGAATTCTTAAAACTTTAAATTCAGATTATAATTATCGTTTAAAAATTGAAAATTTTCTTAATATTTTACGTATAGGTTCCAAAATATAATATTATCGTCTGCCCAGCGGAGTGGGCGGGTATCAGCTAGTCTATAATAAAAGAGTTATTCGCTCATTCATTTGAACCAGAACAACTGTAGCTTGCGTTCTCGGTTTTGCTTGAAAATTCTTTTGTTATAAATATATCTCTATTCATTTTTACTGACAATTTATTATATATAAATACAAAACATTTAAATTAATAAACTACATAATAAAAAGAATGAAAATACTGTCATAAAGTTAAAATTTCATATTTATTGCAATATTGAAATATTATTGAAAACCGATGGAGATTTAAAGTAAAGTTTTCTTTATTAAATTTATTCTGGTAGTTTCCTTCAATGGAGAGGGACTAATGTGCATAAAGTGTCTAAAGATTTCAGTTCTCCCGTCCCTAAAGTTCTCCCGTTGTCGCAACCCTCGTAATCTCGCTCACCCCTCGGACCTCACTGTTTGGGTTCTAAGGCTTGTTGGGGAGCTCGGTGCTTTTGTGAATAGCCCTCGTGTTGCTTCCAAGTGCGACGTTAATAAACAATCAACCCATCTTTCATAAAGGTAACACTTTAAAGCAGGTGTGGATAAACCTTTCTTCCACAATAGGGCCACGACACAATTCTATTTTTTTTTCTTTCTTTCTTTCTCTCTCTTCAATAACAGAGTTACTTTTGCGAGCACAATGTCCTTCATTTATAACTTCCTCCAGTTCTAACAGCTTGGTCATTGCGGCTTCAAAGCTTATGTTGTATTACAAATACTCCGTGCAAAAAAAAAAAAAAAAGAAAAAAAAAGAAAGAAAGAAAGAAAAATGTAATAAGTCTAGTGTTTCCACAAACTACAAAAAGGCTCCGAACCGTTGGTCTATGACAACTGACAGTTGATTCTCTGATGAATCGTTAAAAAGATCGAACGATTTTTAACAAATCAATTCCTCAGAATTAACGAACGTAAGCGAGCAGGGAGTGAGAGATAGACAGAGTTTATGGCGCAAGAGTTAAGAGTGTGAGATAGAGAGAGTTTATTATTGAAAAATAAAGAAATTGCTCCGTACAGTTTTTTAAACTGTAATCTAGACAGAAAACAAATTAAACAAATATAAGGGAAAAACAGCTAATAAAACTTTTATTCAAAGATGGACAAAAAGGTATAAAAAAATTTAATGTAAAATAATACGAATTTGAGATGCGTTCAACTAAGAGACGTAGGGAGATTCCCGATAAATTAAATACAATAACTGTTTATTTATTAGATAAAAAGAAAAAAAAATATATTAAAGCCCCCAAGCTTTTACGAATTATATATTATTCGACATTTGAAAAATTATTTTTATATCTTTTAGTTCATTTTTAGAAAAAAACTTATTATGTAAATATAAGTAAAATTGTTTTTTACTTCAATTGATTTAATTATTTTTAGTGCAAAAATTTAAGAATTAAAAAAAGAACTATTACGTGAGTTACACGTGTGTACAATATTCCGACTCCGAAGTTTTTTTAGTGCAATGTCCTTGAAGTCCATCGCTACTGGATTATACCATGGCCGCGGTAGCGTTATGGTCATGATCGCAGACTCACGGCTGGTGTTGTTTCCATCAAGCCGCGGGTTCGGACCTTGATGCCACTAAAGACCCGTCCGATATCACGGCTGATACACTTTAAATCTGGTCGAAGTCCCGAATTCTCCCGTTAACGTAGAATGGAAGTTTGGAGAGGAAGGTGCCAGCTCAGGTGTCGTTCTCGTCACTTGACTGAGGCTAAAGAGAACGCGGTTCGTCACCAAAAGTCCTCGTGTAGCTTCTTTGGGCGACATTAATAAACAATCTCAATCACTCGCTTATTGTAACGTAGGCTATAGATAACCCCGTCAGAGACATTTGCATTGAATTCTCGTTTTTGTTTCCCAACTTCCCATTCAAAGGCGTAATAATAAGTTTACTACTCCAAAGCAATAAATGAGACAAATCTGGGGTCATCTGTTTTGGTCAGCTTCATTCGTGAACACCTGACTCTGCTATACAGGTGTGGCCGGGTTGATTCCTCTTTCTGAGGTATTGTGACCCATGACATAGATATATATGGGGATTTAGGCCTAGCCGTTTGACGTCCGACATCTGCATGCACATGCGTTAAACTTGATATTGGCCTATGAGTGTGAATGGTGAGAATTGGGGGACAGAAATGGAGGTTGTCTGTGAAATTTGGCTGTCCAATCAAAAATGCAAATAAATCGAAGGGGGGCGTGAGTCAGCCCTACCCGAGGATTTGAAAGGGACAGATAAAAAGAGAAGAGAGGAGAAGGGATCCTGACGGAGAGCGAAAGAAGCGATCCCGTAAGAAGTGGGCAGCTATTTCCTGCTCTTGCCATTTTGGGACTAAAGTCATGTGGATATATTCCTATTTTTGATATTTTTTAAGCTCTTATTGTTTGTGACTTTGTTCGAAGAGAAACAAGGCGAAAACGTCTTCTAACTAGAATATAACTCACAATTGTACAATAAAGAAGTACTTTTACTTAAGCTATGTGATCCCTTCACGCTACCGATCCATTCCACAAATTCTGGGGTCGCGACGTTACAATACCATAGTATTGTGTTGTCATCGGAGATACACACGTTCGCAAAATTTCATCTTGATCATGTGATGAGAAGTGGGAAAAGAGTTCCCAAAAAAGAAGTAAAAGCTTAAAATTTGGCCGACAAAAAGGAGGGTCGAAAATAGAGAAGGATCTCTGGGGTATCCAGGAGGCGCGTCACCCGTGCTTTCCGTGTCAACGGCATGGAAAAGAAAAAGATGACCTCTGGGTCATGAATCCCGAACTTCCCGATAGAAGGCAAGTCCCCGAGGAGAGGTGAAGTCCCTTAGGTATCATAGCATAAGTTATCTGTAATACCCCAGTTAATTATACAACATGCACCCGTTTTTCATGTTAATTACTTAATATTTAGAAATATTGTGCGTAAATAAGCTGGGTTTTTTTTTCTTTGCAATTCATAAATTTAAAATCCCCTTAATGTTAAAGAAATGTAGTAGGTGAAATATGGAACGCATTTTATGCAAAAAAAAAAAATGATTCATTCAACCAGGTTTTGGTAGTTTATTTAAAAATATGCCCCTCAATGTATAATACATCAGAATATTTCGGCGAATGAGATAATTTCCCCACCATATCGGGGGATGTTTTTCATTTCCGTGGGGCAGGGGGAAGGACACTTGGCCTCGGAGTGCCGATGGTGTTTTGAGCCCTCGATCACTGTGTCCGAAGAAAAGTTGCCCGGTCGCTTTCGCAGCGCTCGTATCGATTAGACCGAAAATGGACTCTTTGTCCAGTTAGCTATTAGGGTGTTTTAACTTCTGTTGATGGAGAAAACCACCGCAAATTGATGCTTTCGTGTAAGAGTCTTTTTCAACTAAGAAATTGAGGTGGGTTTTTTTTGTTAAAAAAATGTACACATGCTGAAAAACTTTTACTGTTTGTTACCGAAGATAACAGAACATAAATTTTGATTTTTTAAGAAATTTCTCTATTTATGAATATTTTACTATGTGAAATTTTGATATAAAAAAAAAACATTAAAATAAGTATTATAAATTCGGAAACATTTTCTTGTGAACAGTTGCAACAATTGGGAGACGACCCACCTCCTCATTTTTTGGGGAATAAATTAAATTTTTAATTCGTTTCAGTTGTAAACTACAAGTTCAGAACCTTATATCACCCGAGTATCTCTCTCTCTCCTTTCATTTCTTTAAAGTAATAAAAATTTACTTAGAGGAATTATGCAATAAAACAAAACCATGCTTCGCTGCTAAACACTTCGCAATGACCCTAAACACTCACTGGTCGAATTGTAGAAAATTACCTTTTTTGGGGGAGTATTTATTTTAAACATGCAGTACTTTTTTAATGGGTTTATCACCAATACCATTATGTAAAGCCTTGCTTCGTGGCACATACAGAAATTAATTTTGGGGGATGTACATCGTCATTGCCATGAAAGAAGCAAATATGTAGTTTAGAATTATCATTTGGTAAAAAATAAAATAATACGCTTTTTAGTTTTTATTTACGTCGCACTAGAGCAACACGAGTGCTATTGGCAACGGACCTCGTAATTTTGAACCTCGATCAAGTGACGAGGACGACACATGAGCAGGCACCTCCCTCTCCTAGTTTCCACACCACGCCAATGGGAGGACTTTGGGCCCCGACTGATTTAATGCGCATCAGCTTCGGCTACACGGCGGGTCTTTAGCGGCCAAGGATCGAACCCGCGACTGAACGGAAACCGCCGGTCACGAATCCGAAGCCATGACCACTAGACTACTGCTGTCACAAATAATACGCTATTTCAATCTTACTTTCCTATTTAAAACTGTTCAAATTTTGATATAATTTTATCAAATGATAAAAGTTACAAAAATGAAGATCATTTAAGAAAAATAATTAAGATACCATAAAAACTAAAATTGTATTTTTTTGGGTGGGCCATTCTATACGGGGAAGCACTCTCCCCCTCTTCGTCCACAAACACTGACATACAGACACTCTTTCAGAGAGGGCAAAGACTTATTTTGTTCTTTTTCTCGGGAATATCGTCTGAGTTGAAATCTTTTTTTCTTTTCTTGATGAAAAAAAAATGTACGGAAGAGGAGGAAAAAAAATGTACGGAAGAGGAGGAAAAAAAAATGTACGGAAGAGGAGGAAAAAAAAATTATAATGTTTAAAATTTAGAGCATCTGTAATGGAGTATAAGAATCATCCAGAAATATTTCAATTTCGAGAAAAATCTTTGGGGGGGGGGGGTGCATATGCCCCTTTGCACATTTTTTGGGTAAGCAATGTACCGATCATTTTTGATTTCTCGGAATGCGCTTCTATTTATTTGTAATATATTACTTTGATGAAAATATTATAAGGTGTAGATTCAGTCAAAATTTCTAAAAGAAAAACAAAAGTGAACCTTAGTGCAGTTTGAATAAACAGTCATCTTTTACTTCTCTGTCCGAATTCGCTCAGAAAGCGTCACAAACTTACGATTCTGTTGCACCTCCCTCGCTCCTC
>BMAW01071574.1:0-23252 GCA_019974015.1 Nephila pilipes
ATATATATTTGCATACGAAAAAATATATCTCTTCTTGATAACAAAACACAAATCTCTCTATCCCACCCTCCTCTCCACATTTACCATCTTTTCTTCATCCCCAAGAACGTACACCAAAAAAAAAAAAAAAAAAAGCCCAACTTGCAAAGTCAATTTTAAACGCAAAAATTTCTTAAAAGCCATTCCCACCGCTGCGGCACAAACCTTTTGGAAAAGAAGACTGCGAAAGCTTAATGGACCTCTAACGCAAGTAATGCGTTTTTAAATTAAGGGAATTATTACCTCAAAGCCGCGTGGCAGCCCACGAGGAATCACGGAAACACCCCGTAAATTACTTTAAAACGATTGATCGAGCCACGTGCTCTCGGTATAAGATGGAAGGGGGGGTCGATTTTTTTTTTCAAACCCCCCCCCCAGGGGGGGGGGAGAGGAATATATCTCTGACGCGCACCCTCAAGAATGCCGGTTTGAACAACACAAAGGTGTGTAAGGAGTCAAAAGCTTCAATTAACTTTCTCTTCCTATATGTAGGTGTATGGGTCTTTATAGATATACGAGATGGCATGGGTAGGGTGAAAGTGTGGAGGGGGTAAGTAAAAAAAATGAAGAAACATTAAGTCGGAGGAGATCTTCAGACGTCAATGGATCCCGAGAGGGTCACTGCGGGGTCAGCAGGGTCCACCCTGACTCCCTATTGTTTGGCCACCGGGCAACTGTAGCTCTTCATTCCAGCTTGCTCTCGATGAGTCCCTTGGGCAGTGAGGGGTGTGGGGGTACAAGAGGGTAGAGATCTTTGAAATGTGATCCAGCAGTTTTTATTTATTTACGGTTGTCTGCCTCGCTAAAGAACTCCTTGGAGTCGGAGAGATATTGTCCTTCTTCTCCCTGGTGTTATTTTGTTCTAGTCTGGGGTTTATGATATGGATGTAGAAGGAAGATTTGTTGGAGTTGGTTCTTCGGTTTGACTTTTTGGGTCGGAGTTGTAAAGAATAGCGCAGTATTCTTTTTTTACATTATTAAAAATATTTTGGGGCATTTTTTTACAGAAATGAAGACAAGTTAATAGTCGAACATAATGATCGCATTGGGAAGTTTTCAAAATTATGTTATTTATATTTTCTTTTGTCTCAGTATTTGCCTTCTACGAAATATTTAAAAATTTATCTTTGTATTTATTACACAAAGACGAGTATTTCTCATTCACATTTTTTTAAAAAGGATAATCCCGCTCAAATATAAAAAAAAAAAAATTAAGATAATTTGTTTAAAAGGGTTGTTTAAAGAATGTCGGTACCTCAAATTCTTCAAAATATGATGAATTGAGGAGTCCAAGTATACCTTATTTTAATCTTTTTGATAATAAGAAGCTTCAAAAACCTACTTTTAAATGTAAACAACGCATTTTATTTTTGGTAGATAGTCAAATGCTCTACGCTAGTTGAAATATTTAACTTTTACTATAAAATATAAAGAAGAGAATGGGAACTCGGCTTTGGCGCTTGAAAGCAAAGATGAGAGGCCAAAAGCTTTAAGATGGAAAACATTTGTCGGGGAAAAAGAAGACAGAAATTATAGGTTCACACTGGTTGACCTCTACAAAATATTACGGTCTAGCCTCATGAAAAAATTTGTCTAATGTAAAGGATAAGCGACAAACCAACCGTATGGTCAATATATTTACACAAATTGTCAACTGAGGAAAGGCCTCAGTGCGGGTTTTGCCCATCAGATGCACATGCATAGTGTAAATTAAGAAATACGGAATTGATTGGTGGAATTTATCATCTTAAAAACCGTTTACCTTGTGCTGTTTGTGGAGGCCGTGAGATCCATTTTTAGGGGTTTATCAAATCTAGAATTGTTGAAGAAATTCTTGCATGGCTGCACCCAGAATCCGAATAAGAGGGTGAATAATGAGATATGGTAAAAAAAAAAAACAACACGTATGTTTATACAAATATACATCCTCTCTTTAGGTACATATGATTCTATGTCTTTTTTTAATATTTACAACGTTTCAAAGTTGCGAATTTTGAGAAAATTGGACATTGAGCCTGGTGAATTTACTAAACAGACAATGAAACGTTTCGACAAGCAGAGGTTGTTAAAATTAAGATAATCCTGCTTACTAAAAACAAATTATCTTGGGAAAGAAAAAAAAAACTTTAAAGAAAAAGAGAGGATAGTGAAATATACATGAAAAAAAACGGGGGTAATTTAGAGTATGCTGGAATGTTCTGTGATAGGAAAGTATTTTTATGTTAAAATTCATTTTCCACAAAATGTGAATTTTCCATGCGTGATATGCCTTTTCTAAGAGATAACTGTTTATAAGTGTATAATTTTTATAGGACATGTTTATTAATGCTTACTAATATATACTGAAATAAGCCTTTTGTAAAATTTCAAAAATGTATTTTTATCGATATACTTGTATGACAAAGAGTCGAATTTCACTATACCTGGTTTTGTAAATTAATAAAAAGTTCCAAATTAGACAAAAGCTCCTTTCATTTTGTTGAGAAAGATGTATTTTACTGTATAAAAAATTTCAAACTTGTATCTATAAAATATTTTTAGAAAAGGAACATTGAAAATGGCAAAGTTAACATCGTCGGTATAGAGGGTTCCGATTTCCCTTAAGTAGGATACTACAGCACTAATTATCAGATGAACTGTTAAAACTCTTTAAAATTAGATTAAGTGTTAGTGGGTCGTGAACATTGAATTTGCTTTTATGAAATTTTCCTGAGTTTTTTCTTCAAGTACCAATATCTCCCTTAAAACTCGACAAGGAAAATGTTTCCATTACTTGCTTGACCACCCTAGTGAACCAACTCCAAAGCAATGCCAAGAGCTTCATATAGACTGTGTGTGTGTGTGATATTTTAAAGTGATGCCTATATGTAAAATTTTAGGAAAAAAAGTAGGGAATTGAAGCGAATGTCCTAATAAAGTCAATATATATTTCTTTGAAACAAAGATCATGTATCATCAAGTGAAAAAATGTGCCGCTAAATTTAGAAATGAGTTAAAAGTATAATGTCATTTGCAATTTCCCGATCGTAAGTTTAAAAAATAAATTTAAAAAGAACAAAAAAAAAAAACACGTAAAATTTGATATTCTGCAAATGACATGAAAAATAGCATGTTATATTTGATCAATTTACGTGTTGAAAGTAGAAAAACCATCGTTTTTATATGGTGGCAAAGTTTATTAAAGAAAATTATTGAAATATTAGTTAAAACTGGTCGCAAATATCTAAATATTGCATTGTTAGTCAAGTAAGAACGGTTCCCGAAATTTCAGAACTCTAGCTTGATGGGAAGTTGGTTAAATTAACGATAGAAAATTTGATGACACACTGATACACACACAGACAGACACACACCGAGTGAAATACATAAAAACGTTAAAACTAACTAAAATTAATTAATTTATCCGGTAAATTAAATGGTAGGAATGCAGTTTATCCCAATCACCCTTGGTGACAAGAATTATTTGGTGGTATTTTGTCAAATGTGGCTACCCTGACAAATGTGGCTACCCTGGTCCGTTTTGCGGACTTAACGTTCAGCCAAAAAAATTCGGCAAGTTTGGTGCCAATTTTTGAAATCGCGCCAAGTGGTTTGGCTAAACTGCATTATTAATGAAAATCTTAGTTAAAACTTGTCGCAAATGTCTAAATATTGCATTGTTAGGCAAGTAAGAACGGTTCCTAAAATTTCAGAACTCTAGCTTGTTGGGAAGTTGGTTAAATTAACGATCGAGAATTTGATGACATGCACACACCAAGTAAAATACATAAAAACGTCTAAAAATATGTTAAGTGATATCCAAACAATAAATGAGTGGTATATTATAACTATCAAACTTGTGTAGAAATCCGATATGTTTTCTGAAATTAAGTAATTTAATAAGAAAATAAAATATAATTTTCAGTTATCGCATTGAAATAGTGTGTATGTGTATTTGAATTTAAAATTAAATTTATTTTGCATCACATTAATGCACAATGAGTATAATATTAATCAAATTAATCCATATCTATTGAAAGCTATCTTTTGATTTTTGAAAACGTGATGTTTAATTGTTTTTTTTTTTTTTTTTTTTTTTTTTAATTTTAAGCAATTGAAATTACATATTACGAGCTCTTAAGACATTACATTTCTTTAAAGGAAGTTATAAACTATTGCGTCGGTTGAGCTGAATGAAAACATACATTTAATTCATGGAGTAACCAATGATATAAATTAAGGCGCAGTGTTAATTCTTCACGAGAAAAGTGAAGAATACTGTTGCTTAAGACCACTTAATCTAGATATGTTACAACAATTTATCAATGATTGTAAGCAATAAAAGAATGAACATAGTAAAACACTGTTTTCAGCAACTTTTGAGTATGTATTTATTTAACTTCATTTTACTCTTCAAATGTTAAACAATTAGCCACAACACAAGGAAAAATTGATGCAATTTTATTAGTATTTCAACTATTGCAACTTGGTCTCTTCTTTAGATTCTTAGTTGAACATTAAATACACTCAAGATTTACTTTATAGTAAAAAAATTCGATTCAATTATTCATCCCATCGATTAACATTTTCAAGGAGGAATGATGTGAAATTATATGAGATAATGGAAGATCAACAAATTGAATATTAAACGGTATCTCATCAATATTAACGGTAAATATTAAACGATATCTCATCAATTGCTACTGCTTATCAAGTCTCATTTTTTTTTTTTTTAAAAATGTAACATGCATGGTTAATATGCAACAGCCTATATACGAAATCGAATTAAACCTAATACATTTTACAATCACATACACTTATAATGATTCACAATGCTTGTCACATTGTGCAGAAATATGTACATTGAGACTGTACAAATTCAATCCATGTGTAAAAAACGTAACAAAAAAAATATTCTGAAATACAAAACAGGATGTGCTTTCTCATAAATGCAAAAAATTTAGTTTACTTGTATAGGATTACATGTTGCTTACCACAATTAAGAACAATAAGTTGGGGTGTGATATATTTCGCGACACCTACACGTATAAGAGGTACCCATGTTAGGAAAAAGTATCCATGTAGGGAAAGTACTCATATTGGGAATGATAAATGGGAATAGAGTAACTTACAGAAGAGTTCAGCCCTTATCGTTATTCCCTTTGTGTTAAATCCAAAAGTATGACGTCCTTCACTTCCCAAAAATCATAGGGATAACATTTTCAGCCTATGAGACCATCTTCGCCTTCTTTGGTTCAGACTCACCGTTAACAACTAATTGTTTTGATTTTTATTTGTTTTCCGGTGCATAATACTTTATCCAGTTCTCATCGACGGTAACAACTCGACGCAAAAGAACAACAAGTTGACGTCTCAGCTACCAAAATTAACCTACGAATCAATGTCAAATTTGTATTGGTGCTGGCCGTTTAATAGAAGGTAGATACAATGGTGACACTAGCATGCTTTGGCGACGTTCTCTGTCGTCAGAACAATATACTGTTTGTACAATATATCTCGTCAAGACCACAAAATTACTTTGGAACAGATATCTTATTCGCCAAAACTTTCTTACCACGCTATGACAATATTTGAAACTCAGATGGATTTAATGTAAGCAACTCGATCATTACATTTGGCGTTTTTCTGTAGAATCCAGTCTTGTCCCTACAACTCACATATCCTAAGACACACGACCTTGCCGTCAAACTACTGTTCAAAATAGTTTCTGAATTGATTTTTAAGGCGATGTGAAAGATGCGGAAGAGATTTTCTTTTTAATGCAAGATAAGAAATTACACTTCAGAATCAGTATATTATTCTCCATAAGTTGAAAACATATTAAAAGTTTTGTACATTTTCATAATGTTAAAAGTAACAATTACATTGTAACTTTTAATCAAGTAAAAAATTTTGGAAAAATTCCAGGTTTTCAGAAAAGCTCTTACTTTTTATAATGATGAACTTTTATTATTGTTTAAAAAGAGACAAGAGTTACAATAAAAATGAGAAACAGTCATTTTAATCACTTAAAGTGAAATAAAAATTACTTTTATTCCCTGAGTTTAGAAACTTTGCTTACAGATGTCAACGATGAATTAATGAAAAAATTTGGAACAATACGTTCCTTTTTTAACGCATTCACTTTATAGTGTAATGACTCGTATTTAAAGCTACAATGATCATTTATATGTATATTTTTACAAATTAAGCGATAGCCATTTTAGTACATAATTTTCTCAATTAAAATAGCATATTTAAAGGACACTTAATAATAAAATAACATATTTAAACGATTCTAAGACTACCATTTTAAATTGCGAACTTTTAGTTGAAGAGCAAGAGAGAGAGAGAGAGAGTCTTACATGCATTACATACATACTTCATACATACATTACATTTCTTAAAATTGTTTTTTTTTGTTGTTGTTGTTGTTATACATGGTTATTCAAAATGAATCATCTGATTTCAAAATTCCATATTTTCAAAACTAAACGACACAGTATAAGAGCCCATGAATATAAAGGAGAAGAATAGAAGTTTTATATTGTGTACAATAAATGGCCCCCGTGTGTTTTTCCGAAAGCTATTTCACGAAAGCTGTTTTAGAAGCTTTCATGGAGCTGTCTTGCAGTTGGATCGGTAGTAGTGGATCAGATGATTTGACGTTACAGTGTTGTCTAATAAAGTCAACTGAGATAGCCCCGTACGATTTCTTCATTTGAGAGTTTGTTAAAGATAAAACATATGCACTATTATTAGCCAGAAATTAATGTGAGCTTAAACAACGGATATCTGCTGTTGTACAATCAATTATCACAGACACTTTACAACATGTTCAGGAAAAATTTACATACTGAATTGATAATATACGTGTAACTAAAGGGAATTGTATCGGGCATTTGTAAAAAAAAAGAAAACTTCTATATTTTCCCTTTGCATTCATGTACTACTTATCATTCTGGGTCGTTTATTTATCAAAATATGAATTTTTGAAATCAAATGATTCAATTCAAATAAACCTGTATTAGAGAATTAGTATTTCTGTCAAGAGAAATTTAGAGACAAATTGAGATTTATTTATATTTCTCAGGTACTCGTAAATTTGAAAATGTGTCCAAGAATATCATTCGTGAAATCAAGATAAGTTAATTTCAGTTGCAACTCATTATTTCAACATTGATTTGATGAAAGAAACGGGTAATATAATTCTATTAATAACAATTGTTAACATCATTTTTAAATTATTTTAATGCTATAACTACAGAAAAGCATCGAAGTCATAAAAATGGAATGGATCATATGGATTCTAAATTATATATTTTCAATAAGATATTTACTCGTACTCTACAAAAGTCAGCTTATTTCAATTGTGTTATTATTGAAATTAAGATATTATTTTGAAAAATCTCAATGCATGCTTTGTAATGAACATCTTGATTAAATCATAGTAATTAGTTAATTACCCTTTCATCTCATTCCCGCTTGCATTCATATGATACTATTATCATTTGAATAAACATTATTCCATCGATATAAAATATTCATTGCTCAGTTCAATGATTTCAATTTTACATCTGGAAGCAAGCGGACCGAAACTTACAAGTAAAGTAAATCGAATTTAGAACTCGAATCCTAGTCTTAATCATTCGTCCTATGATTGCGAACTAGAGTCCAGACAAGGAAAAGCCAGTTCCTAGAGTAATCACAACTCCCTTACATTCGTTAGGAAGGTATGAATATTTCCATTCGAGGCTATCGGAAAGTGATTAATTGAAACAAAGGAATGAATGGAAAAGTTCCCTCAAAAATTATTCCAATTCGCGGTTAATGGGCAAAAGGCTTGGGGGTGTATACGAAATTGCGGGCTCATCTTTGGGGTGAAAATTTCTAATATTTCCGTTGCTTCTAATTTGTTCGACTAACGTGTGGAACTTCGGGTTGAAATACACTTATTACTACGAGTTTCGATTCTAATTTGCATAAAAGGGCTCGAATTAAAAGTAGTCTGGTAATTTGTGAAGAATGGACAACAGAGGTGTTATGGAGCACAATGGTGCTGATAAAATTGAATTAGGCCTAATGCGCAGTTTAAAATGGAAATCACAGATTCATCTACTAAAGGAGAAGGGAGGGAAAAGTAAAGAATAATGAATTGATGATTAAAATAAAGAACCTAAGGGCCGAAATAAAAACTTAATGTTGGGGAAATTTTTTTAATCACTTAGAAAATTACAGTTTTTTTTTTCCAGAAAAAATTAGAGAACCTTTAGTTTTTACGTTAATAACAGTGTTTTTAAATATTTTCAAGAACGAACTGTATAATATTGTCTTTTTAAGAAGAATATCTATTTTTAGTGAAGCGTGCATTCTTTTTAACGGGGGGGGGGAACAACAAATAAATTGTAACGCTCAGGAAGAACTGTCTTCCCTTAATTGTGTCATCATGAGTCACTTCAGTTCTCTAAAGCAGGAGTCAGTTGTGATATCTAACTACTTTTTTTTATTAGATCCTTAAAAAGATCAAAACACAGTAAGCTTGTGAAAATGAACCATATACACGTCCGAATCTAAAGATCAATATTATAAACATTTACTTACCTTTCAATTACTAACAGGGTCCAAGTCAGTAATGATGCTTGTACAGTGAGGCCGGCTCACTGTCCGTATTCAGATTCCCACTAACTACGCTCCTATATCTCTCTAATTGTTTATAGTTTAGGCACAATTTTAACACTTTTTCTCGTTTTTATAAGGTTCTTTCTCTCTGTTCCTACCACTGCTCCTACAGTTAAGCTAACCGCAGTTTTACGAATGATATCTCATCTATCATTCATAAAACTGCGGTTACAGATAGTATTTTTATTTAGTTTACATAAGTCAGGGCTCAATTAACATCGTTTGAAAGGCCAAAATGTTACTTGAAGGGAAACATAAAAAGAGAATCCGTGATAAAATTAAAACACGACATTTTTTTTAAAAAAATTAATTCGTTAAAATTTCAGATATTATGCTTTTCAATTTGTTTAAAAGGAGTTTATACGATGGGATATCGTAACGTTTCAATTATTACTAAAAATATACGATATATCTGGATAAAATTTATTCTGGTTATTAATTGATCCTTATGCAAGTTATAGATTGAAGTAACCGGCAGTGTGAAGATGATTCAATCTGCTGACTTCAATCTGTGATTTCGAAGGGTCAAGAAATGCTGGAAGAAATGTATATCCCTATGGATAATAAATAAAAATTAAATTTCTACCTTGATTATTTTTAGTTTTATTAACACTTTATGGTAACCCGGGATAATAATTAAAACTCTACGATACTGTGGATTACTTCAAGCTACGGCTTCTTGAAACCAAACACATCAACATGCGTAGCAATAATATACGAATACAACAGTATATACATTGGGATAGATTCATATGCAGATTAATTTTTATCCAGATGCCTCGGTCGTTTTTTAGTAGATATAATAATTCAAACCTTACGATATTCCCACGTACTTTGCCTAAATTCCTTATTTCTGAAGTATCGCTTCAGCCCAATGGTCACGGTTTTGAGTTTCATACCCAGCGATGTTCAATTATATTCATAGGCTCTAGTTTACGCCATAGACCATCATACAGAACAAGGAAGCTTCTACACACTAAGTGCAAGTATGCATCAAAGTCTGGTTGTTGCAGAGTGGTACCAATTAGGTGTCGTCCCCTTCACCTGACCCGATGTACTAAATTAAGAAATCTGCCCTCTTCTCGACATCTAACAGAAAAACGTTAGTTCAATCAATTAACCTTAACATTGATAGTACGACTTTTTACGCTATTCGTATCATACATTTTGAAATTTACATTTATGTATGAGTTTCATAAATTTCAAATTGAAAGGCAACTTCTAAAATTGATTACTCACAAAAAAAAAGGTACAAGCTTTCCTACTACGTACGAAACCAGTTTTTTAGTATAAAGGTCTGATTTTTTTTTTTTTTTTTTTTTTTTTTTTTGAAGATTTGTAAAATTTTTGATTAAAAACTAAATGAATAGCTTCTTTTTTCCATTTGATCTCTAGCGAAATACTTAAGAAACTATTTTTATTTCAGTAAAAATGATGAAAAAATTGCGTATTGTGGAAGACTACCCCTACATGATCGTCTGAAAATAATTATTTGTGCACTGAAGAATGTAGGGTTAGCTTCCCTCTTGTTAAAGAACTGAACGAGGATTTCTAATGTATTCAGGTAATTGGGGAAAAAAAAGCATTTCTCATGGAAATGACTGCATTGAAGTTTTTGTTAAAAAAAAATTTCTTGTTCATGTTAACTTTAAAATTGTGCATGTATTTACAAAATTAGATATTATTTATAATCTTGAATCAGTCCCTCAATATGAAAATTATACTAAATTTTAAAAGGTTTCAAAAGAAACTTCTTCAATTACTTCTCAAAGATTTAATTTTCTTACATTACTGCAGTTTTTCTCCAAGAATGCGCTAAAAAAAAACTTCAATCTGTTATTAAGTATATATACGAGCATTACCTTGCATTGAATGATCTTGATTAATTTTCTACTTCTAATAGATAAATTTTACACCCACACACATATATATATATTTTCATATTTAGTATATACTCTCAAATAAATACACTTTTTCCGAAATATCTTTACAGCAATACAAAGTGCATTTTATTGTACTCGAATATGCTAGAGGCTAAAACAATTTCTATTACAAATTAAATCTGCCTGAAACGAACTGAGGTTAAAAATGTATTAATTACGTCATTTTGCTTTTATATTAATAAGTTAAACGGCATTGTTTAATTTGTTATAGATAGCATAAATGCTTTGAAAAGACATCCCCTCTTTTAAATCAGGACCTTTTTCGGAATTTTTTATACCCTATAAGAGTGAAATATTTGTATCCTAAAAAACGAACGAAAAGGACGCCCCATAAACCTCTTAAGGGCCTTGGACAGGGTCCGAGGCAGGGCGTAAGAGATGTTTATGAAGTGGCGAGCACCGGACTGCGGTCGGCGCTGGTTTCCCAGGGCGGCCGTTAGGAGCCTTGTCTGCGGCCGCATTGGACATTTCACCCGGGGGAAATCACCCGATGGACCCGGGATGCCCTGCTGGACACTCACGCGACTCTCGGTCCTAGGGTTGCTCATCGCCGCGCAATATCGCCAAGTGGGGAGATTTCGGTCGCCAATGGGGAGGTGAATTCAGAGATGTTCAAGAATATTAAAAAAAAGGAAATGATATATATATATATAACTAAATTACAAAAGACTTCATTTTTCATCATTATTCGATGATTGAGGCTTATGGTCCTTGATGGTTTCTGCCTTTTCAAAGTTGGAATTTATATTTTTAATATTATCTTCCACACCTAGTTTTGTTTCATTAACAATGAATTAGTGGGTGTTTTACTGAGGATTCTGAATTATAAAAAGAAATGAAGATGTAACTTTTTGCATCTCGCGTGTCTTACTCACCATATAGTTTCTCAATAAAAGTTTTTCGGTATTTTTTTTTTTTTTTCACTTAAGGTTTTTCAACTTTTATATCCTACTTGATGGCTTTTAGTGGAATCAAATCTCGAGCTCATATTCTATTGGTATTCCATTAGTACTATGATTTTTAAAAAAATTAAAAAGATACTCAATATAATTAATGAGTGCTGCTGTTCCAACTAAAAATTATGTATTGACATGCGTCGAATTTTGATCTTGGCGATGAATGACTGAGAACTGTATTGAAATTTTTAGGAAAAAAAATTCTGAATTCACCAACTCTTCAGTACGTAGTATAAGAACTTTTTTCAATACGAAAAGGAATTTAAATATGAACATTTCATTTATTGGGTAAGTTTCAATAACAAAATAAAAATTAAGTATTACTTTTAAGCGATTTAATCATCGGGAAGAATATGTCGAGCAGTAAAAAGAACAAATTGAAACATGCTTACACACTGAAACATTTCGCTTACATACAACTTAATTTCCTAATTTTTCCTACTCTGTAACTCTCACAATAAAGAATTCATTCTTATTTCCTGATACCATTCCACTTTTGCTTCTAAATAATGCATTTACACGCTCTTGAAATCTGCACAGTCAGCTTTTCTCAGGTAGATTCAAATCCATACGATTGATGCCTACTAGACTTTTTGTTTGCAGCTGAAATCTTTAAAAATCCCTCCATCCAATACCACGTGATCTGAAGGAATCCTTGTATAAATTCCCTTCTTTTTCCCTTTAGCCATGACACTAAAACGACGCCTCTGGTCTGCTCAAATTTGAGCAATGTAATTCACGGAATGGAATGATCGTAGCTTGTGCTACTGTCAACTCCAGCACAATGTAATTGCCTCTCTCTCATTCTGCATGAAATAAATAGACTTTACTCGAAGAATTCTGTTCTTTTTACAGCCATGACACTGGCAGTGGGAGTTGTATGTCCCTTTTACTCATCCATATATACATGATATTTTTACGTATACAAAATCATATTAAAATATAAATTAAAATATTAATCAATATTTTTAGAATTAAAAGCTGAAAAACTGCAGAATGAATCGAAAAAATCAGAACAATAACAAATTAGCCGGAAAAAAAAACGAATTAAAAATTTTATTCTAAGTTAAAGATAGGCAAGAAATTCTAATAAAAATAAGTCAAAAATTTACTTATATACCTTTATATGAATAATATTAACTCAGTACAATGATAAATGGCTATATATGTATACTCGTATATAGTAAAAAAGGGAAATGTCTTTTGATCCCTGTAAAAAGTTCGGGTGCTATTTCGTGTGTAATAAAAGTGTTTCTAAAAAAGAAGCGATTTATCCATTATTTTTAAGCATTTATTTTATAATGATCAGAGTTTCCTCGTGAATAGCAATTGTTTCAATTTCGCTTAATTGCGGAATATGAAATGTATTCCGCAAAGTCTGAGCAAATTGTAAGAAAATCTTTATTTACGAGATATTTTAAAAAATAGTTAGAAATTCGGAAGAGCTGGTTAAAAATGTTACTACCCAACTTTCCCCAAAATTTTGCATCTCTGCCTTTACAGAAAGATTAGTTGAATTTAACATTAAAAATAATTAATTTAGATATGCATCTGGAAGAGCACAGATTCGGATTTTAATTACAGAACTATTTTTCCTTACTTATTTTCTTCATTTTTTTTCTATTTGTCGAGCCGTAATATTTAATTATTGTTTGCAAAACTACTAAACCTTATATCGCTTCGGAATCTCTGTCAGAAGAGGGCGTATTATTTGAATAATCCTCTTCTCATTACAGAAGTGCTTTAAAACAATCACGAAAATATATTAAAATGAGTTGAACTCTCTGGCTTAATTCTTTCTGTTAATGAAAGATTAGG
Source organism: Nephila pilipes (assembly GCA_019974015.1). Classification (NCBI taxonomy): domain Eukaryota; kingdom Metazoa; phylum Arthropoda; class Arachnida; order Araneae; family Nephilidae; genus Nephila; species Nephila pilipes. The sequence continues at coordinate 13,415 of BMAW01071574.1, forward strand.
AAAAAAAGAGCTTTGTTTTCGAAAGAAAAGGTGTAATAAGCAATATAATATGCATTAGAAAGTAGGAATTTTTCTACGAAGGACTAACTTTCCAATTTTAATTTTCATTTTGGACACTTTTGAATTAAATAAATAGAAAGGACCGAGAATAAAGGTAGTTCCGCATTCATTTTGCATAATTATCTGTACCACCGACGCTAGAACCATCTTTCAATGAAAAATTTTTACGCATTAATTTTTTTTTTATTGTTTGCTTTAATTTGAAACAATGGCAGCTTTAGAATGCATATTAGCATTAATTTTGTGTAATCAAATATTAGCAGGACTAATTTTCTTATGTTCGAAGCGGGGGAAAAAAAAAAGGAAAGAATGAAAATATACGAAATAAATCTGTGACGTTTATTGAATTTAAATCAGCATAAAACCAATTTAAGGAAATGGATCGTTGAAAAAATTCTAATGTTATTAAAAAATTAAGGAAGAGAATATATATTGTTTCATTTTATTCATGATATGATATTCATAAGAGGCAAACATTTCACGTTTCAATTATTTTTTTCCTTTACTATCTCTTAATCACCTTAAAAATAGAAGAAAGTACATAAAAACTCTTATAAAACAAATTAGAATTTTTTTAAAAAGATTATTTCATTTAAAGAAATCAAGCGAACGAGAAATTTGTTTTAAAAAAAATCTTTGAAATTTTTACTAAGATTTTTACGGGCGAAATTACATTTTTTTTTGTAAAAAAAAGAAAAGAAAAGAATTTTAACGAAATAATTTCGAAAAATTATTAAAATGTTTCATAGTTATTTGAAAAAAGAATTAGTGAGATTTTATGTGTGATAGAATCTACTCAACTGAATAAAAATGACACGAGAATCTGAAATAAAGAGAGATTTAAGATTATTATATGAAATTTTTATTTTATTGCTTGGAAAAGATGCACAAAAGAAAAGAAGAAGAATTTCAACTATTTCATAGTGCATAATATTATTTAGAAAAGTATTAAAAATATTAATGAGTATGGACGCACTAATCTGTTGTAAATATTTTTTGTACCGTTATTTTATGTACCAGTTTCTATTAACGCTGTTCATTCTTTATCACCAATATCTAAAATATTATTTCGGTGTATTCCTTAAGTTAGATACTCAAGGCTTAGGAAGGTTAGTTATTATAATTTTACTTTTTTTAGTGTGGTTTTATGACTGATAGCTGTTTGACGAAAATGATTTGCAAGTTTAAAGTAAAATTGAAAATAAGAAAAATGTGAAGAAAAATTATTACAAAAGTATTCTTGCATTTCATATAAAAAAAATGATTTTCGTAATCAAGATTTTAACTTCGAAGTTGTTTATAGAGGAGATTTTATTATTTTTGTAAATGAAACATTTCAAAAGTAGTTATTCATTGTTAGATGATTTATAATTTCATTTAAGAGAATTTGAATTTCAAATCATGCAACATGTGTGTTAATCTTTATATAAAATTGAACTTTTTGTTCCATTGAGGTAAGAGGGTGCAGCAATCGAGGGGTCATGATCGCGAGTACAATGTCGGGGTTATTTTAATCAAGCAACATGTTCGAGGTCTGATTCGACTCAATATCTATTATATAGTGGGATTGAAGTACAATAAATTCTTTGAGACTCAGAGAGAAAAGTACTAGTGCAGAAGGGTTGTTCTCATCACTTGAATCTGGTTCAAAATCTCGAAATAAATACATTGCCAAGTTTTTAAAATAAAGAAGTCCATCGTCAATAATCGTCGAGTTTCTCTTACAAGCAATAAGAAAAAGCTCGAGTCTCTCTTATAAAGGGCGTTAATAAGCAATCAATCAACCGATTGCTGATGGTTTATTATTTTCCTTCAATTTAATAAAAGTTAATGAAGATATGAATTTGACAGTAATGTAACTTATGTATAGTCAGTTCCTTTCTAATAGGACATTTTCAGAATCTTATGAATTATTTCATTAACTGTATTTCTTATAAGTGTTAGAATCTTAATCATTTCTTATATGAATAAGTTGAATTGACTTGGTTGGGGAAAATCTTCAACCAAATATTATTAATTTTTAAAAAGACATTGGTTTTTCTCCATACATATAATTTTATTAAACTGTATTTTATCCTCTATCCCGAGATTGAAATTTAAATTGTTTTAACCATTAAATTGTTAACATCTATATCTTCACTCTGGTGCAATATATTCCATTGTCATAAACTTCAACCAACCAATATAAATATATATAATAATTATAGAGCTGTTACTCTGTATAATATTATGCTTTATCTTTATTTTAGTATAAATATTTATCATCCATGCTTTAATATACATTCTGCTTAATTGAACATTTTGTGAAAAAAGTAGCTGTCTTTAAAAAAATCCATAACAAATTTCAATTTCCAAATAAACATCATCACATAAATCTAAGAAAATAAAAAAAATTCTGTACTCAAATAAATATCATCACATTAATTTGACACAATAATAAATATGAATATTAACAAATTTGAAGGTAACCAATATTAAGTAGAGTGAACGAAGAAATACATATATATAAATACGCCTCTTGCTAGAATAACTTAAGTTGTCTTTTAATGAGATGCAAAAAGTATATATTGTGTGTTTTTATTTAATTCAGGTCTCAAATGTTTTTAAATCAAGATAATTTTCAATACGGCAATTAAAATCTGAATAACAATAATAATAAAACATTTATAGATCAGATATAGGTAGGTGACTTTTTTTAAAAAATTTACGCAATAGAAGATCATTTCCCGTAATTTAATTCCTGTAATAAGTTTTTATATGTAGACATCACCAGAAAACACAAGTACTTGTAGATAACACTTAATATTTTAACAGCGGATAGAACCGGTAAGAAAATTTGACGGAATTTCCAATACATTAGTATGCACAGCGTTAGTTTTTGCGCATTCCAAAATAAGCAATTTTATAATTTTTGTATTTTTGAAGATCATTTTTTTTTTGGAATAAATCATTTGATAACGGTAAATAGTCAGTGATTAATAATTACACTTTTAAAATAAGCGATATTTGTTAGGAATTGTCTAAATATCGTAATTCAACAAAAAAAAAGGGGGGGGGGCCCCGGGTATTATTCGGATAGCCGGGCAAGAATCTCACCAAAAGGACACTTTGGCGAAAACATGAACAATTAACAAAGGATTAATTCCAAATTCCTTCAGAAAAAAACTCTTAAGAAATCGAAAGTTCTAAGCAAAGTTTTACAAAGAGCAGATTGAACCACCTAAGGTGCACTTTTTTTTATAATTATTATTAAATTACTCAATTAAATATAAGAATTAAAGTCTACAATGAAATATCGAGAAATGGACAATAGTAAACTTTTCCGATATTAAAATTAAAGGAAAGGATATTTTATTATATTGAATATATTTAAGCTAAATGCAATCAAAATTGAAGCAAACGGTAAAAAATTGAAAAGTGATCTTGTAGGCCAAAATTGATCCTCCTAAAACAATAGTTGCTTGGGTGGCTAACACGGGGGCGAACGACAGGAGATGACTGCAGTTAACGATATATCGTTTGCGACCAGTAGCACTTCTGACGATTAATCGTCAGCTCCCAGAAAACCGAACAATACAGAAAAAGAGGGGGGGGGGGGCAGGGTTTGATGCATATGAAGTTAAATTTAATGCAACAGAGAATAATGTCTAGTAGTAGTTACACATTCAGTTAAATTCTAAAAAACCGGAAAAAATTAACTTACTTAAATTCATCTAACGTAGTTTTGATTATATCATAATACATAGTAAAGGAAAGTAATTTTTGATTCTTCAACAAACAATACTTAAAGGATTTAATATCACTCAACTTTCTGAGTAATTTAAATGAAATCATTCGCGAAGAAATCTCAAATGTTGTAAAAACGAATGTAACATAGACACTATTCAAACGTTCTCAATGAATAAGAGGCAGTATTTTTATTTATTTGTGAATAGTTAACTTCCTACGGAATATTTTTTGTCACATTTATTTCGAAGTTCAGAATAAATCAAATTATAGAGATTTAAATGTAATAATTAACATCATTTAGTAATAAATGAATAATTTATTAGTAAATAATTAATTTAATAATAATAAATGGTTTTTGGTTGGCTAGTTGTATGGAATATTTATGGCACACAATCCTCATGGAATATACTGTGCAAAAACTCAAGATGAAGATTTTACTCACTTATCCGATGAAACGACTTAAAATTAAAATTCTGCATAGCATGTAGTTTAAAATAAAATCAATGTCAAGTAAAAATTGGAAGATATTTGGTTGGGGATTTTCTCAACCAAATCACGAAAAGGTACGGTATGTGATTTAAAATGATCAGCGGTTTTATTGAAACACTTAAACAATAATATTTTACTTGAAGATGAGTTATTAGATTAAATTACGCACGAAGGAGAATTTATTTTATTAATTTTTTCTCTTCAAAAATTATAAAATAAAAAACCTGCTCTTTTTTACTATGCTAACAATCATTTAATTTCGTTACTGATTAGTTTGGCTTTGCTCAACAAAATACATGATTGTTTCCAAAAGAATTGTATTTTAGTTTATTTTGAGGATTTTATGCTCTGACCCTGATTATTTAATAACAATTCAAATCAGAACTTATATTGATCACATCTCCCAAAGCCTTGTCGCTTTTGTTTGGATGATAAAAGCAAGTACCAGGATTTATTATTATAAGTATATGTATTTTTAATAAACGAAGAATTAAATACGGGGGGGGGGAAATAACAGTTTAATAAACACAATATGGCCGACAAAAGATGAATTCAATAAATCACAAAAGTGTAAGCCCCGTCGTCAATTACAACTATAGGAAATTCTAATGAACATATGAGCATAATACTAATAACTTAAGAACGTAAGTCTGAAAATATATACAATTACTAACAGAAAAAATAATGGAAACTAAGCGCGAAAGTGAATGTCTATAAGTCGTAGGTGAAAAAAAGACCCAAATTACGGCTCTAAAAAGAAAAAACAATGAAACAAATCTTTTGTTGAAACTTCCAAAATTTGTAAAATAGGAACTTTTTCCTCATTCACACTTAAGAATAAATTATGTATCAAAACCAATGAAAAGAAATATAAAAGTGCTTAATTATTAACATTTAATCTCTTACCAGCAGCAAAAAAGCGAATGAATTGATTAAAAATGGATAACAAGACATTTAAAAATTGGAAGTAATTAGTTTCTTCTTTTCTTTTATTTGACCTATTTTTAATAAATTTCTTTCGTGATGAAATCCAAATTTGATTTTTGTAGATCAGAAAATTTCTCGAAAATACCCGAGGGAAAAATGAGGGGGAAAGTTGATGGAAAGAGGAGAAACTTAATTTCAAACAACATTAAATATAAATGTAAATGACTGTACAGCAGCCTTTTTTTTACGGTGAAAAGGAAAAACACTCTGATAACATATTCCATGTCGTTAAAAATATCTACTATAAAATGTAACTTCCTTCACTTCCAGACGTTGTAACATTTCTATGCCTTCTTTTTCCAGTATGTAAGTACTTCTTTTTCCATCCCGAATTCGGCACGAAGAATGCTTGCCAAATCTTGCAACCCAACTTCCATCCAAAAGCGAAAGTAAGGAAAGGATACCCCCCTCATCCCCCGAGGGACTGGATCCTGCAAAGACAGAAGACAAGTTGGGGATCAAGGGGGCATTATTACATCCCCGTCGAAACAGAAAGACGGAAATCAATGAAGCGAAAGGATGACTTTCCTCCCCCCGGCACATAACGTGTTGCATTTATTCCTGTTTCCTCCACCCCGGAGTTGGGGAGAAAAGAAATCCTGTTTCGGGGTGTGATGAGGGTGTTCGGTTTTTGGTTCGAAAATAAAGATATGCGTGGAAGGAACCCGAGAGCAATTAACGATGCGGTCGGGTGATAAGGGGTGTCAAGTGGTTTTCAAGTTAGATGGAAAAATGAGAATTCGATGAGCTTGTTTTAGCTTTAATGTCATGTTTGATGATTTTTGTAGTGGTGCTTATAATTTTTTTTTTTTTATCTCAGTGCCTTTAGTTGTAATTAAAGATTTAACGTACTTCTTTTAACTTATTTTTCTTAAATCAGTGCTGCACGCAATAGTATTCAGCTCAATTGCGTATCTAAGAGGGGCGATCTAGGGACTTGATATTTTTCCTATTAAATCGTTAAAATTTTATATTTTGCGATTGAGAAATTAGCACTTGTTGCAGCGAGTCTGTAATCTGCACCTTCTGAGAAGCAATGTGATTGGCGTATACGAGGAGTAAGGCAAAGTTGCAATTATTACTATGAAATAACCGATATGTTTGGATGAAATTTTTTTTCTGCGTATTAATTGATCTTCATGCACTTAATGTTGTAAATTACAGCTATAAATGTTGGATAGTTTGGTTTCAGGAGGCCTTGGATCGAAGTAACTAACCCACACTATGGAAAAGATAGGCTTTGAATGGTGACTATATAGAGAAGAATATTAAACAAAAATTAAGATTCTGAGTGTACTAATTATTTTTATAATGGTAAACTGAAACACATTTATTATTTTTGTACCATATCCTAGGGTGCTTGATAAAGAGCACACTTAACACTGTAAAATTTTCTTTACTTAATTTTCTTTATCCTTCAAAAGTACTTTGATATGAATTCTTTCAATCCTTTATGTAAGTCTTCCTTGTATGACCTTCAGCTGTCTCATGCTAACTTATTTCTGTAAAATTCGTTTTGGATTTTCAATAAAGTATAAAGGGGTAGCCCTCCCGGGTGACCGGCTACGTAATATCCTTGTTGGGTCAGCTCTTCTTTGGTCGATTCAGTCAATTGTTAACTGGTCAATATCCGATTTGTTAAATTATAAAGCTTGCCTTATGGGATCCAAACATGTTTGGAGTGCATTTTTCCTTTCAAAAGTAGTAAGTAAAACCAGTTTAAAAAGATATTTTTCACTTTCCTGTATTTTGAAATGTGTAAAGAACCATTTTTGCTGAAAACTGGGTCTCGAAAATAGAGAAAGGGGATCTTATGAATGAATAGTAAAGACATTAACAAATTTATCACTTCCTTAAAACTGAATTCTTCACTTTTTGTACTACCGCAAGCTACGGGATGACACCTAACAACAGTGTATCAGATGAGAGTGATGAGAGATTTAATGGTTTCTATGACGAATAAAAAAAATGTTCTTAACTTTTTTTTATATCTTGTAACGTCCCATTATTATTTCCTTCACTTTCTTATCTTAGTCTTATTTAACAGCTATGAAAAAAAAGTCTAATGAATAGGAATTTATACAATACAATAATCAAGCTATTTTATTCAGACCTATGAACATTCCCTAAGCAACTCTATATACCGGCATACCTGTGTACCATCAGAATCTAACGTTTAACGTAATAACCAGTTACTTACCTGATTAGGATCAATCAGGTTCTAGTCCTTAGTGTAGCATGACACGAATGTTCAAATTTTTAACCCTTTGCTATGTTCTCTTCTAAAGCTCATTACTCAGTGCAGGTAAAATACAAATGTAATGTAACGCTTTTTCCGGTTTCGTCAGTCATTTTAAATGTTACTCTAATCACGAATCTAAATTACTACTGAAGTTCAAATACAGATGAAGTAACTAAAATAGTCAATTATATTTCAAAATAGAAATTATTAATTCTCTAACAAGGGGAATGCTTTTAACCACACTGTTTCAAGTCCCTTGCCGAAAGAACAAACAATTTCTATAACACATCAAAGAATACGCTTACCGGAATACGACGCCAGTAAATCCACCAAATAGTCAATCAACCAGACAGCTAGTCTCGACAAATCACGCAGACATGCGAGAAAAAAAAATTCTCGGGCACTTCACACTTACGCTTTTCCTATTATCGTCACCTCCTCTTCTTCAATTCAATTCCATGTCGCTTTTATACGACTTGATTTATTTATTCACTCCACTTCTAAAGTTTACATAATTTGATTAACCATGTTCCATTTGATCAGAAAGAAGTAGAAAACTTAAATAAAAAGTCAGAAAGAAATTCCAGATGTTAATTAAGGGAAGTTTTGCGAATAGCCCTTGTTTCAGTCTCACATTGATAGTTTCAGCTTACTATCTCTACCGCCTACTAACTAACTTTAGTATAAAATTCACCTATTGGGAGAGACTTTCAATCCAACAATTTCACATAAAATATCAAAGAGAGAGAGAGTCTCAGTTGAAGGGGAACCGAGATAATGTTAAAACAAAAGTAATTAATGAAATTTTTTTTCCAAATTTTCAATTCCAAAAATATCAAGAGGTTCCCTATTTTTGAAAAAGCACAAACATTTCAATCAAAATTAACTTCTGAAACGCAGTCGAAAACAATTCTTTATGATTTTACGAAAAAGGAAAATTCACAGATATTTTTAAAAAAAAAATTGTAAAAAAGTTTAAAAATTCTACTTGAAAAATTGGCAAATATTCATAAATATTTTCATTATCAAAATTATTTATGCACTTCCATTCACTGCTTCGATGTCTTCATCTGCGTTTCGATTCGTGGCCGCCGTAGCTTAGTGGTCATGGTCGCGGCCGGCGGTTTTCGTCGAGTGGCGGGTTCGAGCTATGATGCCAATAAAGATCCGCCATGTAGCCTGATACACATTAAATCTGTTGAGGCTCAAAGTCCTTTCTTTGATGTGGGAGTTAGGAGAGGGAAGTGTCAGCTCAGGTGTCGTCCTCGTCATTTAACCGAGGTTCAAAATTGCGACGTCCGTCGCCAATAGTCCCCACATTGCTTTTAGTGCGATGTTTATGAAACCAAGCCAAACTGTTTCCATATATCAGCGCCCATGTCAGTTTTCTCGAATCTGAGCTATATTTGTTAGAAAAAAAAAAGACTGGGTAGAGTATTTAACTACTTAGGGTAATCCTTCTGATACCAAGAATTAGTTTAGAATAATTAATAAAATAAAGATTGTAGAAATTATTGAAAAGTGTTCTAAATTTTTTTTTTAAAAAAATGTTTTAAAAGTAGTAAACACATTTTAAATTATATATGTTTATAATCTTGGAGCTACGATAAAGGCTTACTGCAAGTTATCTGATTGTGCTAAGCCTTAAATAAGTGATATGACAACATAATTTTTAACCAGTGTCTATTAAGAAATAAGAAATTACATTCATGGCTAGTGCTATCCATTAAAGACTCAAAACTTTTAGATATTTCGGAAATCCCTTTATAATCAATATATGAAAAAGAAACGTAAGAAATTGCAATTCGAGCATACAAGATTCAAAAAGGTATAAATACGTTTAATGGTTTACCATCTAGGCAAGTAACTATGGGAATTATAACTTCAAGACACCCTAGTCATTTTCTCTTTTGCTACGGGATTTACTGGCTTTCGTGACTACAGGTGAAGTGCTCCTGGGATAGCCTAGCGATTCTTTTCTATTTTCGACCCTCCTTCTTGTCAATGAATTTCCCCACTTTATTCATTCATTTTTAAAAAAATTTTTAGATCACAGTCAAACTTTATTTGGCACAGCATAGCTACACTTACGTCATTAAACTTCACTATCACTGACTCTCAAAGAGATAAATACCTGAATAACTATTTGAATACTAATGTTCTGGAATTTATATAACTGCGATCAGTGACATCGAAAAGAACATAATTAATATTCATTCCGGAAAAAGATACGTTTTCATATATATAAATACGAACAATGTCAATTTCAAGACAATTTTAATAACATACAATTTGTTCTACTAAATTAGTAACCAGGTAAATTCGCATACA
>BMAW01071574.1:23262-43519 GCA_019974015.1 Nephila pilipes
ATTAGTAACCAGGTAAATTCGCATACAATTTGTTCTACTAAATTAGTCTTTGTTTTGATAGCATGCAATTCGTTCTACTAAATTAGAAATCAGCTAAGAGATGAGAAATCTTGAAGTTAAAGCAGACGATATAATTATATACTTACATGAACATTTAATAAAAAAATGGACAGATTTCTAATGATGGTTGGTTCTTCATATTTCAAATACAGATATAAATTTTCATCTTTCAAAAAATTCCCATGGGAAGATAAAAAAAAAATTCGAAAATCATTACTTAGAAATATTATATAGGGTGTTTAAAAGAAAAACATTCCAACTTTGAAGAACAATAATTACAAAATTACAACCATTTTGGACGAACTTAATCGAAAATGACGCTTCAAAGTTTGTACAATTATGAATGATCATTGCGACTATTTCTAGAAACACAAACGATATCTCGTCGATGATGGAACTCATCCCAAGCAGTTTTCAGAATGTTCGCCGCTACAGTTTGCATTGCTGCCATTATTCGAGTTTTCAGTTCCGTCAGTAATGATGAAAAAAAAAAAAAAAAACTTTGTTCTTTCAAATTTTAAATATAAGTTAAAGTTAAAGTCTGTACGGGACAAAGAATTCTCGTCAGGCGATGCCCTTCTTCATTTTTGTTGTCTATAAGCCTGCGTTACTAGCGTGTCCAGGCGGAATGGTTAGTCCCAATCAACTTCTCTTCCCTCCCCCAAGGAAGTTAACTGGACCGTGAGTTAACCGCCGTGGGAAGTTAACTAGTCACCCAATTAACTTCCCAAGCGAATTTGGTTCTCATTTATTGATTCCAGAGGGATGAAGGGCTGACTTGACCCATGACCTGCTATCTGAGTCTAAACCACTATCTTTTAAATAGCCCCAAAGAAGAAAAATCAAATAGAAAATCAAATCGGGGATTCTTCGGGCTACTGATTGAGAACAAGGTCATTACCTGATCTGCTACCAAACCATCGGATCGAACTGATGGTGGTGGTCCCATTGAACATATTTATAATTTTACAAACTTTAAATGATTTTTTTTAAAAATCAACTTCTCAAAAAGGTTGTAACTTCTTCAATTTTGTAACTGTGGCTCTCAAAGTAGGGAAAACATCCTGCATTTTGAAAGTGCATTGGACTTTCGTGGGTATGATTAAGAGTTAAGGAGCTAGAATTTTTTTTTTAAAAAAAAATAAAACCATAGTAATATACTGTTTATTATACGCATCTCCTGCTCGAACGAAGTCATTTCCCCCTTCACTTTTGGATCATTTGCTTCAATAAATATAAGCAAAAAAAAAAAAATTTTCTCTTAAATTTTAGCTATTTTTGTAATATTTTGAAAATAAGATGGGTAGTTTATTAAAATATCTAAAGTTACTTCTTACATTAATTGGTCCCTATTAATAATAAATTTCAGGGTAAGAAATATTTACAATTATTAATAGTTTGAAATTTTTTGACTATACTACTCATGTTTGGAAAATATAATGAATAAAAGTCTGGGAAACAAAAAGAATTTTGAAAATTCATTTCTGTTAAAAGAATTTCAAAAAATTTTTAGAAGCAATTTAAATCGAAAAAGTTTATGAACCCGAAATATCCGGTGTGAAGGTTCTGAGAAATTGTCAGTACATATTGAAAAGTAGCTTATTACTGTGTATACAAGTCTTATTAGAACTAAGGGCTTGTTTATTATTTGAAGGGATACAATTTCTTTTGATTTCTTATGAAATATTTCAGTTGGTTTGATCGAGTTTTGTTTGTTAATGCTAATTTTTCTCCTTTTTGTTAATTATATGGATCAACACATGTTTGTTTAAAACCGACTTTAATAACAGTAGCTTTTAAATAAACATATGTTGATAATGAAAATAAAATCTTGTTTAAATCTTAAGAAAATAAAGAAAAAGAAACAGTGATGTAGTTCAAAATTTCTTAAATATTTTCAGAACCAAGAAAAATTTAGACATCCTATGCCTGAATTAAAATTGGAACTATGTATCAGTTTATATAAGTTAGCTTTCTGTCTCTGTCTGCGTGTATATATATATATATATATATATATATATATATATATATATATATATATATATATGTGTGTGTGTGTGTGTGTGTGTAACATTTCTCTTTTTGAATATTGTCATATAAATATGAAATATTTTTTTAAAAATGTTTTGATAATAGAAAACTTATGAACTTCAATAATTAAGAAAAACTGCTATACCTTCAATTCAAACGTTTTTGATGAGGCTAAAATTCAAATAAAATGTATTTTTTACAATAGGTTTTGAATTTCATTGACTACAAAAAAAAATTGATATATTTTTAGCTTTTCAGTTAAAAAACATTATATTTTTATAAATGTTTCTAACACTTTTTGCAGCACAAATCAAATAACAAAAATTACGAAACTGTTCTGCATAAAGTTTGGTGAAGAATGTATTCATCAAAGATTCTAGATTTTAAAAAAATATTTATTAAATTATTCAATTATATGTTAGAATTAAAGCAAAAAGTAAAAGTATTGAAGTGGACAATTATTATTCTTATCAGATATTAAAGTTAAAGCAATCGATAAATTATTAAACTGAATATATTTTAAGCTAAATATATTATTGCTGCTGTAAAATGAAAATATACATATAAACAAGTCAGATATATTTCACGCCTTATTTTGAAAAGTGGTCAACTTATACATTACGAAAAACAATAGCTCTTTTGATAGCTAATATCATAAAAACATGGAAACAAAATAAAATTTAAATTAAACGTAGAAAAGAAGAATTTTGAAAAAAAAAAAAAAAAATCGTTTCGTTTGGTAGAAATCAAAAGATTAATAACATTAAGCGTTGACTTAATGAATTGTTTATCCATCAGAACAATAGCCATATAAAAAAAGTTTAGATTTGATAAACATCAATACCACTTCAAAATCTAATCAGAAATGTTACTAGTTTAGTTTTCAAAATAAGAGATATAAAAAAAAAAATTGTGTTTGGACATTTTATCAATCAAACGGAAAAGTATTTCGTGAACTTTAGATAAAAATGCTGTGTAATCAGTTTTCAGTTAGAATTAGATTAATTAAAATTTATTCTTTTGGAAATCTTATGCTAACACTTTCGAAATTGAATGATAGAGTACTAGCAGAAAAATAGATATGCAGTTATTAAATTGAATAAAACATACATATTGAGGCATAAAATAAATTAATAAATGTATTATGTTTTACAAAAAGTCGGTTTTGAATAATACAATAAAAACTTAAAATACAAATATTTAAATTAGAATTAAATAATAATGGAATACTTTTAAATGAATGTTTATATTACAGTGTCACCTTTTATTCTAATTTTTATTTAGTTCACCAAGGCAAGAGTATCGCACTTTTTATTTGAAATAATCACATTGCGTCACAGTTGGCTGCTTCGGTTTTACTGTCACAAAAGTACATTCAGAAATGATCATCCAACAATACTTTCCAGACGCATTACTTTTTTTTTCTGCCCAGTAATTTGAATAAAATCAGTTTATCCTCAAAAACTTTCACTAAGAAAAGCAATGCGATAAATAAGCGAAACAAAAAAAAAAAAAATGAAGGAGCAGGTTACAAGGTGATTATTATTCAGTTGGAAAGACGAAAGCAAAAAAGCAATTTTGATCGTAATGGCGACCATGGAACATGACATCAAACATTTTCTGTCTTCCAAAAACTTGTATCATTATATGTTGATGTTGCAATCTTCAGCCAAAACACACACACAAAAACATTCCGAATTCCGATCTGCGGAGATTGTCTAAAATGGCATTTTTTTTTAACTTTCTTTTCTCTTCGAATCGTATTTTGCACATCATTCCTTTTGTTTCTCAATTTTTTTTCTCCCTTCACCACCAAGCGAGAGAGAGAAGTAGATGTCATCGAGTCTCCGCAAGGTTATCTCTTCTTTTCGTCCCCCTTCCTTTTTACTTATTTATTTCCCCACCGTCTATTGGCAACAGTTAATGGCTTGATTTTCAACCAGACGATCGCGTTTCGGAAAAAGAACAAAAGAACGTTGCCAAAGTGCCACAAATACGACGTGGCGAATGAGATATTCCTGTAACTGCGATTTATTTAGGAAACTAATGATTGAAGAGTATATGTGTGTTTGCCTCTTTGGAAACTAGGGGTTCGGAGGGGAAGTAATTTAAAGAAAGACAAGAGGGGGAAATGGATAAAAAAAAAATCCCCAAGTAATGGGAGAAGCCGCGAAATATTTCTTTTTCAGTTAAAAGAACACCTGCGTTGGGTCTGATGGCATGTATATCTACAGCGATGAATAGCGGGAGAAAAAAAAAGGTGCAGCCATCTAAACAAGAGTATTGATAACACACACAATCGGAAATTTGTCCGTTGAAGTACGACGACAAGATGCTTACGTTTTCTTTTAGCAATTGCAAAAACACAAATACCGATTATAAAGACATTCTGTATCTCGGGGGCAAAAAATGGTGATTTATTCCTTTGGGTGTTTCTTGTTTGGACATAAACTGGAAGAAGGATAAGGAGAGGGGGATAAAAAAAAAGAAACTGTTGGTCGGGGAAAGGGGAAAAAAATGTCGAACTTCGAATGCTTGTTCTAAGTACTTCTTCGCTAGAGTAAGATTCGTTCGCATATATTAACGAAACAACAGCAAACATTTGAGGTGTTCTGGAAAAAGAATCGTTAGGGTTGTTTTTTTTTTTTTTTCCAAATTTCTCAGAAAAGGAGTCGAAGAATATCTGTGGTGATTTGAATTTACTTTTCGCTGTGAGTTTTGCATTAGTTACCATTTTGTTTTCGATAATGAGATTCTGTCCGTTCTAAAATTGTGATGCGGTTAAAAAAAGTGTAGAAATCTGATGCTTTCTCTCTCTCTTTTATTTATTTTTTTGTTTACACACTTAATCGTTCTCTCAGTTGCAGTAATGAGCTGCAGATAAAAAAAGATGTGACGTTGCATTACACTATTGATAATTTTTGGCACTGTAATAAATGATTCAAATTATTCAATAACACAAACACAAAATGTAATAATTAATTATGCATATATATAAAGTAACGAAATGCCTTTATGTAGAGTTACTACAGCCGCAATTTTTAGTTTTTGAAAAGTGCTTTTATCGAAGAGATAAAATTGATCAACATGCGTTAAAGATAAAGCATTTGGGGAGGGGTCTGCCTAGTGACGAAAAGTTCACTCAATTTTCAAGTATTATATTCATATATGATATAAATAATCTTTTATAATATTAATCATGCCAGAGTCATTGATATATATCCATAAATTAAGAAAAATACATGAATAATAACCCCCACGCACGCACATACGAGTATTTAAAAGGAATTATAATAAAACCATGCATTTACAGCAATCTTTGCATAAAAGTCATTAATAGGACCCCAAATTCGAACACTTTTTCAGGGAGGAAAACACTCCAACTTTAATATCGTATTTTGACTTTTCGATCCTGTAGACAGCAGTATGTTTTATAACACTACTATTTTCTGTCCAAATCAATCCAGTTTATATATATATAAAATGTATTCCATATTTCATCTCTGACATCGTAATGCTTAATGAGGATTTGGCTTTGCATGTTAAATTTGAAAATTGAACATTTATGTCACTACACCTAATTTAAAACGTTTTTATAAACGTAAAACGTTTGTGTCATCAAATTTTCGATCGTTAATTTAACCAACTTCCCATCAAGCTAGAGCTCTGAAACTTTGGGAATCGTTCTTACTCGCCTAACAATGCAATTTTTGGACATTTGCGACAAGTTTTAACTAATATTTTCTTTAATAATGCAGTTTAACCTAACCACTTGGCGCGATTTTAAAAATTGGTACAAAAATTGGCGATTTTTTTTGGCTGAACGTAAGTCCATAAAACGGACCAGGATAGCCCCATTTGGCAAAATACCGCCAAATAATTCTTGTCGTCAAGGGTGGTTGGGTTAAACTGCATTCCAACCATTTAATTTACCGGATGAATTAATAAATTTTAGTTAATTTTAACGTTTTTATGTATTTCACTTGATGTGTGTCTGTCTGTGTGTGTATCAGTGTGTCACCAAATTTTCTATCATTAATTTAACCAACTTCCCATCAGGCTAGAGCTCTGAACATTTTGGGAATCTTTCTTACTTACCTAATAATGCAATATTTAGATATTTGAGACCAGTTTCAACCTACTATTTCAATAATTTTCTTTAATAAACTTTGCCACCATATAAAAACGTTGGTTTTTTTATCTCGAATTATTTTATATGCTGCAGTTCGTTAATCGCTTACGCCTGTAGCAAGATCTACAAAATGTGTTTAGCTCTGTTAGCTTACAGACAGTTCGTGTGCTCGAAGAATCCCGAAATGGGCTTTTACAGATCATCGTGATTCCATGATCAGTTGTTATTAGAATTATTATTAAATTTTCCTTATGCAAGTATCGCCGAGTAACGGCGAATTCATATTTTGAGTCATATTGGCCCATAACCGTAAAAATGGGTACACGACATTCGAGAATACGAAATGAAGCAGTGAGTGGAAAAGAGGAATTGACATTTACGTATATTCTATAGCACGGCATTAAAATTGACATACGTCATTATAATTCCATTCATAGAAAAAAATTTGGGACAAAAAGTCACTGTTATTAAGTTTAGAATTTAAGTAAGAAGGGGGAAAAGTGTTACGTATATAGTTAACGTATCACACACAATTGTTGATTTGCCGTACTTTCTGCTACTACTAAAATTCATTATCAACAGGATCCCACGGTAACCTAGTGGCTATGATCACGAACTCGCGGCCGGCTTTGTTTCCGTCGAATCGTTGGTTCGAACCCTGCAGCCACTAAAGACCAACCGTGTAGTGGGACTGTTAATGAAAAACCTATCGAGCCTCAAAGGCCTTCCATAGTCATGGTGTTGAAGTATGGAGTGGGAGGTGCCTGCTCAGGTGTCACCACGTCACTTGAACGAGGTTTTTATCACGAAGTCCTTCACCAATAACTATCAACTAGCTTCTAAGTGTGATGTTACAAAACAATCAAATCATTTGATTGTTTTGTAACATCACACTAACAATAAAATTTAAAAGCGATCGCTTAAAAATGAAGAACTTTAAATTATTTAACACTTAAACTATTTTTTATATTTGTATATAGAAATAAATTAAGTTTAAATAAAGAGAATCAAAAATATAATAACCAATAAAAATCTTTTAATTATCAATAAAAAAAAAAAGAAGAAATATATACAGTAAGAAAAATATGAAGGTATTGCAACAAAAATTATTCTCTACGTGTTACAAACTAGAATAGTATAAAAATCATTAAGAACACATCTTTCATAAATCTGGCTTCCATAAATTAAGAAATACTTTAAAATCAAATTTTACTTTAACAACTCTTTTAAATAACAGTGAAAATGGTAACTCAGTAGCCTCTCTGTGAACATAGTTATAAAAAGGAAATTGATAGGTATTTATGCGACATTCCAAAACGGGAATTTCAGAATAATTTCATAAATGCTTACGATCAACCAATCAATCAAAATATATCACTATGAAAAGGGAAATGAAAACATGTGGAACCTAAATTAAACCTTTATCCCCAAGAAAATTTTATTTATTTATGATTCTAAGCCACTTCTTGTGACAAAGAATATAAAGAAACACCAACTTTATCTTAGAGGAGTCCATGTAACTCATTCCCAATTCAAGTATGTTAATTCGGAAGATGAGGGTATTTCATCACTCTGGGTTGGTCAATACGTCACCCGCTTCGATCATTCTGCTTCAATCTCACTCGTCACCTAAGTGTTAAGTTTCCCACTATCAATGGAATTTAATTAAATTGTCGCGACTTTGTGACTCGAAACGGAAGTCAAGACTATAATAGCAATAAAAAAAATGAACTGACTTGAGAGAGAAAATGGATCGATTTAATCCTATTCTGCTAGACATTTTGACTATACTAAAAAATGCCAGCATTAAAAAAAGAAGGAAAAAAAATGTTCTGCCTGGATATAACAAAATGCTGAAAACACTGAACGTATCAAGTTTTTCTCAAACAACTAGATTACGAAATTAAGAGAAAAAAAAAATAGAATTTTGAAACTTGTTCAATGGATACAATTACTTAGTTGAAGACAGTAGAATTTCTATCGCCTTGTTGAAAATAGTTAATAAAACAAGAGACGGAATGTAGGTAAAGGAAAATGATCACAAAACATTTGTAATGTAGGTACTGTAATGACTATTTTACTTGAAAATGTGTGATGTTGTAAGACCACTCTTTATACCAGCTCTAAGTGTTCTACTATGATAAATTCACGCTCGATTAATGTATCGGTCATAATTGTAGGGGAGAAAAAGCATTATTAGAGGCTTCTTGGTAAATATATGGAAACATGTCATTAGAGTGACAGAAAGAATATGGTAAGTTCACAACTGGAAAAAAACGTATAAATCGGGAAGACATTGTATTAATTAGATAAATCATTGATCAGAAACATACAAAACGTAACGTTGGGGTATTCGCGATTTTCTCTTCATTAACCTTGAGACTTATAGATAATTTGAATTGCATACAATATCCTTGTTGACCAAAATGGAACGTGATTAAGTAAACTGGACAAAGTTAAGAAGTGTAGTGAATTGAATCAGAGATAATTTATCTATATCTGTATCTATATATATATAAGCGAAATACCACTGACTGACTCATCACGAGATCTCAAAGACTATACAACCAATTGACTTGAAATTTAACATAGCTACTCATTTTGCGATGTAGACGCTCACTGAGAACGGATTTTACGGAAGTCTTATTCAAAATGTAATTTTCATCCGTTAATCTATTCTTATCCGTCAGTTATGTAATTTTGGCGACTTTATCTCCAAAAATGATATGACAGACGCCAAACGGAATATATTTTTTTATATGTATACTATGTATTGTCACCCATTAAGTTTACTTGGTGAGATTTGCGTGTGCGAAATGGAAAAATACCGAATAATTTTATATTGAAGCGCTGATGGAGGATTGGTAAGAATTTGGCAAAAGAGCTCTTTAAGTGAAATTTCGTACATGTCGAAAATAGGAAACGTACATATTTAGCAATAGAAATAAACGAGTTTGGAATCTCACGATCGGTGAAAGTGTAGTTTAGCTCCAAAACTTAAATACTGAAATGGTGACTTTTTACGGAGTAGAACACGTGCAAGAATCTTCGTTTACTGGAGGACCTCGCTACTTGCATGGACGTCCCGACTTGCACGACTTTTTTTTTTAAGGATTGCAGTCACTTGCAATCCTAAATGGTCAGAAATCAAAAAACTCTTGAGGTGGGGACAAAAATCTTATGATACACACGATGTCATTGCGAGGGTATTTCATTTGAAAGCCAAGCACATGAGGAATCTTCTGACAAAAAGTTCCAAATTTGGCAATATTAGGTGTAACATGTATACGGTGGAATGAATTTTATCCATATTAAATATATACATGGGGTGACTTTTTACTAATTTTTCTTATATTTTTTTCATATATTTGAAAGTCGAGGAAAACCATTAATACAGGTGGTTTAAAATAAATTTCTTAAAATTTTAAATTTAGATTATCATTAAAGCTTTAAAAATTGAACGTATAGGTTCCAAAATATTATATTATTGTCTGTCCAGCGAAGCGGGAGGGTATCAGCTAGTGTAATGTATAAGCGAAATAAAACTGAAACGGAAAAGGGAAGGGAGATAGAAGATAACGACAAGCGAATAGATGTTGTAGATTGGAGTGAATCATCGTAATTAATTGTTTATATTGAAAACAGTTTGAAGTGACTCCTGATCAGAATAACAGGAGTCGAATCTGCTATAATCGAAAATTGCTTTTAGTTGGAATGAGTAATTTGTTAAGACTTCATTATCTGGACATAAGTTAGATTAACTGAGTTAAGAGATATTCGAGAGAGAAAGAGAGCGATCTTACATATTCTTTCATAGATAATGAAGTACACGGTTTTTCTCTTACGTATCTTGAATTGAAGTTGCTGATTATTTAATTAGACTTTAGGAGATGGCCGTAGAGTCCAATAATGAAGGAAGCCTTCACGAAAGTAGATTCTTAAAATGAGACTGAGTTCTTAAAAACTTATCTGTAATGCAAAACATTGACCAAATTTTGGGTAACTTTCAAATAACGAATTTCTGCTTATTTTTTCACGTGAACTAAATATGCGCATTTATATTTCATGCAATTTAAAAAAGTTTGCTTTGTTCTTAAAACACATAGCAAATACCTGAACCGTATTAGAGAAGCATAAAATAGTGCAGAATTTGTTTCGTTCTTGTGTGTGATGAACTCGATGCAAATGTTTTAAATGTTCATCGTTTAAATAAGCTTTCTGATGTGTTTTAAGAAATTTTACAGAGTTGTATTATTCTTTTTTTTTTTTTGCAATTTGTGAATTTCTAAAATGCATTTCTTCTGAAATATAAATATTTACATAAGTGAAGAAAGTGTTTTTTTATTTTATTTTCACAAAACATTATTCAAAAACTGTGGATAAGATTTAGGTACTAATTATTATTATAAATACTTTCTATTTTTGTAAATAAAACGTAATTACAATGGAAATAAGCAATCATAATAAATTTTATTTATTAATTAATACCCTTATTCCCTGCTAGATTTCTTACATCTGAAAGGCAATGTAAGAATTTACATTTAAAGGGCAGAATAAAGAATTAAAGGCTTCCCTCTACCAGCTATTTTGATTTCGTGAAAGTAATGTTAATCTTATGGAATTTCTACTACCGTCCTCAAATAAATAACTATTTTATCTATTTGAATGCAATAAAAAGCATCCAAAAGAGCAAAAAGTTATGGTTTCAGTAGAATTACATTTTCTCATCGATTCTTATAAATATTTAATACCTGTTTTAGTGATTTTTTTGTGGATTTTCCAGACTTAAAAAATATTTTCAAAAATTGGAGGAACAATTTAATTCCGCCAAAACGTACGCTATCATTTTTGTTTACCTTAAGGATACACTTTATTGCATTCAGACAGATGAAATAATCTGAATTTGAAGACAAAAGTAAAAATTCCATAGGATTAACATTATGCTTACGAAATCAAAGTGTCTGATAGGTGCGAGCCTTAAAGCTTTCAACTTTTAAAAGACAGAATAAAATAACAAGGATGTATGTAGTACGAAAATCGAATATTTATTTTAAATATAAATGAAATGAAAGTATTTTTGAATACTTCTCGACAAAATTTTAATGAGCCCCTATCAGGTTATCAGCGATGTAATCCCCACTCTCTTGGGAAGATATTGTTCAAGCAAATGCATTATGATATTATTACAGTTCAAACATCATTTTGATCTATAGTTTTATGCTATGTATATATTTTCGAGAAATATCTTATTCTTAATAATGATCTAAATTGAATTTCTTATTGGCCTTTGAGTTAAAATATTTTACCAGTGATTTTTTTTTTTTTTTTTTTTGGGGGGGGGTTAATATTATTTCGATGAAAACTGTTTATAATTGTACTTTAATTTTAACTTAATTTATATTTAAATTAATTTATTGCTTTCAATTAAATTTCAAACTTTACAATTAAATATTATAAAATAAATTTAAAAAGAACTGAGAGGATTTAATTCTTATTAGTCATATAGATTTAAGCAAATATTATTAAATAAAAAAAAACTGTTATTGAATTCTTATTTATTTAGAATAAGAGAATAAATCTATATTATTTTTAGATACGTATGATTTGATTGGATTATTAATTGTGTGTTAGTTAAATTTTGTTAATTGTATATATATTTTTTTTATTTAACTTGTGTTTACATCTTGTGAAAAAAAATGTTATTATTGGATATGTAATTTTTTTTAATGCTTAAAAAATATTTAAGTACTTTTCTTTTAAATAAAGGAGGCGAACTTTTCTTTCCTTTTCTTTCTTTCTTTTTTTTTTTTTTTTGGGTGGGGAATTTATTAAGAATTTATCTTAAACACGCTGATATATACAATAACAATATTCCCACGTAACATTTTAAAAGCGATATTATAAGTAATGGTCGCTTTCAAAAATAAATAGCCAATTCAAAGAAGAAGAAGGAAAAAAATAATAATAAAAACGAATGTAGGTATTTCATAAATACACAATTAAGTTCAAAGACTTCGAAAAAAACGTTTTTTTTTTTGATAAAAATTCCAAAGAGTTTTAATGATAAATAAAATTTCAAAAAATGTACCTTGGCGCTATATAAATTTTTCTTTTCATCACATCTTTGCTCTTTATGAAGCTACCAAACCGGCCATTGGAAGAGCAAATTAACCTTTCTCTCTGAAAAGAGTAGACGAGAGGGTTCCTGCCTATACCGTCACATTATTCCACATCTTGTACAAGCATTGTTCGAAAACTGCGCAAATAGCTCATTATTACAGAGCGCTCACTACGATCCAACAAAGCAGGCTGTGAAGAAGAAAAAAAAAAAGTGCCTCGAAAATTCTATGCGGTTCCACAAACACGATCTATTGACTCTAAGAAAACGGCTATTTAAGCCATTTTTTCCCCTAAAGCCAAATAGCATTTTAGGGTGGCTTTTCGAAATATGGATGAGATTGTGCGAATCATAGCCACGGTTTTATATAAATTCCGGTTTTTTAATGGTTTATTAAAGTTCATTTTCTTCGCCATTTTTTTTAAAGTATTTCCGAGAAAGAAAAAGAAAAAAAAAAAAAAAATTAAAACCTCGCGAACCACAATTTTTCAGTTAAATTCATCAGCAGTGTCTTAAGTTGCTCGTAGCTGTGCGAAATATGGGATAATGACCTTTAATGTTTGCATTCCCTTTTGACTTTTTGACTCGTCGTTTAATGTCTTCATATACCTTTTTCGTTGATTGCGAAACGGATGAATTTCAAATTAGGGTTATCTCTGGCGCTCATAAGAAATTCTTCATAATTTTTTGAAAATATAGTTCTTAAAAAATTCCTTAATGGTACTTCGTATACGTATTTTTAAGCTCGTGGGTAATTTTCCACGGCTCTAGATTTCCGTGAAAAATGCTTCCTGTCATTCGATTGCACAATAGAAGAATATGTATTCGATTATCTTCAGAGTTGATAAACATTATCTTTTGATTTAAAATAAATATAAAGCATTTTTAAGAGCATTTAATAGCAGAGATTGTAATGAGGAAACATTTTTTTGACTGGTAATGTGAAGCCCAAACGAAGAGCTCTATTTTCACAGCTATTAAGAATGTAAAAAAGAATTTTGATTTCACAGTTATGATTAAATTCCATTTTACATATGAAGACTTGAATTCTGCTTTTTTTTTAAGGAAAACTTGAACACAATATTTTTTGCTCTTCATATTGCTGCAGACAAAAGAAGATCTGTAAAACTGATCAGAAAGCATGACACATTTCTTAGGAAACACAAAGATTCTATTAAAAATGTATTTCAATTCAAAATTTGTGCCCATTCTGTAACATATTAACCTTAAATTTTGTATTGAAATGAAGACATTAATATTTTCATAGGTATTTCTAAGTTCGTTGGTAATTTCCATGGCTCTAAATTTTTAATAAAAATTCTCCCCTCTACTTTCTGCCATTCGATTGCACAACAGAAGAATATAAACTGGATTATCTTCAGTATTGATAAACATTATTCTGGGATTTAAAATTAATTTAAACATTTTTAAGGACATTTAATAACAAATATTGTAATGCGGATTCATTTTTTTGGTTGGTAATATAAAGCCCATACGAAGAATTATATTTGATCAGTTCGTATAAAAGTTATAAAAGAATTTTAAATACTCATTTATGGTTCAATTCACTTTCACCTTTGAAGATTGAGTTTTGCCTTTTTTTTTTTAAAAAAAAAAAAAAATACAAAATACAAGCATAATAGCTTTGCACTTCATTTTGTTTCAGACAAAAATCCATAACACTAATCTGAAAGAACGACTGATTTCATGCAAAATACGGAGGTTATATTATATATGGCTTTTAACGCCAAATTTGTGTTACTTTCTATAACGTATAAACATTGAAACTTGTAATAAAAGGATTTTTGGAATTATTTAAATAATCTGGTTTCAATTATTGAAATACATATTAATTTAATATTCAAAAAGCATTTTAAAGTTTTTATTGCAAAATTTGAATTCTATTCTGCAATAGATGTTTAAAAATTCCCCATTGAATGATAAACTGCGCAAAAATAATTTAGATTAGTTTAAATGAAACAAAAAATAATATTTTAAATTTATTAAATAAAATAGAAAAAAACTCAACATTATTACTTACAAATTACCGAGGAAATAATTACACGAACGCCATAGAATTTATCAAGAATATTTGAATATCACTTTTTTCCAATTCTCACTTTAAATTTGCATTTTTTTAAAAATAAAATTTATTTACTTACCTATTTTTTCAAATCAGATTTGACTTTTCCTGCTTGAAATTTTTTAAATTATTGTGTGCAAACTACCCGTATAAATATTAGTGAAAATAACAGGTAAGAATTCACTGAAATTTAAGCCACAGCTTAGCAGAGTAATTCATTGAAAAATCAAGAGTTTTGTGAAAATTTCTTGTGAAAAAAGATGAAAGATTATATATATATTTTTTTTTAGCTTCACAAAATCTGACGGTAAAATAGATTTCTCGTAAGTATTGTAAGAATTGTTCACTTTAAAAATCTATTTCCAATCAGAATTATTCTTAAGAATATTTAAATATCACAAGCCTGTTTAAAAAACAAATAAAAATTCTAAAAAACGTCAACTTTCAGAATTAAAGATGATCACTTTACGAATGGCTCAAACGATTTCATCACTTAGTATTTTATTCGCTAAAGAATGAATTCTAAAAGTACGGTTTGAATAATAGTCTTAAGTATTTATTATTCATTACTTTATAATATCATTTCAAAAATTTTAGCACTGAAAGTGCTTATAAGGAATCGTATTTCATCATCAGAACTAATGGAAATTCCATAAGAATATTTGAGGCCTGGAAATTTTTCTTTCAACATAAACACACAAGTTTGAGATTTAAGCCGTGAGTTAAGAGAATATTCTTTGTTTTCGAATATATTCAACCATTTTGAGAGATCACAAATTCTGAGCTAGTTTTAAAAATAGTAATTTTATATTTAACTTCAAAATGATAGGACAGTAATGTTAATTTATAAAACAATAATCTTCAAATGCTAACATGGAAAGCATTTATTTTGGAGCATTGTTTTTGAAGATGTCTTTTCTATTACCAAAAACTTTTTTTCTGTTCAGGATAAGAATTTTCAAATTTTTCGTTGATATTTTCATATATATATACCATAAGAGTTAGCATGGATTTAGGTATGAAAACTCTAGTTATTTTTTTTAAAAAAAACTACAAAAATAATTATTAAAATATTTATTAATTAAAAATCAACAAAGAGTCAGATAATCAATTTCATACTACCTTTTGTTTCCAAATAATCCAAGATACATAAATCATTTGAAATAACTAAAAAGTTTAAAAAGAAACTAATTTATAAGAATTTAAAAAAAAAACTTTAAAATTTTAAAATGAAATTTCTGTTTTAATAATGGCTTACTAAGATAACCTTTTTTATGTCAAAATTATCTTAAACTAATGTGAAAATAAAGCCTTAACTTTCTCGAGTTCTTAACCAAAAATTATCAGAAAATTCAACTTATCTGAATAACTGCAATAGCGGATTAAAGTCAGGAACAAATATATTAGATCAAATTCCTTTTCAGCTATTTGAAGACAATTTAATCTTTCGATTCTGATGTAGTGTAAATGAAATATTCCTCCTATCTTCAAATTCTTCATCGTATATTAACATATTCTATTTTCCTATCTGAACTATTTGATCTGCTTTCTGTTCATTACACTTCAATAGATAGCAATTCTAATTTACGTAAGTCACGATTCATTCACAAGTCAATGCTCTCAAAACACATAATGTCATAGAAAAATCTATAATGTTAGGTGAAAGGAAAAAAGCATGAAAGTGTTCAAAACTGTTGAATTCTAAAAAGTTATTTGTTAACTTTATTAATCTGGTGATACCTGTACACCTGTAAAATAAATGTGTCTTAAATGATTAGCTCAAAACTATTAAAATTAATTGACTCTTTATATGAATCATATTTTATTGTTTTTTCCATCGTCATCTTGTTGCTAAAAACATAAATCTTGCAAAGTACAAAAGCGATGTCAATTTCAGTCAACAAAAAGAGTGAAAACATACGATAAAATATCAAAAAAAGACAATAAATTATGGAAGCTAACAATAATGTTCTGTTCAAATACTTAAATGAAAGCAATCAATTAAAGTAAAATCTTATTTTAGTCAACGCCTTGGGGACAGAAAGAGACTGCGGTACCCTGTATTCACGGTAACGAACTCGTGGTCGGTGTTATTTTGTCAATAACCTGATGTTGCTTCTAAGTGCGACGTTAATCAAAATTGGCGATTTTAGAATGAAATGGAGCCAAATCACTCTAAAAGTAAGGTTGCTGTTCAGAAAGGTCTCATAGGCTTACATTACAAGGCTTGCCGATTCCAATCCTCCATTGTGCTTTTTTTAGCACCATTTTTCTTTCTGTGGCCAAGGTGTGGGCTAATATAGAATTCAACCACCACTAATTATTAAATTACATTTATCTAAATAGAAACACTATTTCTGTTGCGGTAGAATGACCAAAAAAAAAAAAAAAAAAAAGAAGGTATAAATTTTTACACATTAATTTATTCTCAGTCAAAGCGTTTCAAATGTTGCTAAAAGAACCTTGACTTGTTTTTTTAATTTTTCATCGCATAATGCAGTGGTTTCCAAAGTGTGCGCAGTAGGGCACCACTTGTCTTCACAGGGGCGCCGAGGATTCTCATATATTTATCTCTTACTTTATGATTAGTCCTGCTTTTAAAAATGGTAGAGTGGCTTAATTCAAAAAGGGTTTCGTGAGTTGCAAAAGTTTGGGAGCTATTCGTATTGAGTATGATTTTTATTTCACAAAAATGATATGATACGTTAGAAAACAATTATTACTTTTCTCCAAAAAATTTTTTTTGTATAAATCTTTGTGCAAATCAATACTTGCATGAATGGAAAATGGTCGCTCATCTTTTGTATTAAATTAAATTTTACAGAATACACACAGTAAAGAGATCATAATCTTCTATTTTGATTTTTTTTTAAAAAAAGTTTAGTAATTCATTTACATATTCAGGGAAATATTTGGAATTCCTGTTCTCTTTTTTTTTAAAGCAGTTTTTTCAATATCCAGCGTTCTAAAATTTGAGTTAATTTCCAGTCTGAATGGTTAGTTTTAAAATTATTTGAAGAAATTAAATAAATAAAGTTTTCCATTAATCTTCTAAGTAACTTTGATAATTTCAGAAAAATTTTAAACACCCATGGCAACGTCACCCGTAATTCAAATAATACAAATTAGCAATGATAGATAAGATAAAGAAAAAATAAGGACTTATAGTGACATTAAATGACACTTTAAAC
This sequence comes from Nephila pilipes, assembly GCA_019974015.1. NCBI lineage: Eukaryota > Metazoa > Arthropoda > Arachnida > Araneae > Nephilidae > Nephila > Nephila pilipes. The sequence goes on from BMAW01071574.1 coordinate 40,878, forward strand.
TTAAAAAAAAATTCGAAGCTTACAAATATAATGTCAGACTGTTCTAACTTAGTTTCCAATCCTGTTCTAAAACATTAACTTATCACTGATCTATTCCTGAGTTCTTTTGCATTCCGGTAATGGGTTTTTAATTCTACCTTTAAGAATGGGAAAACCTGCTTGATTTACCCCCACGCATTTATCTTAGTCTTTAAGTGAAACTGATTTCTTTACACACAGAGACTGAAGTACTTTCGCAATTACAATTGAACAAAAAATTGTTGAAAGGGGCTTTTTTTGTTATGGGGGTGTTGCAAAGAGAGTAAGAATTGTATTCTTTTGTATTCATTTTTTAGGAATCTTTTTATATTTAATGATGGTTCTTACAGGGGACCGATAATGTTCGATTTTAAAAAAAAGTATAAGTAATTTATAATTTTTAAAAGTTTATGATTTTAAAAAAGTAACAAAATTTTTAATTGGCTACACTAATTTTATTTTAAGAACATGCTAACGTTCCGCCCTCCCCCATTATGTTAAGTTTTCGAAAAAGTAGAATTATTAAAAATGAGTATAAATTAGCATAAAGTAGGCCCCCTTCCGACACAGAAACAATTACTATCAAGAAAATACCTTATTCAAACGCAATTTTACTTTCACAAGAAAAGCATTCTATTAAGTACAAAAGCGTTGCCAATTAATTTTTAAACTTTAAAAAAAATTACAAAATTGCTTTGCGTTTCATCACTGCAGAACAAAAAATAGTTAAGAGATGAAAATTAAGTAATGAATCCTAATAATTAATTTTTTAAATACTTTTGGAACTAAAAATAACTGTTTACTATTTATAATAAATAAATAGTAAACAGTTATTTTTAGTTCCAAAAGTACATAATGAGAATTATTTGCATGTTTATTACCTTTCTCTAAACGCAAAAAATCATACAAAAATAACATAGTTTTAAATAACTGAAGAGAATTTTAAGGTTTTAGGGTCCGTATAAAGTAATATAAAAATATTTGGTAATTATATTTTGTTCATTTAAGCAGGTTTAATGAAAGATCCAATAAATGGAAACCGTAATTAGACAACCTATTTCTTTCTATGATATCTTCAGTCTGAGTTCTTAACTAGACTTTCTCAATTGTTGTTGTTGTTGTTAAAAAGCTCGGCATTATACACACTACAATTCATGAAACGCTATAGCTGTTTTCTTACATTTAAAAATGTATTTTGTAATAGATAAATTTAAAATTCGAGAAAATTTATAAAAGACTCAGTATTTCCTGCGAATCAAATTTTTTAACTGTTTCAATAACATTTTTTGAAAAACTTATTAATAATATATTCTTCAAAAATTTTTTTTTCTTGATTTCTTCAATCAATTTTTACAAGAAATAAATGCACTGCTACTATTTTTAAAGCATTACAAAAAAAAAATCGAAACTCATTAACTATAACATATCAATAGATAATTAGAGTAAAATCTGCTTAATTTAAAAATAATTCGAGCAATGTGCTCAAGCGCTTTATTTCTGCACTTACATTTTTAACTCATCATTACAAACTTTATTCATAAAGCTCTATGAATCTAATCTGAGTAGCTGAAATGTAGAAGAATAAGTCTGTTTGATAAATGCATTGTGTCTGGCAGAACCGAAAAAGTTAATCACCCAAGTCTTTCTATTCCATCTTTTTCAGAACATTCTGGAACAATGCCATACAGATAGGCCTGGGTATATCTGCTCCTTCTACCGAAATTCCTTAATCAGATAGTAACAATTTCACTTTTTGTTTTACAGTTCCATTGGGTTCCATCAATTCTTATCTACGTAGCTATTTTCTGAAGTGAGGTGCTCCGCCATCAATCTAAACCTTTGACCCAACCCTAAAAATCTCCGCCGAATCTCAGTAAATTACTCTTTATTGTCCAAGAAGTCCATTACGTGCTCCAAATCTATATTAATGCCCTTTGCCTGCCTGCTCTGAGCGGCTACGGAGAGGAGGTGACACTTCATTTCTAACCAATCAGAAACTTTACATTGGCGTGACCACTGCTGGCCTTACGTGAATTCCTCGATGCCTATCCCAATTGTGTACGTGATTTAGAGGTGAAAGCAGACTTGGGAGGGGTGGGAGCGTCGGGAAGGTAAGAAACACATATATATGTTCTATAAACCCTTTTCCTTGACTCGAGCCATCTGGTGGCATTCCAATAATTAGCTCGGCAATGGCAATAATAATAATAATCGGAAGGCACGTGTGCTTTTCTATAATTTACCAGACGATTCGTGATATCGTGCAGGGGTTGATCGCGTGGTTCGAATTTTATTTTTATTAGTAGTGGTATTTTTTTTTGCTTCTTTCAAGAGGGGGGTTGTCAGAGAGTTCTTTATTTTACTGCCAACGCTCTTTTTTAATCTTCGAGAGGGAACTTGATTAAAGTTGATAGGATTTATTAGGAATAGATGCTGCGACAACTGTGATGTTTCCCACAGAAGGAGCTATCGAGACCGGCATACTGAATAGATCTGAGTTTTTTGAGGCCAAATGACATGCCCGATCGTGTTTTTGATGGGGTGTGTTTCTTTGGTTGCTCAGTGGTTACCGGGGCGTCAACAGAAAGCGGAAGTAAATGTCCAATGCTGATTCGCACTTTTTT
>BMAW01071577.1:708-10952 GCA_019974015.1 Nephila pilipes
AGATGAAAATAGTTTGTCCATACAATTTTGAAGTAAGATCGTTTAATTATGGACACCACCCGGTATATATATATATATATATATATATATATATACAAAGAGAGAGAGAGAGAGAGAACTTTCTCTCTTTTGTTTAAAAGGGCAATTCCGAAAAAAAGTTGTTTAAAATGTTTATTTTAAGAGAAATAAGAAAAGTAGTTTCGCGTTGTTTTTGATTAAGTTATTTGTATTGTTTCAGTATCTATAAAACTCTTCTTAAAGTGAAAAAAAAAGAAAAATTTCAAATAGCAGTGCATGTCTGAACAGAGTAATAAATGTTAATTACTCAAACCTAAAAATATTTAAAATAGAATTACACTTTATAAAGGACTTTTTCATAAAATGTACAATTTTCAAATGCATGGAAGTTGAAGCGATATATTCTTCCCTTATTTTTATAATTATTGTTTATTATTTTATTTATACCTTAAATTAAATGTTCACTTAATTTATGCTTATATGGCTAAAATTTTCTATTTTTATAATCAACAATATATTCCTTGCGGTGACTCTCTTCTACAATAGCGCCAGAAGTTAAAACGCCTAACTTAACTTGCCAAATGAGACGTCTTTTCAGTCTAGTTGGCAGAGGCACAGCAAAAAGCGATGGGTCAACTTTCTTTTGGACTCATTGGACCAAGGTTCGAAATAGTTGGGGAACTCAAGGTCAAGAGCTCTTCTCCCTCCGCGGGACACGGGGTAGAATAACATCCCTCGTTGTTCCAGAGAGAACGTCTAGCGCTGAAAACTCTTACTAGTCAATGCACTTTATAAAGACTTAAATACAGACAAAATATTGGGTGGTTGCCGCAGTAGGACGTATACTTTTACATTTGCAACTTACTAAGACCATGGAGCGCTCATGCCTTGCGTCGAGTCACGACTACCTACAAGCACACCACTAATAAATGAAATAATCAAGTGAAGCTAAATGGTGCTTATGTCTACTTATATGTTTCATTTTTCTGTTTAACCCCAAAATCTATAATTCAAATCATAAATTAAAATTTGATGATTCAATGTCTTGGCTATTATTAAAAGATAAAATAACAATGAAATATTAATTCATTGTTAAAGAATCTAAAAAGTACGCTGTAATTTGAATGAATATATTATAAATGTTAATTAAAGTAATAATTCAAATATAACCATGTATAAATAAAAAAAGGTCGTGTTTGCGTTCATGGGTGTAGTAGACGTATGAAATTTGTTACTTAGAAATTTTTAGTGATCGCAGTGTGTATCGTGAAATGACGTTCTTAAAATTCGCTATAGATTCTTAAAATTCAGTATTGAAGAGACTTTTGGCGTACTTTGTCTCCTGGATTTCAAACAAAACGTTATTAAATTACAATTCTTGCGCCATTGGAAAAAATTACGTCTTTTTCAGAAGACTAATTTTGTTTCGGTAGCTTAAACAATCTGACTGATTCTTCTCAAATATCTTAAAATAGCGTTCTAAAATGGCTTACTTTTCAATTTTTGTTCCTTAAACTGTTCCATTCAGAAGTATATTGATCCTAATAATCAGATGTTAGTACGGCACACGGTAAAAACGATTGGGTACTTTTTAAGAAAAAATGATTGGGAGAAATATCACGCAATAAATGGATTCTAAACAATTTTTTTTATTAAACAATGCGTTGTAGATTTGAACATTATTTTTAAAATTTTATTTTCACATATTTTATGGAAGCTAATGGGTTAATTTCTCTCCCCCCCACACTATGAAATTTTACCACCACATCCTCTGGAAAATACTACCATTGCTCTGTTGGTTGTTACACCACAAAAAGATTGCTAAAAACATTGCTTCCTACAATTTATTCTTCATGGAGTATTTTTGAGATCTTTGCATCAATTCATTTGCTTATTTTTTGCAGCAAAACTACTACTATTTTTTGACTACTATTTTTTGAACTACTATTTATACTACTATTTTTTTAATTAATTACCGCCAAAAAATTTTTTAAAAAATTAAGTTTTTTCTCAGAGTCTAATTTTCTGTCCTCTTAAAATTGTTTAAAAGGTTTTTAAAAGATGGGACCTTATTTATAAAAAAACGTTTTCTGAATTTCTTCAAATGTCATCATGTATTGTTGACATGAGATGTGATAAAATAAACTATAATTGGTATAGCTGTATTATTGAGTTTTATTTTTAAAAATGATTTTAAAATATTCATTGATTATTTATGTCACACTTAGAAGCAACACGAGGACTTTTGGGGTTGGATCTCGTATTTATAAACCTCAGTGAAATGACGAGGAAGACACCTGAGCCACACTTCTCTCTCCAGCGTTCGCACCACTCTAGTAGGAGGACATGAGATTTGTGCATATTTAACCTATATCTGTCCAGCTCCAATCATGACTTCACTGTAACTGCAACCACTTATTTTGAAAGAATGGGTACTAAAATTTGTAAAAAGTAAAGTACACTGTTTACTGTGAAAAGATAAGCTTTTGAAATTGAAATGGCTTAATTCTTATTTCTGCATAAAAAATCCGACGCAGTGGAATTATTTTTTCTCTCGTCGTAGAATAGTCTTCGTTTATAAAAATACCTTCCTCTGATGAATACTCAGTTTTTCATATCCCATTCAGTGCACTCAGTGGATGTAAATTCCAATTACTTTAGCTATTGTTTATTCTTATTAAATTAACCATAACAGTACTAATTAATTAACTAGTAAGAATGATTGGCTTAGCTCTACGCGTTTTAATAATTTTGTTTGAAAACTCTATTAAAAATGTTTTAAATGATTATTTATATTCATTTAGTTATACAAAACAGACTTCAGTAAGACCTTGTTAAAATAATTAACTCAACATTAGCAAATACTTTCCTGAATGCTTAGAAAATTAATCATAGTAAATATTTGGAAGATGTATCCCTCGCTGGAAGCATTTTATGAAATATCCCCTCCACAATTTTTATTTTTGTATACATTTCAAACCAATGATTGGATCCGAATAGGTTGTGAAATAGTGGCTGTGGATAACATACTTATTTATGAAAAGAAAAACATAATGTTATAGAATAATTTTGAAATTATTCAGTTTGCTAATTAACTTAATAAACTGAAAGATTAACACTTTATTTCAGTAACATTTAAGCCGTTATCATTGATACCAAGTTTGTTAAAGAATGTACTTTTTTATAAAACAAAAAACTGTACCTCTAAATCATTTCTTAAACAAAATACTAACAGGTAAAACCAAGTGAGGATGGTTTCGTGTTCAAGTCCAGAGATCTTTCCATCGAGTCATGGGTTCGAGTCCTGATGACTCTAATGACTCGTACCATAGCATGAATGGCTAACGTTGAATCTGTTGAATCCCCGAGTCATCCCAGAGACAATTTTTGAGGGAAATTAAAATAACCTGGAAAGGAAATCCTCGAGATTTCTTACAGAGGCTCAAAATTAGGATATCCATCACAAATAGTTCTTGTGTTGCTTCTTAGTGGTCGTTAATAAAAACATCAAGAAACAATCTAAAGTTATTTTCTTCAAAAAATATTTTCCAGTATTTAAACACCAACAAATTATCGCGTAGTGTGATCAAATGTATTATAAGACATTTAATTGTGTGTAAGTCCAATAATAGTTTTGAGAATTAAGTAACAATAACATAGATTTTATTCGCATCCCACATGTACAGTGAAAACAAATACTGCTTTTTCGTATTTCTTCTCAAAATAAATATGTTAAATAAACAGCTTGTGGCGGTACACAGTTCAATAACAACTTCGATTCAGACTAATGGAAACACAAGAATTTATTCGTTTTACATATGAACAATATTTACGAAGTGGATTCCTACTTCACTTTTCGTCTCAAAATAAAATAATGTTTAACATCATTGATAATTAAAAAAAAATCATAAATAATGTTAAATATCATAAACATATTATAAGTTTAAAATTTTTACTTTAATGAATCTTCAGATAGTGAAAATTAGTTAATGCTGTTCTACTCTTAACACGCGGTCAGGTCGCAGATGTCATTTCTGAGTGCGCAGTGAGCACATTAATCATGCCTCAAAAAACAGTCTCCCTCCAATTGTAGAGATGGGCTATCATTCGATTTCTGCACCCTGAGGGGTGCAATAAGTCGAAATTTGACGAATAAGTAATGAAAAGAAGAAATTTCATAAAGGGCAATGCCGTGGCCTCACAGTGCCACTGTAACAAAGATGCTCCTTCAGTTCGGAATTGACTGCCTCAATACCTTTTATTCACATGAAATTCTTTCTAGGAAGACTTAAGTTTGAATCAAACGAGCGACAGACCTGTGTCGAGAGTCGGCTGAAAGCTCGGCCCTTGCGTGTAATGACGAGTATATTGGAAAGCTGGTACGACGCTGCGACAAATGTCTTAGACGGAGCGACGACTAAATAGAGCAGTAGCTTGAAGGTGTATCTAAATGTTCAAATAAAACTGTGTTGATTACCACATTGATTTTCATTTTGCCACCGATCGGACATTGGAAAAGAAATATCCCTCATATTATGCAGAATAAATTTTATCTATATTTCTCATTTATTCCTTGGTAATAATTGCAATTTTACGATATTCCCTGGAGTAGATGATTAGTACGTAAGAGATGAAGATTTTTAGTTTAGTTTAGTTTGTATAACGTCGCATTAGAAGCAACACGAGGGCTATTGGCGACGAACCTCATAATTTTGAACCTCAGTCAAGTGAATCTGAGATGAGAATTAGGCCCAGAGAATGGAAGTGTGGAAATACTGGGAGGAGATAGATAGTAATAGGGATTCTAAAGTACTCATTATTGGCGTAGGAAAGTCGAGTGATCATCAGATAGGTGATATTTGACTTGTAATCAGTATATAAGTATTGTTCCTGACTCGTAATCTAGCTTTGCAGTTATTCATATAAGTAGAAAAATTTAAACAACAATCTTTGGTGTTTGAATCGAATTAGGTATCCTTCCTCAATAGTAGCTCAAATGTTAATTTGTTATTGTTCTTAAGCATAACGAACGCAGTTTAAAGACTTGTTTATCTATTTATTTTATTGATTGGTTATTTTCTGAATTTTGAACATCAGATTCCATGACAAGGTCCTGAACTCCCAAAGCCTCCCGAATTGGATACGTTTCACTTTTTTGTTATTTTACACAAGCTGCAAAGGGTTTATGCAGTCGGACCCCGTTATCTGGTTGTAAGAGTATTAATATAAATTGAGAGATAATATGAATTTCAACATCGATATGAATTTTCTGTGTTATGTTTTCACACATTTGACGATATTTCAAATTATTACGGATATAATTAAACGATAATTTTTTTTTGTAACTCTTAATATTTTAGGTGAGTTGGATGAACGTGCAGCTAATCTCTCTGGCCAATGGATCTTGAAAATAATCTTTTTTTTTTAAAAAAAAAAATGTAAACAGCAGCATTTCACTTTTCGAGAAATGATAATTCATATTCAAGCCAAACTTTCAAACTCAAAGTATTAAAATTAATGAAATGTTTAACCAACTTTTAGCCCCAAACTTTCAAACCATGTATTTGATAGGCAGCCCTTTTCATTCTTCGCTTAGTCGATTATTATTTTTCCTGTATTGTGAAGAAAGTCACTGTTTGCACTATATGATTAGGGGACTCGAGGGCTCTAGTTTAGTAAAAGGTTGCTCATATTTTCCTTCGTTTTTTGGCGTGCAATTCTGTTAATCTTTCTTAAAGGCTTCTAATTTCTCTCATTCACTGTATAAATTTGCAATAATGAAATGGATCTTCATGGCATGTTTTTACCATGATATACATAAAGAAAAGCAAAGGTGCGAGTTAAAGAAACACGAAATCTTTGTTGTATAAACTAACTAGAAACTAGAGTTGTTTTAAATGAAATCTAGAGTTTTCTTCTTTTTGATACTGCTACTAACAACAGAATTGAGTGATTGATTGATTGGAATTATTAACACCTCAATCAGATGCAGCAAGAGGGCTATTGCCGAAGGACCTTGTAATTTAGAACCTCGGTCAAGTGACGAAGATCATACCTGAGCTGACTAACTTCCACACCTCCCTGTCTAAACTTCCACACCACTTCAATGGGAGGACTTTGAACCTTGACAGATTTAACGGGCATCATTTTCGGCTGCATGGTAAGTATTGCTATCAAGGCTCGAACCAATGACTCGACGAAAACCTACAGCCACGAATCCTTGACCATGACCACTAAGGTATCATAGATGTACAATGTAATACTCCAGTTGTAAATGTTATACCTTATTTTTAAATTCTACTAGTACCAATGTATACAACTTATCGTATAAATGAGTGATAGCGAATTTTAGGTCACATCCAGATAAATTGTATTTCATTATTCCTTCTATTCTTATTACTAAGCCTTCATGAAATTGTAATGGAATGAATAGTGAGTTGGTAATCAAGATTTATTCTGTGAATGGTCAATAATTATCTTTGTCCTGCACATCATTGGTAGCATTTACTTCAAACCGTGTTTGACTTAACATTTAAATAAAATGAAGATTTAAATTTTTCCTAACTCTATTGGATTGAAAGCCTTAAATAAATTATACAAGGAGTAACAATTTAATAACTGGACTAGTCTAAAGAATTAGCTTTATTGAAAACTTTACACAAATACCTTTTAGTCTCCTTCAATATACTCCCCTTCCTTTTCAATGCATCTCTGCATACGAAGTTTCCACTGTTCACAGCAGTGCTGCAGGTCATTAAGTGTCACCCTTTTTAAATAAGTCTGTCATTTTTGCCTTCACCTCTTCCACAGACTGGCAACATGTTTCCATCAATGCACTTTTCCCTTTTGGAAAAAGGTAGAAGTCGCATGGTGCGAGATTTAGCGAGTACGGTGGATGCTCCAGCACAGTAATGCGTTAATCTGCCAAGAACTGTTTCACAGAAAGCGCATTGTGCGCAGGTGAGTTGTGTTGGTGCTTGATTTTTTGGTACCAGCATTGCGCCAACTTTCGTCATATGCAAATCATCAGCCAAAATCTTTCTTGTTCTTTCTTTGTCTATGTTCCTAATATCTGATATCATCCGAATACTCAAACGTCGGTCTTTATGCACAATTTCATCAATTTCTTAATGTTTTCATCATTTCACAGGTTGATGTCACAGGTCGACCAGAACGTTCAGCATCTTCAACACCCTTCCGACCTTCCGAAAATCGTTTGTGCTATTCAAAAATTTGACTACGTGACGTGCAATTATCTCCAAACAGCTCCTTTAACAATTTAAAACATTAAGTTGGAGTTTTTTAAATTTTTTATTTATGCTCTGCTCGATTTTTAAGCTTATCATGACTACTGCACTTCTGCCAACAACGTCTTACTCAAAAAAGGTTGAAAAAAAGAAAAAAAAAACTGAACCAGATAGAGGGTTGGAATAACGTTCCATATGTACCGGAAGCATCAACGTCAACTACATTCCATCCCACTCCTCCCCACTAAGCCTAATGGCTAGTACATGCGCTGTCCTGTTATTTAATTGTCACATCTTGTACTGGAGTCCTTAATGCAATCCATAAGCCATCTGTAATGATTATCTTACAGTTAGTAGGACTATAGCAGCCTAGTGGAACGCTGTGAGAGAAAGCAATTTGTGTGTGTGTGTGTGTGTACACGACATTTAAAACCAAGAAATTAAACTGCCACCCAATAGTAATAAAGTAATTGGATCTAGTACTACTGTTTTTGATTCAGATCCACCTTTGAAATTATAAAGACAAGTAGAATTGTCAGTTAATATTTAACTGAAGACGCGAGAAAGTTTCAGCTCAGGATTCGTAATAACAATATCGATTTTAGTCAATCTTAGATAAAAAATAATTTAAAAGATTTGACAGATTGATTCTTTGTGTAAGTAATTACTGATTGAATATTATTTCAATTTCATATTGGTCTCTTGAAGAATAGAAAAGAAAAAAACAGTTATACATACTACTATATTTCTCAACTATTTAGAAGGGATAGCAAATATATTTTAAATATATGTATAATTGTTTCAGCTGTCTCGACTTTAATTTTCAAGCTTGCCAAAGCATACATGTATTGTAATGCAAATAATAAAATTATTATTAAATATAATTTTTCTTCAAAGTAACATAAATATTTAACCCTTTAAGTAGTTTGCCCGTACAGTGTACGTGCTACCCGAAATTGGCCTCTTCTGGTTTGCCCGTACGGCGTACGGGCATCGATATTTTCTCCTTTCCTTTTCTGGTTTGCCAGCATTTTTCATTATTGAAAGAGACTATTTAGTATTATTATTTTTCAACAGATGGCGTGGCTTGTCCATGTAAATGAAATGCTTTTCATCCGGGTTTTTCTATGTAGCGGGAAAGCGCTAACTTTTCTTTGAAATTTTTGTTCTACTGTATGTCGTGCATGTGAATTTATGGAAATTATGGATGGAATAGACGACGAAAATACTTTCTTATCAGATGATGAACTACATTCTGATACAGATACAGATATTTCTTCTAATTATTTGGATTTTTCCTCAGGTGACTCATGCAGTGAGCTCAGCTCTGATGAAGATTTGAGTTCTTTTTTCTCTTCCCCTCTTGGAATTATATTATTTTATAAAAAATGGAGGGAGAATCCACGAATCAAATTATTTATTTTAATTTTCCCTCTCACTTGGAGGGAAAATATATTCTTATGATATTTTGAATATCATAGTATGGTACTTAATTATATGCAATAAAAAAATATGCCTTTTTTGGAAGCATTTCTGGTAAAATAATTTACTTATTTAAAGGGTTAAGTAAAGGCCAAAACTTCTAAAATTGTGTTTTTCATATTTGAATGAGTTGTAGTACTTATGTGTGATATATAACTGAAACACGTGAATTTACATAAATGGTATATTTATTCGAAGGAGCGATTATTTTACTATTCTTTTTAAGGCGCAATAGAAGTAGTTTCATTCTCTAAATTCTTTCAGTACATTTAAGTAACATATTATGTAATTGTTTGATATTGTATGGCAGCATATGTGACTCTCTTTTAAGAGCTAAATTATTTGTATTAAATTCCAAATATCACTTAAAATTAAGTTTTCCGTTTCGAAGACCGAACAAGATAACGTCATTTAATTCCAATAATGTACTTTTAACTTATTATAGTATGAGTGAGTAAAGTTTTAGTTTAGTAAGTAAATGTATGCTTAAATTCTTTTCAAAATTAATAATGACTTTTTTTAATGGATTTGCTTTAACTCACATTGTGATTTTGTCTAGTTCAAAACTTTAAAAGTTTTTTTTTCTCATGTCTTATAGCACTCAATTGAACTGAAATTTTCTGTATAAGATTATTTTGGAAGAAAATACGATAATTTAATTATAACTTATAAAAATTAATTATTTACAGAGTTATATTTTACGCCAAGTTTCTTGACAGGTCTTCAAACTGTCACCAAAGCTGTCGTTTAATAATTTATCGTTTACTTTAATTTTAATTACATTTAGCTTAAATATATTCAGTTTAGTAATTTATTGTTTGCTTTAATTTAAATACATGTAACTGATATAATATTCAATTTAATAATCTATAGTTTGCTTACATTTTAATTTCATTCATCTTAAATATATTCAATTTAATAATGTATGGTTTCCTTTAATTTTAATATCGGAAAAAGCTTACTATTATCCATTTCTCGATATTTCTTCTCGTTTACTTTAATTCTTATATTTAATTGAGTAATTTAATGATAATTATAAAAACGCGCGCCTTGGGTCGATAATTCTGTTCCTTCCAAAACTTTGCATAGTATCTTTTTAGAATTTATATTTCTCTTTCTTGTATAAAAAAATTATGTTACGCAAAGTGGGAAGTTTGAAAGGAAACCCATGTTCAAAAAACTCTTTTTTTTACCGGTATTATTTAACTTTCATTGATATTTTAATTAATGAGATGTAGATGAGTTTGAGTTGAGTTTCCGCTTTAAATGTGGTGCTAGTTTAATTTTTTACCTGAATAAGTTTTCTAAATATTATAGTTTAAAGAAAGTAAAAAAAGAGGAAAATTTCATCTTGAAAAAAGGTATTAAAACATTTCATACTTTTCATCTTTCTTCAAAGTGGATGATTTTTTATTCATAGAAAATGCAATATATTTCGATTATTTTAAGGGTATGGTATTTCAAACATTCTCTTTGAATAAATGACTAGAATCTTTT
>BMAW01071597.1:0-11310 GCA_019974015.1 Nephila pilipes
TATACTGCTGTTTGTAGAAAATGCAACACCATGAAAGAATCATCAGAATCAAATGAAATTTAATGCAGAAACGACTTGTACTGATACAAATAAATGATGAAATTTTCAAAACAAAAGAAACAAATTAAGCGTCCGAAATCAGTATTTGGTGCAGCCACCATGCGCTGCAATAAGTGCTGCTATACGACGTGGCATGGAGTCAAACAGATGTTGAATATCTGCTTGAGGAAGAGAATTCCATATCGCTTGTATGCGCAACCAAAGTTCGTCTTTGGAAACTGCAGGACGCGGATCACGAGCGAGACGCCGACCAACCATATCCCACACGTGCTCAATAGGCGACATATCCGGTGAATAAGCAGGCCAAGGAAGAAGTTGCATGCGTTGTGCTGAACAGAAGTCTCGAACAGTCCGCGCAACATGTGGGCGTGCATTATCCTGCTGAAAGATAGCTCCAGGGATGCCTTGAAGGAAAGGAACGACTTCGGGCTGTAGCACTTCACGGACGTACCTGTTGCTATTGAGATTACCCTCAATTCGTATCAAATTGGATCGTCCATGATACGAAATCGCACCCCAGACCATAACTCCGGGTGTTCGACCACTATGTCGTTCAATAATACACTCAGGAAGGCAGCGTTGACCGGCATAACGTCTAACACGAACACGGCCATCATGGGTCCACAAATTGAAGCGTGATTCATCTGAAAAGACAACTTGGTGCCAATCAGCTCGCCTGTCTCTGTGCTCAAGAGCCCACTGCCGACGCAGCCGTCGATGATTCGCCGTGAGGGGAATCCTGTATAAAGGCACCCTTGCACGCAATCCACGGCGCAGCAGACGACGACGAATTGACGAAGCCGACAATTGTACACCTGTAGCAGTAGACCAACGTGCTGCCAGCTGCCTGGAGGAAGCTGTGCGATCATTCACCGCCATGCGGAGCAGGTGTCGATCATCGCGCTCTGACGTCACCTTCTGTCGTCCAGTGCCTGTTTTTCGAGTTGTTCGGTGCTCGTCGGTCCACTGCTTCCAAACTCGCATCACTGTGGAACTGTTCCGCTGCATACGAGCTGCTATTGCGCGATAGGAAAATCCTCCTTCTCGAAGGCCGATTATCCTCCCTCGTTCAAACTCCGTAAGTTGCTTGAATTTCTTATTCTTCCGTCGTGGAGGCATACTCAGGTCTCACTAAACGTTTGCCACTAACAAATAATCATAGACTTTTTTCAACGTCCCGCTACAGCACTTTATTTATACGCTTTCAGCATCAATTCAGAGGGCGCTGCGCGCGCCGCGCACGCGCGATGGCTCTGAAACTTTATTAATTTGCATAATATCCTATAATTGACATTTGCTGCGAATTTCATTTGATTCTGATGATTCCTTCATGGTGTTGCATTTTCTACAAACAGCAGTTTAGATTTATAATTTAAACATTATTTTTAACAAAACCATCTCCCGAAGGCCGGAATAACATTTCGTTATTCTATGCCCGAGGGATCCACAATTGCCGAAATAGAATGCGAAAAAATTCGCTACAGACTTCCTGAATTAATTAGAAAATTATTTCAGAAAAACAGTAGAACAATCTAATTTTATGTGTTAATGGCTACAAAACTTTTAAAGTCACTACTCTAAATGCAGATTAATACATTTGTCAGCAAACACTGGTGGACCCGTCATATAACCCAGATTTATTATATATCAGCAACACAAGAATTCCAGCGCAGTGGACTTTGAATATATTTATTCACATTAAAAGAGCCGAGATTGCCCCAACAGCAATCAAATAATCCTTCGAATACCAGCCTGGGGTCAGGCGTTCTACTCGTGTTTCATCTTAAAACATTTAGAAGGGAAAACGGACAGATCACATTGTACCGAAGTAAGGAGCAGAAAATAATAATGGGGGAAAGGATGAGAGAAAAGAATCAGAGAAATAGTTTTCAAGTTTTTAACTTTATCTACTTTTTTTCCTGCCGAAATTAAAAATACTTCGATTTTTTTTCTTTTTATTTATATACTAATGTAGATTGACAATTAAAAAATAGTGGTAGTTAAAATTTAACTTGAAATATGAGAGAATTAAGAGAAATTAGGGAAATGAAGCATATAACAAAACCTTTCCTGAAGGGAGAGGGGAGGAGAGAAGAGAAGAAAATCTATTTTACGAACACCACCGCAGTAATTAGCGCCCCAAAAGCGGTCAAAATTATATGTGTCACAAGAAAAAGCAGAAGAGATCGGTTGCCTCAACACTCACGGCGGCTTCTCGTAGAACACAAAGAATTACATTCATATAGATGGCGCTTCTAGCTTCAACAACTATTAAAATAAAATTTTCGCAGCAAATAAAAACTCCAGTTCTTTTTTCTCTATAATAAATGAACGTATACATAGAACAATGGGTCACTAATCGTCTCACGGTAAATCACATCCTCCACTTCATTAATCCAGAAACAAGCTGTCATTCAAATACAAGAAGAGCTAATTGAAGGTACGTATTTGCAATTTTATTTGAAAGTATATACGAGTATTGTATAATTATTTAGAAAATCATGTGATTCGAAGGAAGTTGACAAAATGTAATCAATTTTTAGAAATTATTAGGGATATTGCCTGGAGGGGGGGGGGGAAGGAGAAAAGTCCTAAACAAAAAACTTTAAAAAAGGCATTTGTCAGAGATTTATTTGAAATAAAAAAAATATTTTTCTTTGAAATAAAAAGTACTTTTTTTTTGTTCTTTTATGACAATTTTTCAAAATTCAGAGCTATTGGGTAAGTTCCACTTCTTTCTCACAATACTGTTTATGTTTATATGTTAATTCTTTTACCAATATTCATGTGTTTAGTTACATTTTATTTCTGCATAATATAACTTTGATTTATTTTTATTTTGAATTATTTTGTACTAATTCTATAAAAAAAATAGTAATAATAAAGCTTATGACAATATCTTTACTATATTTATCTTCACAATTACATTTGTTATGAATTTTCTTTTGCAATTGAAATTTAGAAGAGAGAGGAGAATTACAATTCCCACCTTCGCTTTGTTCTGTGACTTGCTGTGGAGGAGGGAATGCAGTTTTCGACGCATTCAGAGGCTGATAATTTTTTTTTCATTCTAAATATATTTATTTTTTTATTACGTCGAATCATATAAATATATTTTCAAATGAATAATAAAGAAATTTTTGAAAACGTTAGATATTGTTAATGTATTTTAATTATTTAAAAAAGAGGGGGGGGGATCTAAGAAATACATGAATAAAGTAATATTACAGAATTTTTTTTTTGCCCCTGATTTTCTGTTTCTATTTTAATTGATTTGTTTCTTTGTTTTCCAAAATTTTGGGTCAAAGCTATGTAACTACAAGGTTACTATCAATATTTCTTATTTTACGCGGATTTGTATAAATTTTTTTTTCCAGTATATTAAAATTAAATAATCGAATGTTTACTTTTATCATTGAATTGAAGTAAATCCTTTCATTTAAATACAATACATAGCTTTCGAATTTTTTTTATTTGTTTTAAAATGTTTGGCTTGTAATTTTTTATTATTATTGTCTGATATAAACCTTAAGCTAATTAACAGACAATAAATATTAGCTCGCCCTCCTAATGTACGCTTGAAATAAAACCCACAGAGAAATTTAAAAAATCACAATAGGAAAAAATAAATTTTTTTTTAAAAAAAAAAAGACTGAGTTCGACTGTATTGGATGGGCTGCCAACCGCAATCTATTCACAGGCGCTATCCCACTACTGCACCGTGCGGGAGCTTTTGCCTGCTCCGTTTCCGGCCTGGGCCGATTCGCTCCGCCTTAGACGACCTGGTGGACCCGGGCTCCCCCAGGAACACCATATCGACACGATGCTTAGCGCGGACGCCTGATCGACATAGAGCAACGGAGGACAGAACTCCCAACCTCACGCCGTCCAAAAGCCTAGACTTCCAAAGTAGCTGGATTACAAGACCACGCCACCGGTCCCAGTCATTCTGACTAGACAAGGTTTGCTATATAAACATGATACAGATTATGATAACGATTCGGACTGTGTGATCCAGTTTCATTATTCCTTTCATTACTGTTATTTCTTTCTCACTCTATGCATATTATCCAATTATATTCTGGCAGTGCTTTTAGAAAATTTCTGCTCATACAATAGTCCTGGCGCCATCTATTGTCACTTTGGTATAGCATACGTTCTTTAGAATCGTACAATATTAATAACCAACTTCATTTAATCCTTCCAAGTGATATTATTTCTTGTTGTTACGATATATATTTTTCCAGCAATGCTTGTAAGTAGATCGGTTTATTAACAATGTTTCGGATTCGCAACTTCTACTTGTCTGGAATTTCTTCCTCATGAATAATGTAAAACGTTTTCTGAAAAGTTCTTGCAAATTGGATTTAACGTGCTGAATTTTCACAAAGCTCAATCATTAGTGGTACTTGGATTTCAATATTCAAAATAACAAGTTTTTATTTGACTTTAAAAAAAATCATAGTATGACTCTTTTATTACTTTGAATTCTCCCTCCCCCACTATCAACTAATTTATCTTTGAGGTGAAACATTATTAGATCAGTGAGAAAATTTATCTATATTCTTACTAAAATAAAAATTAAAACGCTATCGAATTTGCGCAGACTCATTGAAATTTCACATGTTCGATATCAAATAGGGCGTCATTTGCTTCCTGTAGTATTTATATTTTCTTATTATCAATTTTTTGATTACATTCAGAGATAAAAGATTAAAGCTGCATAAGTAACTTAGAAAATCTTTTGTGCATATTCAAAGCCAAATTTAATTTCATTAAATTACTGAAAATTTCAAATTATTAAATACTAATTCGACTCAAGTATTTCTCTAAGCATGTAACTTAATATATTTTCTTTCATGATATTTTCAGTGGCAAGATTTCAGTCCAGTTTAATTAAAAATTTGTTTTAATTGATATATATTTAGAAAATTTTCATTTTTGTAATCAAAATATTGTTTAGTTTATTGGAGAAAAGTTAAATTGCAGGATTTCAAAATTCAGAAAAAAGAATTAATAAATTTGCATTAATAAAAATAATGATCATGGTAGGAGTATTCATAATTTAAAGAATTGAATTAGAGTTAGAGAAAATATTGACTTCTGATCAAAAATATTTTCATAAAATAAGAGATTGGTTTTTCATTACAAATAAATGAATTCAACTAGAAATTCTTCAAACCACTTAAAAGTGAAAAATCACAGAAATAGTAGTTATTTATTCTTTTTTTGTTATATATTAGTAACAATTTGTTGAAAATATAGGAGGTTAAAATTAAAATACTAATGCATATTTTTATTCCATGCAAAACAAACTGAAAGAAAATTTAGAAACAAAGGGAAGGATCAGCTAAAGTACATAACTTTCAAATATAATCCAAAAGCCAAAGTTTATAAATGATCCCAGAATCGTATTTTTAGAAAAATTATTTTAAACTATGACAAATGAAAAAAAAAAAAAGTATGTCTTTGAAATACCAGTGTCGGAATCGTTCGCCCACTTTTTGTGTTCTTCATGAATGAAAGAATCAATTCATTGACAAGTACATGCAGTGATTTAATACAGTAAGTAAAAGATTTAATACTCCACTTTTTTAACAAGTTTGCAATATTGTAATTGATAAACGCAGCAATAATTCAAAGGCGGAGGTTACTTTTCCCATTTTCTGTGACACCATGTTCATAATTTTAGCAGTCTGACAACAAAATGACTTAATTTTTCATGCACTCGCATTATAAAATTAATTTAAGAAATTGATAACTCTTAATCATAGTAACAGAAATGCTTGCCTGTTGAATTTGTCTTTTTTGGAGGCTGAGTGTTTTTAAAATCAAAATGCAGATGCAGTAAAATTGTTTTGGTATGGTTTTTAAAATGCGTTTAAAGGGCACTCATTTGATAATGCAGTGATAACATCTTTAATTATTTTTCCTTAAGTAATTAACATGACAGTAAACTTACAACTACTACAAAAATGGTTGGTAGACCACAAGAGATATCTTTCTTACCATTTAGGTAGGATCACAAATTGGATTAATCGTACAGGATGCCAAAATCTCTGGACAGAGCCCTGATGGATTGATCAATACAAAGTAAAAGGCGTTTGAATGAGAGTGTAATGAAGATCCACAAGCAAGCGGTTGTGAATTGGTATTTGTTTTATCAAAAGAGAGAAATTTGTTTGATTTATATGCATGATGATAAATCACAACTTGGAGCACTGTGAGTATTTGTGGAAGTGGATGAAAATAACTTTGTGATAAATGGTGTATCAAGTCAAGCAGTAAAGTGCGAGTGAGTTTTTGAGGTGTCGAAAAGATCAACGGATAAATGTTTTGATAGAATGTTTGAACAATGGGTGAAAGAGAAAAATTTGATAATGTGGGATCCAAGACCTGCTGATCTACCATCCCGGAAGATAGCCATGATGTTCCCAGAGCGCTGCCTAGCACTTCGAGAGAGATTCAGAGTAGTGAGATGAGACGTAGACGGAGCGAGACGCTGAACAAGACGGTTCAGGAAATTGCACTGGATGTTATATTGTACTGGATGTTAAATCTATGATTACACGAGTTTAATCAATTTGTTTTGTGTTTTAATGTTCTCTCCTACGTCAGCAAATAAACTGTGTGCGTAATAAGTAGTTGTTATTTGGAATCTTTACACACACCACAATAATGATCTTCTTTATCAAGGCTATCATCAGAATATATGCACCTTATATAAAGGATCCTCTAGAAGATTAGTAATATTTTCCTTCGTACTCTTTTGACATTCTGGGGAATGTCTGTTACTCTGCAAAAACTTGTCAATTTGGCTATGTTCAAAAGAGTGACAATGTTTGGTGTTAAACTGCATTTTAACCTAAATATTTTTTATACATTTTTTTCACTTTTAAAAGTTTTAAATTTTCTAATTCGTTTTTCACCTTTAGACTGCTGGTTATTGAAATACATTTCTCCATCACTGAGAGTTTTCATTAATAACCATATTACTATCAATCTTTTCATCAACTTATGATTTATGACCACCACCTATTAATTTTGTTTCTTCAAATTTATTTTGCTAAATTCTATTCATCATATAAATATTATTCATGTTTTAGTATTGTACCTTTTTACGAGTGAGTATCTTATAAATTTAATTCCATCAATCATTTTATAAGTATAATTGAATTTAATATAATTTCTGATAAGCTTAGTTTTTCATTTCATAATTAGTTACAGCTTTATTAAAATTTTAATAACAATTTTTATAAACTGTAATTTTTTTAAAAATTTTATTCTTCTTAAAGTTATAAAAGCTTAAATTTTTAACTTTAGGTTTTTTAGGTAAAATTTTTAACTGCAGGTTAAAATTTATATCTATGATTACACTATGTTATTTACTAAATCATTCTATCCTTGGAGGCTAACTTTTAGTCAAAATATTATTTAAAAGTTGATTCTCATTAAAAAAAAAACTTTAATGCTTCCAGCTGGATCATTATACTCGTATTTTTCAATTCACAAGTATGAAGAATGGGTACTAAAATTAGTATTAAAGGAATTGAGATTTATTTATAATGGATTCATAGCATTTGAAAAATATAAAATGATAATTAAGCTACCCTAAACAATTAAGATTCATTTCACAGAGAAATAGAAAGAAAAAAAAAAAAAAAAAATAGAATTGTATTATACATCAAAACAATTAGATTTGTTTTTTTTATTTTGTGCATAAAGTATAAATTTTTTGTTCCAAGTAATTGATAATAGAATTAATACAATAAAAGTTGATCAATGAATCCAATTGCATTTAAAAATACAAAATAATTTAAAATTCCAACTATCCAAAAAAATTTTCAGATAAAAAAGTCGAAAATTAAGAAAGATCAACACAGAATAAAATTAATCACAATATAGTACAAAGATATGCTACAACTATGAAATAGATTCTCTCTCTCTCAAAGTAACTAGAATTTGTTACCAAATTATAAGAGTTCAAAGTAATCCTCAAGTGACACTGTTTATCGTTAAATATTTATTGATCCCATTACACTTTTCACATTGAAATTAATATTTTAATGTGTGAGAAAGAGACTCTGTTTTATATTGATAAAAGAATTGATTTTGCAGAATACCACTCTTCCTCAGTTACAGAAGTTTAGTAATTACAAATAACAGTGTCACTCACATAATTTTTTTTGGGGAAAGTTCCAAATTTTTGCTGATAGTATTTTAACAGTCTATAATATTACAAGGCTTTATTCTTTTACCTTACATGGATCACAATTTACATGATAAGTTCCATTAGTTGAATTCTAAATAATTTTCTACTGATTTAGGATTATTCATAACCTTTTATACTTTTCCTTATTTCCTTACAAGTTTGTTATCTATCTATAATGTTTTATGTCAACAATAAATTTATAACAACATTCATTAAAAATATGTTAACATAGTGTGTCATCTATTATATGAAAGTAAATGTATCACTTTTTAAAAGAAATGTTTCATTTTATGTTTTGAGGAAACAACCTCTGTTCCAGAAATATGCAAGTGTGATTATTAAAAAAATATCAAAATAATATAATACACACTTAACAAGTTTTTATTAATGTACATCTATAAAACAATTGTCACATCTAAACTAGTCAGATGAAAGAGAAACACTACTTATACAAAAGAAATGTTGTTTGAAATTATACCTAAAGATTTCTTTCAGTAGTTCCTTGGAAAATCATTAAGCATAAAACAAATTGTATACCTTTATCTTACATACAACCATTAAGATTCCATGCAATTATTTAAAATAACTTTATCAAAACAAGTTCAAGCAAGGAAAGAAATATATATACTATTGAAATGAAGGAAAACAAATTTAAAAAGGATAATGTGTAAAAAAAATGCATACAAAAAAAGAGCACATCTACACACACACAAAAAAAAATAAAGTTATTTATAAATTAGAAAAAATTTATTAAAACAGTTTACTTACAATTATTTTTATGACCTAAATTACAACAATCATCAAAGACTTTACAACATTGATGCAGGAAAACACATCACAAGTTATTTTAAATAAATTGCTTCAAGGGTGGGGTAGCATCAAGCACTGAAAGATAAAAACAGTTAAAGATGCTGAAATAAAAAAAAAATAGAGTAGACACTGCTTAATGGGACTGCTGCAGTTGTTATTAAATAAAATTATCGTTTCATGAAATGTTACTTTTAAGAGAATTAGTTGTTATATGAATAACAACTTAAGCCTGAATTTTCTACTGAAAAAATGTCTTAATTATGTTATTTATGAATTTACAATATTCAATTACAGTCATATGATTTCATAAAATTAACAAGATGATAAATTTAGATGAGATGATATAAAGCAGTGCCTACTGTAACAATAATAACTATTTACATTACATCAAGCATTGCATTAATAGAGAGATAAATAGAAATGTCATCAATCAAAAGCAACAGCACATGCTTCATATAACAACACCTCATCACCAATACCCATTACTCTCTCCAGGAGTTTTAATGAAGAAATCAATCTTTCGAATGTTTTGGGCAGATCAACCATGACTGAAAAATCATCCAAACATAATGTATTAACAGCAGATGCAACAAAATGACAACATTCCTTACTATCATGGCATGCAATTGCACCACCAGATGTTTGTTTAATTGCTGGGATGTCATAGATTTCACAGTAGTTTATCAACATGATACGCAAAGTGTGTAAATAGAGATGGAATTCGTCAAAATCTTTCAAGCTGGGAGCAAACCTCAGAGTTGTGTCTTCGTTTTCCTCTGGTTCTCGTTCATTCAACTGGAGTTCTGCTTCATATGCATGCAAAAGATCTCTCATTTCCTCAGATGTTGCATAATGAATAGGTCTTTCATCAGAAATGTCTTCACATCTGACTAACTCACCACCTGAAATAGGAAAAATATATAAACATTGATATGTTACATTAAACTATAAATCGATTTTTTAAGATTTTTATATCCAAAAGCCAAAAAAAGATTGATTATAAGCTTATTTGGAAGAAAATAAAAGTATCGTAAATAAATGCAAATTCCCAACAATCACTGAATTCAAAGCAATTACCTATTTTCATCAAATATATACCACAGGCAAAATTCAAATGAATAAACAAGTTCCAATGTCATACAGATGAATAAAATAAGTATACAAAACTTTATAATAACAGTAAAATTACTTAATATAATTAAAATATACGTATTTAATATTATAAAAATGTCGTTTAAAAATATATTTAACTGTATTGATAAATTTTGTTTCATAAAATAATAAAGGAATGAATGTGGCAAAATATGGACGAAAAATTTTTAATGTACAAAAGAATATAAAATGAAGTTTTCTGAGTATATTTTTTAAGTTTAAAAAAATAATGAATCAGAAATGAATTTGTAGAATAATTTTACTAAGTTGATAAATTACTCAAATTGATACTTATTTTATAAATTGGGATGGATTAGTTATTACAATCAACTGAAAGAAAATATACATTTTAGACATTTACCACACATAAACTTTCAATTAATTCATTAAAAACTTACTGAATAACACCAAATACAAGAAATTTTTTTGTATAAAATATTTATAATTTAATTGAACATAGATTTATTAACAGCTATATAAAAATTTTGTGACAGTGTTAGGCAGCATGAGTGTTACTTGTATTATTTTAATAACAGATTGATAACATTGCAAAGTTATTAGAAAGGAAGAGGAGTTGTCAAATTGCAAATTTATATAAGTTCAATGCATAATGGATTATGGTTATAATTCCAAGTATATCTATATATATATAAGCGAAATACCACTGACTGACTCATCACGATATCTCTAAGACTATACAACCGATTGACTTGAAATTTGGTACAGTTACTCATTTTGCAATGTAGACGCTCACTAAGAATGGATTTTATGGAATTCTTAACCAAAATGTAGTTATCATCGGTTAATCTTTTCTTACCCATCGGTTATGTCATTTTGGCGACTTTATCGCCAAAAATTACATGACCAACGCCAAACGGAATATATTTTTTAAATGTATACTATGTATCGCTACCAATTAAGTTTACTTGGTGAGATTTGAGCGTGCGGGATGGAAAAATACCAAATAATTTAATATTGAAGCGCTGATGGAGGATTGGCAAGATTTTGGCGAAGGGGCTCTTTTTTGCGAAATATCACCAAATATCTTCCACCGCCAAGTTGAAGCATTTCAATGA
>BMAW01071598.1:0-12111 GCA_019974015.1 Nephila pilipes
CTGGTCAATACAAAGAGCCAAATTGCATGCCTTACAAATAATAGTTCTTTTTTTTATATATTCTTTTTCGCACACTATGTGTACTTTCTTCTTTTCTTTTCGTCAATTGGCCAATGAGAAAATTTACTATCATTGTCTTCATTTTTTTATTACTGAAGTTTCTGCAATTTTATGATTTAATTTTCCTATCAGAGATGTTATTAAATTCATTCTAAATTCTTTTAAATTGAGTTCTTAACTTAGTTTGGCGCTACTTAAATATCAGAAACACAACAACATTGATGAGGCTAAATAATAATTTTTTGTCAATTTCCTAGATTGTCTTGCAAAAGTGTAGGTGGATGCCCTGCGGTCTCCTAAATCAACATATCCCATGTGCTTGTGGTAATGTGCTACAATTTTTTACTTGGAAGTGGTTAATTTTCTTTTTCTTTTCAGCAAAGGCACCATTAGATTTTTTTTTAGGTTTCTATCAACAAAATTTTCTTCATCTAAATCTTTCATCAAATTCTCAATCTCTATTTCTGCGAGAAATTTCAGATTCATTTAAAAAATTCAAAGAAAAACAAGAGAAAAGAAAATTCAATCGATCTTAAACAGCGAAAAGTCATCTAATGGAGTACTTTTTCGAATTTGGTTGTTCTTGAAAGTCCCCAATGATAAGGAATTCGCACACAACTGAAAACGTTGGCGAAAAATATCCCCACCCAATTACGGACAATAGAAGCAAAGTCGTAAAAAGGGCAAGGGAAATTTGTAAAAGGGTCTGCTGGAAAAAAGGGGGAAGAACTGTCTATAGATAGCTTGGTACAGACGTTGTACCAGAGCCGAAGCGAGCGACAAATTTTTTTTGGTACAGCATATGTACCGCCATTGTTTAAAGGTTAACATATTTAACTGATGATTGTGCAAGAAAAATTTGACGCCCGCCCGACCCGGGCGTCCTCTTGTGCCATTACTAGATTCAATTACTAAACACTACGACACAAATAATTACAGAATCACCACAGCAATGCTTCAACAATTTATTCGTATATATTTGCTATGACAGAAATGATTGTGCTCTCTCGGGTAAGCTTTCTAATACCTTAGTTCAACCCACCAATAGTAATCTAACAGACTCTTACCACTAGTCCTTCCTCGACTGCAACTCAGACTCTGGAACAACTGTTGAAAACACTAGGCAAAATCTTTCTACAACAATCCTTGCTCGAACCCTCTACTATGAACTTTAATTCCTCCTTTCTCTTATGTAACACTTCAGCTTCACCTCATCTCACCTACAGCTTCTCTCTCAGATATTCTTTCAGATACTCTACTCCTTCCGACGAAGTTTACATATTTCTCAACTCGACCATTTCACTTCATTCCTAACTGCTTTACATACTAACTTTTCGTATCACGTTTCATTTTTGGTTGGGCAAAGGTTGTTTAGCGAAAGCAATCAATCTCAATTGAAAGTCCCCAAGGTTAGTGAAGAGAAACCGCGAATAGCCCAATGTCACAACCCCTCCCCAGAAATGAAACGTGATTTATCGTTGGGTACAAAAACTCAGCGTGAAATTAAGATTAAATTCTAAAAGCCTACTTAATTGGACGTTATCCTAAACTTGGTTAAGTTCTGAACTCTAAAGCTTCTTAATCAATTGAATCTAAATCTATACCTTATTTCCCTTTAATAAGCTGAAAATTTGAAGCTTTCTGAAGTCCTCGTATTGCTCCTAAATGGATAGTCTAAGGTGTAACCCAAGGAGAGCTTACAAAAAAAAAACTAATGCTAACAAAATATAATTTTATTAAAGAATTTTCTTGAACTTCTTATTCCTCCTCAGCCGGAGGATTGATTCTTCGGCTCCTTTACAAGCTGTAGTTCAGGGTCAGGTACCCTGAAATGGATTGCAGTGTACATCATTTTGTAAAGCTTTAAACATTTAGTAAACATTATCATTCATACAAATATACATAATTTTCCACATAACATTCAAGAATTTGATGAATGACACGATCTAGTCAAGAGACAGAGCAATGCAAAATGCGAACTTAACGCAGCGCTAAGTGTTAATATTAGTCGCGATCCCTAATTACGCCACGATGTGACCAGATGTATAATATAAATACAGTTATGAAATGATTATACATAATTCATGCAAAATAACAAAACAGCTACTCATAAAAAACAAGTCAATGCATAAACAAGTGTTATACTTTAACAAATGTTTACAACTTAAAAGTTCCAATCTGTATAACCAACTTTAATACTTTCCATCTGGAAAGATCACCAACTTGGTGATTTACAATTAAAAAATTCAAACTTTCCATTAAAGTTCTCATCTCTTAGTGGAGTAAGAGCCAAAGCTATTTGCCGTATTGGAACTGAAGCCGTAAAAATCAAAGACTTGTTGTCTCAACAATATCATTTCCTTGAATCAAATGGAATAACAATGAATAATACAACCTGATATTTTCGTCTCGCTTTTCGCTGTGGACGAGAATCTTGTTGAAGAACTACCTTCTAGACTGGGAGATCGGCTGACATCTGAAATCTTGTTGTCGATCCCTTGTAGGGGATAGGCGTGACTCTAGATTGGCTCCTTGAAGACCCTTGTGGCTCGGCAGTGGGATCCCCTGGTCTGCTTCTTACTGGTAGCTGCTGAGGTCGGACTTCGATCCTCCAGGGTATGTCTCTTGTGGACGACTCTTGCGTACGGACGCTTCTCCTTTGTAGGAGTCTGATGTTTCCATCCGCTGGCGATGTCGGAGCAAAGGCTCTCATCTTGCGGTGAGGTGGCACATAGGGTAGCGCAGTTCCATCAACTGAATTGTTACCTTCCATCCTGCGATCAGATCTTTGTTGTACTCGGATCCCTT
This sequence comes from Nephila pilipes, assembly GCA_019974015.1. Lineage (NCBI taxonomy): Eukaryota > Metazoa > Arthropoda > Arachnida > Araneae > Nephilidae > Nephila > Nephila pilipes. The sequence continues at coordinate 2,869 of BMAW01071598.1, forward strand.
GATCAAGTTGATTAGACGGCTTTTCATGGCAATGGACACTCGAACCCTTTCTAACACAGTGATTGGCGTGTTCTACAGTACTAGAGGATAAAGGAAAATTTTGATTAGAACATTGATATTTATCAATCCAAGAAATTTCGGATCCGATTCCGCTTTAGTGTGAAGCTATTTCTCCTACTAGGCTCTCAGGCTGTTGAATAGTTTTCTTATTCCACAATTTCTCCATGAAGGTTCGCTCCTCTGCTGAAATGTCGGTTGCCATTCCTCGATGCCCGTTCCTGCTGCGGAGATGTTAAGGACTCCTTGTTGTCTGCTCTCGTCTTGTGGCGAGGTTCTCTTCACTTTTCCGGATGTAGGTGGCTCCTTCTGACTGCTCCTCTCGGATCGTTGTATCTTCTCGTCTTCCTCTCAACTGCACTGGAGACCGCTTGGCTGGCCTGGAATCATGCAGGAATGACGTTGGTCCGCCTCGTGTCCAACCATAAGGGTATTCTCCTTTTTGGAGGGGGAAAGTTTAGAGAGGAGGTTGAATTCTTAGATAATTGCCGTTTGCTTGGCCTATCCCTGTATCTGCTTCCCTGCCGGCCGGAACCTAGCGCTTTCCTTAAGAAACGCCTTTTTCGCTGTCCACTCCCATTACTCTCAACTGAGGCTTCCGCTTCGTTTGTGGTACTCGGCGTTCTAGCCTCAAATTACCCTTACGTCTAACTGATTGAGGTTCTGGGCTCTACTCATAGCTATCCTGCCTGTTATGTCCCGACTGTGTTTCTCGATCCTCCCTATAGACACTTTGTTCAATCACCTCCCCCTCTCTATTGCCTTTTCTTTGGTGGTAGAGCTTAACTTGGTCAATATTGACCGTAGTCTTCCTCCCATGCTTTAAAATCACAACATTGTTTTGCATCATTCGAACCACTTTGAAGAGTCCTTCGAATTTGAGCTGAAATTTCGCTACCCTCTTCTGTATTGCTGAACTAAATGGATGCGTTTCCACTAATACAAGATCATTTATCTTAACTGTCCATTCCCTTCTTCTCTTGTTGTAATACCGAGCCTGCCTATTTTGCTGCATCTCCGTTCTTTGCTGAATCTCTGCCAAGAGTTTTTCAATATCCCTGCACACCATATCTCCATGCTCGGGGACTTGTATCAGTTTTTGGAAGGGCGTTATCAATTTACGCTTTAAAAACAGTTCGGCTGGGGTTTTTCCTGTTGTTTCATGCACAGTTGTTCTAATTGCATAGGCAAACTGTTGCAGAATTTGGTCCCAAGAAGTGTGGTTCGATTGCACGTAACTGGCAATCATCTGCACAATATTTCTATTGACTCTTTCCGAAGTGTTTGCCTGCGGCCTTTAAGCCGTAATTTTTTTGTGCGCGATGTTCAAGGTGCGACATAGTTCCTCAAATATTTCTGAAATGAATTGGGGTCCGTTGTCACTGACTACTTTAATTGGAGCTCCGTATCTAGATATATAACTTTTAAAAAGGGCAGTGGCCACTGCTTTAGCTGAAGCTTTTCCTAAAGGAATTTATTTGACCTATTTAGAAAAATTATCGACGATTACTAAAAGAAAACGATGCCTTTCGGGATTCGAGGCTGGGTACGGTCCTAACAAATCTAAAGAAATTTGTTTGTTTGGGTAAGTCGTTTTTACAGAAATTAACTGTCCAGTTCGAAACGCGTTTTTATAATTATAGCGCTGACATATGTCGCACGTTGAAACATATTCGCTTACGATTTTCCTCATCTTAGGAAAGTAGCACGACTCTTTGATTCTGGCATAAGTTTTTCTTATGCAAAAATGACCCGCCAATGGATTATCATGGAATTCCTTTAACGAAGATTCACTCAGAGTGTGCGGAATATAAGCTCGTAGTTCGTGTTTAGAAGTTAGCAGTTTTGTGTAAAAAAGAGTACCATCAATTAGTTTAAATTCTTAGGACCAATTTTCACATATTACTGAGTTTATTGTCGAATCTTCCGGATTTTCCAAATATCGATAAATATGACCCAACTCCGGGTCCTGCCTCTGTTCACCTTTGAGCTGTTCTCTCGACGTTAACACTAGCGAATTGATAATGGCGCAAGAGACACTCTCAAGTGCCTGTCCTTCAAAGGGTTGTCTAGATAACATATCGGCCACCACATTCTGCTTTCCCGGCCTATGTTCCCATTCTATGTAATACTCAGCCAGCTTTGCGCCCATCTTATCATCCTACTTGAAATATTTTTTTCCGTTCGTTTACTTGGTCAGCGCTGCATGGTCCGTTACCACTTTTGTTGGACAATGTCCAAAATAAGAACAGAATTTTTGTAAAGCCCAAATCACTGCCAAACATTCCCTTTCAGTTATGGAATAATTTCTTTCTGCCCTATTTAGTGTTCTCGAAGCATATGCTATGGGCCTTTCACCCTCCATCAAAACATCCCCTACTCCTACTGAGCTAGCATCAATGTGCATTTCAAAAGATTCATTTAAAGTAGGCAACTGTAAAACTGGCGCAGAAGTCAACGCTCCCTTTAGCTTGTCAAAGGCCTTTTTGTGCCTCAGGAGTCCATTGAAATTTGACCTTTTTACGCTTAAGTGCGTACAATGGTTCACACAGTTCAGAATACCCCCTGATAAACTTTTGGTACCATCCCGTCATCCCTAAAAATCTCGAAACTTGTGCATTTTTCGGGGCGGGTATGTCAAGAACAGCTTTAATTTTGTTAGAATCAGTGAGCACCCCATTCTTATTTATGATCACTCCTAGATATTTCAATTCTTCTTGCCCAAAATGACATTTCTTAGCGTTTAAAGTCAACCCAGTGTCCCGTAACAACTGAAAAACTATCTCCAGGTGATGGACATGATCATCAAACGACTCTGATGTAATTATAACATCATCCATATAAACATATACGAATTTCCCAATTGCTGGTTTTAATATGATGTCCATCGCTCGCTGAAACGTGGGTGCACTCCCTGATAATCCGAAAGACATCCTTTTGAAGGCGTACGTCCCTTTTTTAGTGACAAACACCGTCTTAGGTATGTCCGGGAGATTGATAGCCAACCGAAAATACCCAGACTTGAGGTCTAACGTAGACATGATACAATTTTGTTTAATGTTCATTAATAGGTCATCGATTATCGGCAATGGGTACTTAGGGTACCTAGTGATAGTGTTCATTTTTCTATAGTCTATTGCGAACCTATACGCTTCAGGGGAATCGACTGGTTTGTCATTTTTCTTTCTACATAAAACCACAGGGGAAGCATATGGGGATTGAATGGGCATAATAGTTCGTTCCTCAAACATTCTTTGAATGAGAAGTTCTATTATGCTTTCCTTGACTCTATTATAGCAATAAGGTCGGGACGCTACCGGAGGTTGATCTCCCATATCAATTTCGTGGTAAAGCACGTGAGTGAGACCTGGCTGATTTGAGAATAATTCCGCGTACTTAAGGCGTTTGTCTCAAAGTCCAGCGCAATCTTAGACGCTTTCATAAAATTCACACCCAGAACGCAAGGGTACTGCAAACATTCCACTACATGAAACTGCCACTGTTTACTGAATTTTCTTATGCATACCGATAAGGTTACGCGCCCCAGGGTTTTACATGTAGCTCCCTGCGCCGTAAATACAGTGAGGTTTGACTCTAGCTTTCTAACAAAGTGAAAATAGCGATTATACAGTTCAAGTGATACAAACGATCTAATATAAAACGATAAAACGAAAGTTTGAAATAAATGAATAGTTCTTTGCCTCTTGCACTTTTTGTTTCTCACAGTTGTTTGTCTCTCGCACACCTTCTGAAAGGAAATTATGGGGTATTGATGGACTTACCAAAACTCCTTCCCCTAATATATGGTGACGCGTTGAAGGAACAAGAGTTGACGACTCCTGTAAAGGCGAATTGGATGTTGAGGAACTTACTGTCAAGCTTTGAAGCAAGCTGAAAAGATATGTTGACCGTCGGAAACTCCCTGTGAATTGGTAACAATCCTATTTATAATTCGAACCTCTGAGGCAGGAAATTGGTCGATAAAATTTTTACGTTTTGTAGATTATAGTCGGTTTGAGATGCCGATTTAGCCACATCTGGCTCTTGCGCCAGTGGTCTTTAAATTCTCACACTCATTCAAATTGAGATGTCGCTTGAAAAGGGTACAGATGCTAAAAGTGAAGTAACTGTGGTTTCAAATAACGGTTGTGATAGAGTTATTGTTATCCTTCAGTAGATGCAAAATTAGCGTTAGTTACAGACTGCAGTGATTTTGCTATGGGAGGAGTCCTCCAAGAAATTTCTTCTGATGGCCCTAGACCTCTTGGATTCTTTTCGAAAAAGTTATCATCTGCACAATGCAAATATTCCACTTACGACCGTGAATTATTGGCAGCGTATAGCGCTATACAACACTTTCGACATCTGTTGGAAGCTCGTATTTTTACTTTATACGTAGACCATAAACGTGTGATCTTCGCGTTTTCACAGAAACATGAAAAGGCCCCTCCAAGACGATTGAGACAACTAGATTTTATTTCGCAATTCACTACAGACATTAGGTATTTACCAGGTAAGGGTAATGTTGTAGATGACACCTTATCAAGGATTAATGAGATACGGTTTTCCTCGCTGTCTCATTTGGAGTTATGGTCGATGTTTCAGGAAAAAGACGAGGAGTTGAAATCTATTTTAGAAGGTAGAATGGAATTCAGTGGTAAGCTGATAAAAATTCAAATGCCTGATGGAGCTAAATCGTTATATGCGGATAGCTCTACAGGCTTTAACAGATTCTATGTTCCTCATCAATTAAGACGCAAAGTTTTTAATGAGTTACATAGTTTGTCTCACCCAGGGATGCGCGCTACTAAACACCTCATAGCATCTAAATATGTTTGGCCAGGTATGAATAGGGATATAGGCATGTGGTGCAAAACTTGCATCGATTATCAGCAGTCTAAGGTACACTTACACACCAAGACCCCTTTAGCGCAATTCCTTGTACCTGACGAGAGGTTTGCACACGTCCATCTAGACATAATTAAATTGCCTCTTGTGCGCAGTTACAAATACTGCCTTACAATGATAAATAGATTTACTAGTTGGCCCGAAGCATCTTCTATGCCAGATATGGAAGCGGAGACTGTGGCTAGAGCGTTTGTAAACACCTGGGTTTCTCGATTCGGCACGTCTCAGAGGTTGACTTACGATAGGGGCGGGAAATTTGAATCGGTTCTTTTTGAGTGTTTGTCAAAGCCTCTTGGTATTCATCTAACTCGTACTGGTTCTTATACCCCGCAGTGCAACGGAATGATCAAACGCCTCCATCTACCATTGAAAGAAGCTTTGACTTGCCATCAAGGAGATTGGTTGGATGCACTGCATCTTGTCCTGTTGGGTCTCCGGACAGTCTTGAAGGAAGATCTTAACATCTAGACTACGGAATTAGTCTATGGATCAAGTCTTCGTCTTCCTGGTCATCTGTGCGAGAAAAACATTAATAGATGTCCTGACTACATAGCAAGATTACAACGGCTGATCAGATCTATAAGTCCTGTTCTTCCTCTACGTCACGGCTCGCAACGAATCTACGTCCCTAAAGATTTCCAAACATGTAGTCATGTTTTCGTCCGCCTGCCTCCATTCAAGAAACCATTACTGATGCCTTATGAAAGTCCATTTAAGGTGGTTCGTCGCCTTCCAAAGGATTTCATCGTCCTTATTAAGGGACAAGAGCGTCTTATTGCCATGAATCGGTTGAAACCAGCATTCATTTTGGACGCATCGAATGAACCGTTAGAACAGGAAGAAACGGCTTATCGTACAAGTTCTGGCAGGAGGGTAAGGTTTCGTCTCCTTTTGTGAGACTGGAGGGGGAGTCATGTGGCGGCTTCCTACGTTATTTTTTGACGTCATTTTGACTGCGGAACTGTAAGGAGATTTGAAGAAAAGGAGGGAACGTCTTTTCCCCATGCACTTGCTTCGCAGATTCCGAACCTGTGAAGGTCGAGTTTTAAAGTTGGAATGTTGAGCTTTAAGGTTTTGATTGTTAAGTTTGAAATAAATGAATAGTTCTTTGCCTGTCACAATTGCTTGTCTCTCGCACACCTTCTGAAAGGAAATTATGGGGTATTGATGGGTTTTATCAACACACCCTTCCCCATAAACTTATGGCATAAGAAAAAAAATATTTCCAAATTTCAGCAACAGATGGCCCTGAAAGACTCAGAATATGTAAATAAAAATTCGTGTCATGCGTACGACTCATTTAAGTTTTAAAAACGCCGAGTACACAGCTTTTCCTCGTTTTGTGTTAGAGAAGTTCGCCATGACTGTCTCACTGAAGAACCACGCTCTGCTTGTAAAACATCTTTGCAAAAACAATGATTGTGCACCAGTAGCTCTCCAGAAATTCCAGACACTCAAGGATATTTAAAAAGGCATTGGACAGATAACTGCAAAAGGTGTGGAGAAAGTTATTGAGAAATTTAAAAAGAAAGGTTCTTTTGATGTGCAATCTGGTAAAGGGAGGAAAAAAATTGATTCGATGGTCATTGAAGAAGAGGCAACAGCAGTGCAGTAGGAATCTATCGATGGTGTGTAACCGTGCAGTGCACGGGAAATTGCCCGACAACTTGGTTAGGCCTGTGAGCACAGTGCATAAAATTCTACGAAACAATCCTTCATTGCTATCTTTACAAAATTAACCATGTACAGGAGTTGTTTCCTTCTGACCTACGAACAAGAGAGACATTTACTTTAGAATTTCTTGCTCGCTTGGAAGTGGACAATGAATGGCCATGAAAAATTATGGGGACAGACGAAGCCTATTACCATCTGACAGGATATGTCAATGCACAGAATTGTCGAACATGGGCAACAGACAATCCACTCGCAACTGAACCAGTGTCACTTAATTCTGCAAAGGTCTCTGTGTGGTGCGGGTTTACGGCATAATTTATCATAGGGCCATATTTTTTCGAGGAGACTAGTGCTTTCGGTCCTGTTACCGTCACTGGTCAGCGCTATGAGTGTCTTTTGCGCAATGTCATTCCAGATCTTCATCAGCATGGATGTGTGGATGCAATCATTTTTATGCAAGATGGCGCTCCTCTGCACTTTGATAATCCAGTGAAGTAGCTGCTGAAATCGCATTTCGGAAAAGCTAGAATTATCAGCTATCATTTCCCTACAGCATGGCCACCCCGATCAGCTGATCTTAATCCATGTGACTTCTGACTGTGGGGCTACCTGAAAGATGCTGTGCTCAGTGCTCTGATTGCACACTCAGCTGAACTGAAGTCACGTATTGCGCAACACATTCTAAACGTGACCCCGGAGACACTTCGATTAGTAAAGGAAGATGCTGTTTCTCGATTTCATCTTGTTGCACACAACGGTGGAGAGTATATTGAACATGTTTTGTGCCAGTCTTGCGAAATTTAAAAACTGATTTGATGGATGCTTTTTATGTGGTTTTTGGCCTCGGGACAATTAAAAACCGTTTATTCCCATGCGATGTGTTATGACTTGCCTTGGCGGATGGGCTTACGGGACCAACAATATCATACTTGTGCAGTCATACACACTGAACAGTACAGTTAGTTTAACGTGTAACGTACACCTTAGTCGTTGTTTTACGATTCATATGTCATTTGTAATCGAACCCTTTTAAATTATGATTTTTACAGCGCCATCTGTTGCAAAAATTTAGAATTATTTTTTTTATGCCATACGTTTTCTCCCTTCTTCAATAATATTATGTTCAAATGTGACGTCATTCCGATTAGTCGTTCTTTTTTTACAGCGTTTTGAAACTTTAACTTTAATTATAATCATCCTGTATATAAATATATATATATATATATATATATATATATATATGTAAATATATATACAGTCGAACTTCTATTTAACGAACCTCTGTATTGTGAATTTTTCTATATAGAGAATTTTTTCCTGGAACCAAGAACATTTCATGATTTTCTTCGTAAAATCCTCTCTATAGCGCATGTTCTGTATAACAAACTTTTTATCTTGTGATTCAACTTTTTTTCTTCCTATTTTTGAAGTATTTCTGGACATTTTAAATTATTCCCTCTTTTAACGTGTTTTTTGGTGGTCATAAATTTTGAACTGGTTTTATTGGATGCCTAATTCCCAGAGAGCAATATAATTATGGGCGTTTCATGCAAGAAGTGCAACCCTTAATTTCCATTGCCCATTTTACTAGAAACATCTTCGATATCCCCTTACACCCTCAGATGGGAATTACCTCTTGTTCCCTTGTCCCTGAACTAGTCTCCCGTTCATTTATAGCGTTAATCAGTCTTACGTTTAACTACATTTCTTGTAGCTCGAAAAATGTCAAAATGTAAGTGTTTGAGCATAAAACAAAAATATTAAATTCTTCAGGAAGTGGATAAAGGCTAGAAAGAGGATATTGCTTTAAAATTTGATATTCCTCCAAACAGCTTATCAACAATTATGAAAAATCGAGATAAGCTACTAAATTATGATTCATCGAATTCTTGTTCAAAGCGTTTAAGAACATGTGTCTATGAAGATGTTGGTGAGGCAGTTTTGAAGTGGATACACACATTGCGAGATAAAAATGTTCTTATCTCTGGACATTTCGTAAAAGAGAAAGCAATTTGCGAAGGCATTGGGATACGACCAATTTCTAGGTAGCAACGGATGGCTGGAAAAATTTAAGAAAAGACACGGAAGTGTAGCAAAAGTACAATCTGGGGTAAGTAAAGATGTTGATGATATTGATACTAAAAATTGGATAACAGAGTTACTGAGTAAAATTTTAAAAGACTATAAGCAAGAAGATATCTTTGATGCAGATAAGACTGTTTTATTTTTTTAATGTTTGCCTCAAAAAACATTAACATTTAAAAATGAAAGATGCTTTGAAGGAAATCATAGTAAATCAAGAATAACTGTTATGTAAGGTGAAAATATGACTGGAAATCAGAAATTAAAACCACTTGTTATAGGAAGAAGTAAAACTCCCAGATGTTTCAAAGGCACAAAATCTTTGGAAGTTTATTATGATTTTAACAAAAAATCTTGGATGACGTCAGAAATTTGTGAAAATTGGATTCAAAAGTTGGACAAACGTATGGTTAAAGAATGTCGCAAAATTGCTCTTCTTTTAAATAATTCTCCTGCCCATCCGAAGGAAATCAACCCAAAATTGAAAAATGTTACAGTTTCTTGCTTGCCACCAGACACCAC
>BMAW01071602.1:4012-19282 GCA_019974015.1 Nephila pilipes
ATATATATATATATATATATATATATATATATATATATATATATATAAGCATGTTGTGGAATAATGTAGATAATGTAGATTAATATGATTTTTCCTGCTGTATACTGCTGCTGCCTCTTTGTGAAGAAAACTATGTTTGATAAAGTTAAATGTTTTAAAATGATTCATGTTTAAACATTATTTATAAGAAAAATATTAATCCAGAATATTTTTTTACATGTCTTACACTAAAGGTGTTGATTATTTTATTCTTTGCAGGGATTATTACTCATTATTTAATCCTTTTTGTAGAAAGTTAATTTTTGGTCTTTTTGTATTTATATATATATATATATATATATATATATACACAGAGTTGTTTTACAGAGTTGTTGCAATGTATATTGAACTTCACTACTACCTTTTACTTTAGTTCACTTAACTTTTGTCTTTAGCATGAGCTGTTTATGTTAGCATGTGTCCTGTGATATACTTATAGTATTCTCCTCTTACCGGATTAAATGTATTTTATGTATAATTTATGTGAAGTTGTTCTCAAATAAAATTTATTGTACGACGAACTCTTGTCATTGTTTTTATAAAGGAAATTCCCAACTTCACCAATATGCTAAATGATATACTATAATTGAACGAAGTAATTTTGTAAATAGCAAATATCTTTAAGAATAACATGAATACAAAATATCCAAGAACTTTACCAGCAAATATTCCACAAGACTTGAAATGACAATGTATCTAGGCTTAAATAGAACTCAAATTAGAATTTCAAATTAATAAAATACTTTTCTACAAATAAAGATCAAAAATGATAAAAAAAAAAAGCACTGAAAATTATATTAAATAAATTGAGATTTTCTACAAAGAATTTAGACTGTTCTTTAGTCATACCATTTGAAATTTAAGGTTGCAGCCACAGAGAAGTTTTTAAGAATAAATAAACTTCATAAAATGTATATTCTTGGGAATATAAATAAAACCTCCTAATATAAATATCTTACCTTATCCAACTAATGGTTAATATTAAATTATTTATACGCATGATAACTCAAGAAACATCACATTTATATACCTAACCAATTTATTATCTTACAAAGTCTTCTATAAGTGTTCGTAGTGATGACATTGTTGGAGTGCCTAGCCCTGTTGGGTTTTAATCTCCGATATGATTTGTACAGCTTGATTACTTCAAGTGTCCATTGCAATTAGGTATTTTGATATATAAGGTAATTTAAGTGATTAAATTTTTTTAAATAAATGAGAACTTGCTAAGTTAAGCGGAAAAATTAAATTTATTACATGAGAATTTGACTATAAGTGATGATAGCTAAAGAGATTACATGAGAGGGGTAGAGAAATACAGGGTGAAGAGCGTTCGTCCAATCAGGAGGCAGCGGCTCTAGTTGTATCTGGAGTGGGTGTGTCAGAGTGTGGTTTTCTGCGAGGGACCCAGTGTCTGTGTTCTGATTGGCTTGGAGTTAAGGAGGGTAATTTTATATAAAAAGATGTTTGATTATGTAGGGAGAGTTATAACCCCAACATTAATCTAAATCTTTTTGATGAAGAGATAAACTGGGTCTCGGTAGTACGCTACCTTGGACTTCAGTTAGACTCGAAACTCACATATTAGCAGCATATCAAATTCCTGACTGAAAAATTTTGGAATAAAATTCATTTATGTATTTCACTCATAGGCAGAAACTCTCCTCTCTCATTAAATAATAAAGTCTTACTATACGAACAGAACCTTCACCCAATCATCACCTACGCCTCTCCTGTTTGGGGTTCAGCCGCACAAACTCACATGAAAAAGGTTCAAATCATGCAAATAATGACAAATTCTCCGAATAATGACAAATTCCCCCTGATATATAAGAAATAATGTAATCCACAATGATCTTCAAATTGAACCAATTGATTCATATATCACTAAGTTCTCTCGAAATCTCTTCACCTCCATTCTCAATCACAATAATCCAATTATAAAGGTTCAAACTCTTTTTACAAACCCACACTCCAAATTAAATTTCGCATATAAAACTACAAAATGGTCCCTCCCACTTAAACCCCCATAACTTTCTCCATTTTTCACAATTATTAGACCTTCATTATGCAAGATTTTGGTACATTTAACTTTGTTTAATATCCTCTAATCACACAGCGTTGATACTGCAAAGTGTCACTGGTACTCTTGATGTTTTTTTTTATAGTCTAATCGCCCTTGGGCGTCTTCCACATTGTTTTTTACGACCCACTATATCCATCAATTTGAGCAAAAGCGATGACTCGCTGACACTCGTTAGTTTTTCTTATGTCTGTCAGGGAGAGTTATAATTCTCCATCATGGGATGTGGTATTTATATTTAATATCATTGTAGTTTGGGATTTCTAGTATTGAGGGATTTGTATTTTCACTAATTTTATTTTGAAAAGTTTCACTGATGGTATTTATAAAATCTTTAAGTGTAGGGAGGTTAATGGAATTTCTTAGATCTTCATTTCTCATGAACCGTCTTGGATTACAAATCATTCTCATGATATTGTTTTGCAAGATTTCAAGTTTATTATAATGCATTTGAGCTGTCTGGTTCCAGATGGGAGAAGCATAAGTTATGAATGGACGCAGAAGTTGTTTATAGACAAGCATCTTATAATTAAATTCTAACGCTGAATTTCGACGAATTAATGGGATTAATTTATTCGCGGCTTGCCGAAACTTACTTTGAATTTGTGTAATGTGTTGATTGAAAGTGAGGCCTTTATCTAGTATAACTCCAAGGTACTTGGCTGATTGGGACCATGTTATTTTATTGTTGTGTAAGTAAATGTTGATCGTGGGATTACGCCTGCTTCTTACAAAGAGGACGGCCTCCGTTTTAGAAATATTCAGTGCAATTTTCTATTTGGAGAACCAATCTTCTAAGTAAGTGAGGTGACTGTTTAGGTGGTGGCCTACTGTTTTTGGGTTTTGATGTTTTGCAAGTATCGCCGTGTCATCTGAGAACATGCAGAGAATTATGTTGTCTGATTGGGGAATATCATTCACATAATTTTGGAAGAGGGCTGGCCCTAAAATCGAGCACTGAGGGGCGCCAGCGCTAATTTGTCTTGGTGATGAGAAATTATTATTAATTTTACAGTGAAGGATATATTTTTAAGGTATGAACTTATTAGAATAATTAGGTGGGGAGAGAGCTCGCTTCTAATTAATTTATAAAGATGAGCCCTTCATGCCAAACTCGGTCAAATGCCTTTTGGATATCAAGGAAAACGGCCCCTGCTTTTTCTCGATTTCTTTGGGCAGCTTTGATGAATTCCACCACTGTAAAGAGTTGGTGGGTAGTCAACAGCCCTGGTACGAAGCCGTGCTGCTCAGGTATAATAATCTTGTTCTTCTTCATTTGGTCATTCATTCTATTTCATATGATTTTTTTCAGCTATTTTACCAAGGATAGGAAGTAGAGAAATTGGTCGATAATTTTCAGGATTGGTTAGGTTTTTTCCAGGCTTCAAGATCGGTACAACTGTCGCGTCTTCCATTGATGAGGGAAATGACCGAGTTCTAGCATGGAGTGTATGATATTATTTAGAGTAAAAATTTAATTAAAGGTAGGTTTTTAATCCTTTTGTTCGTGGTATTATCATTTCCTGGAATTTTGTGAATACTAAGATTGTTAATGTGATTTATTATTTCAGATGGTAGTGGAGGTGGGAGGGATGGGACATTAATAAAGTTATTTTCATTGACAAGGTAGTTGTGAACGATATGTGTAATTGTATTACCGTGAATTGGGGTGTGAATATCATTTAGTTGAAATTGATTTTGAAGAGAATCAGCAATTACTTCAGATTTATCTGTGTCTCTCAATGCGATACCTGCTTGGCTGGTTAGAGCCAAAATAGTTGTGCTTTTATGTCTTAACTCTTTAACTGACCCCAGATGGAGCCACTTTCAGAATCAAGTGCTGAAAGGGTTGACTTGATTTGTTCGCTTTTGAACTTGTTAATTTTGTTTCGGATGAGTTTATTAATTTTGTTGAGATGATTTTTATCAGCTGGGTTTTTTGTAAATTGCCAGTTTTTCCTGGCTCTATTCCTGTATCGTAAGAGTTCCTTGATTTCCCCTCTGATAAAATTTTGTCTTTGTGGTGGTAATATTTTTGATGAAGTATTATATGCGTGGGTGATTGCTGTAGTGTAATCAGTTACCAGTGATTCTAAATCCTTGATGGTGTTTGGTTTTGGTAGGATAGTAGCATTATTTCTAAGGATATTGTTAAAGAGGCACCAATCTGTTTTCCTGTTTCTGCTATTCTATTGAAAATGTGTGTTATTGCAGTCGATTACTATTTTCACCGGGTTATGATCTGATCTGAGTTCGGGGAGGGAGGTGGGAGTAACTGGCCAATAGCAATCTTCGTGCTATTACAGATTTCAATAAGAAACTGTTCAGCTGTAACTTTAAAAAAAATTACCCACTTGGAAATATTTCTATTTAGTTGTTCTTTCCTTAACCCCAGGAAACTAGTATATGTGAATTTTACGTGCGGTCTTTCTTTATGATTTATTTTCTAGCCTTTCACTTCCACCGATATACTTGTTTGATTTTGAGTGCTTCGAGGCGTCATTTAGTAGGCTGCGTGCCAAGTGGTTTGATTTTTTCGTCTACGGTTCAATTGTCTCGCTTCCTTAACTAGAACTCACCACGTGAATTTCACGTGTCGCTAGTAGTATGCGAAAATTTGTCCACGTAAATTTTACGTATCCTAGTGACAGTCTTTATTTTCAAATTTGTGAATGGCGTGTGAAAAGTGCAATTCTTATTCCATACTGTGTTGAAGAGATGATTTGCAAAAATAGTTAACATATAATCCATGTAACAAAAATAAGTATGTATGCAAAACAGGGAAAGAGAAAAAAGTTAATTTTTACAAGTTTCTTTCGCAAAAACTAAAAATTAGTAATTAGTAGGGTAACCTTCGACTTTTAATCTTGATGACATTAAGTTCCCTAAATTTTGGGTCACAGAAGATGTTATTTTCTGCCACTCCTCCAAAAGTATTCTTCTGAAATCATTCTTATTTTTTATCTCTTGTTTCTTAATTTGTCTATCAAGGTAATCCCACAAGAGGTTCTATGGGGTTAATATAAGGTGACTGAGGAGAGTTTTTGAAAATTGTAGAGAAGCCGTTCTAGTACAGTTCGAGCTTAATGTCTTGGAACATTATTTTGCTGAAAGATAAACGATTTCTGAAGTCCTAATTTTTCAACGTTATGATGCAGATTATCTTTTAAAATGTTCAGATAACTGAATAGATTCCTTTTATTCCATAAATTATTACTAAATTACTTACACCAGCCGCTTACATGCTGCACGGAACCATAATTGAACCACTACCGTGTTTAACCCTTTCGGGACAGCACGTTTGGGCGTAAGACGTTCCCTGGGGACGGAGGAGAATCTAAGAGAACTGTCGCGCGGGCCAGGGGTTTTGCGTCACTAAGCCTAACTTTAGGGGGGGGTCACAAAAAAAAGTTTCCGTCCTTACGTTACAATTTTTGGTAAATTTTTAGATTATTAATTAAGCTGTTATACATTTTAAAATTAGCATTTTTTATAATCTTTTTGCTTTAATTTACAGACAAATGCATATAAAGAAGTGCTTACTTCGAGAAATAGTTCTCAGAAGAGCTATTGAAGTTATTCCGAAGTTTTACTGACAAAAAAAATCAATAAACTTTAAAATTAAAAAAAAAGTACACAATAAAGACCATTTACAAGAAGAAACAAAACTTAATGTGAAAACCGAGTGCGATAATTCTCGAAGCGCGGAGAAACACAAAGTCCTGTTTTGTCCGTCTCTGATAAAATGTCCGCAACAGAATCACTAGAAATATTCCTTTCAAACCTTTTAGAAAATTAATCACACTCTCATCATTAATTGGCTCGTGGACCATGTGAATATATTCTTCTGACAAACAACGCTTTTTCACAATTATAAGCAGCAGTCTAGGCTTTCTGAAATAAAAAGGGAAGTGAAAGAAATACATCCAAAAGCAAAACAAAGTCAAACAGTACTGACGGTGCAACTCTAAAAAGAAAGAAATGAAAAATACATAGCAAAAACCAATAAAAAAACATTCGGTGAAAAACAGAAACACGAATGTATATCACATGGAAGTTCAAAGAGCTGGGTTAGTTGTTTACATTACGCTTTCCTTCCTCCTCCACAGCAGATGGTGAGCAAAATACTGAATTAAGACAGACTGTGATAAAACTGAATGCCAAAATCTTAAAACTACGAAAAGTTCAAAAGTAATGGACACAGGGTGTCATCTAGAGTTATTTAGAAAACGTTCCACCGTAGAATGCAAAAATGCATCTCGTGACCCCTGAGATCATTCTCAAATGATGCGTATATGGTACGTTCATCCCCAAAAGGGCTAACAGTTCTTCTTCTATTCTTTGAACGGTTTTCTTCACATGCTCCGACCATGGTATCCTGCCTTTCGTAGCAAACGGCGAATTGTATCAGGATTGCAAGTTTTATCTAAATGGTTTTTTGCATCAGATTTTAATTTTGGAGAACTAATATTTGGATTGTCTTTAACTTTTCTAAGAATATCCCGACTTTCTCTATCAGTGAATATGAGTGATTGACCAGTTCTAACCTTGTTTCTAGTACTGCCCTCAGTCCGAAAGTTTTCAATACTTTTGGCACTATAGCAGAAATTTCCCCGATGATCTTAGAGATTTCCCGTTGAGACTTGCTCTACTTGTGCAGTTTTATAATTAAATCTTTCAGATCTTGTGATAGGTCCTTTCCTCGTGGAGCCATTAGTAAATTATACAATTATTTAGCGTCTAACATAGAAAATTGCAGATAAATCTCCAGAAGTAACATATAATAAAAGGAGAGTCTCTAAATAACGGGGTTGAAGATTTTTTTCGAAACGTGCCAAAATCGCAAAACTGAGCAATTAAGCATAGTTAAATAGTGCATGAATTATTTTTTTGAAACTGTTTATGATGTAAATTGTTTTGAAACTTTGAAATACTTGGACATTTGTATTTAAACTACTTTGTAGGAAAACCTTCAAATGATGCAGAGCACCCAGATTATGACCCATCAAAATTTGTCCACACTGAGAACCTAACTTCTTTGAGCTTCATGAACAGGTATGACAAGCAAATGAAACACAAAGTATCAAGTGCTCCTCTAGCTGCTATGTTCACATTTGATTAGTATTATAAAATAATTTGAGCAATTTACTACATGTGGATATTTATGTAATTTACTTAATCCATACATATTCATCAAAGTATAATTTTCAATTTATATTCCATTTTGATGAATTTTGAGTAAAATTTAGTAATTTATATAAATATTGCTTTAAAAATAAATTTTCATTCAGTAATGTCTTCTCTTAATTTTTTTTTTCAGAAGATGAAAAAATTATCAATGAGATTCAGTGTGTAAAAGTTTGAACCTGAATACCAAACACATAGAACTTTGTCTGAAATGAATGAAACGGAGCAAAAGCTGCATGCTACACAATTATTATTGCAGCCGAAGCAAAATGACTCAAAAAATGCTTTTGTAATATAGTTACAATTCTCAAAGGAAATTGAATTTTGATTACTAAGAATTATATCCAATTTCATTTCAAATTTGAATTTTAAAAGGAAGTTATTCAGTTCTTTTTTTATTATTATGTAAGGATTTTATGATTGCCGACTTGTACACGTGTTTTGGTTTTATGGGAATATTTTATATGGGGAGTCTTTACTTAAGGGGGTTGAAGATTTTCCCCCGCCAAACCCTAATTTTTAGTTAAAGGATGAGCGCCAAGACATTGTCCTTAAGAGGAACCAGCAAGTAGTAACCATGCGCAAGATGATCCACGGTGTAAACTCTGCGTAGTAATACACTGTTTTTTCTTGACATTCACCAGTTTTCCTTCGATCTTGTTTACTGAAAAGTGTTGTCGGCTAAATTGCGCTCCAGCCATCTTCTTGTCGTTTATATGAGAGTTTCCTTTGCTTTTTTTTCAATAAGCATTTATTAAAATGAACCATTTAAAAAATATTTTTGAAAAAATGCTTACCTAATTGAAGAATTAAATTATGTAATAAAAGTAAATAGAAATTAGGATAAAGTAATTTGATAAGAAAAAGAAAAAATAAATTAAAGTTTGTAAAAATTTGTGCGATTTTTATTATTGTAAGTACTAGAATAGATAGTTGTTTAAGAATCAAGGTTACAAGTCAGTTAAGTAATTTTCAAAATTTCTTATTATCTAAAATCTGTTTTTTATTATTAACAATGAAATTACTTTTTTCTTGTTCATCATTTAATTACTGAAAAAATTAGCCTCGTATTCTTCCGAAGGATCAAATATTCTACTGAATTTTGTTTAATTGTATTTTTTTATATTTATTTTCAACTGATTTAATGTATAACATCTAATCTTTTGAACAATTTTTTTAAAAAAAACTAGAATTAATAGCGAAAGATATTATTTTGAAGTAAATATAACAAAGTACATTGTCTTAACACAAAATCATCTTCCATTTTTTATCACTACTTAAAGCTTTTCAGGAAAAAAAAGTGATTTAAAATAAAGGAAAAAATATTTGCCGGAAGAATATCTTAGTGAACAGCATTGGGAAATTATTTTGCTGCTGAAATCCAGCAAACGAAGATGTTGAAAATAACTCGCTTATTATAAACTCGGAAATTCTTAACGATCGAAAAAGAGCTCAACTCGTTGTAGATAGGATTTTTCGAAAGGGGCTATGGAGAATTGTTTTATCAGAACCATTTCACAAAGCCGGCAATGGAAATATGATCAAGCGATATTTTACTACGCATTAATCCAACGAATGTAAAAATATATTATTGGGTTCTATTTAACTCCCGTTTCCGTGTCAAAAAACTTAATATTCTTTTTTAACAAATTAAGTACATTTTATTTTATATTTATTAGCCACCCAAAGGGCTATTTTTTTAGGTGGGGCATTTTGGCGTACCAGATCACTTTTCAATTTTTAATCCTTTGCTTCAATTTTACTTACATTTAACTTAAATATATTCAATTTAATAATTTATCGTTTCCTTTAATTTTAATATTGGAAAAGTTCACTACTGACTACTGTCCATTCCTCGATATTTCACCATTTACTTTAATTCTTATATTTAATTGAGTAATTTAAAAATAATTATAAGAAAAGCGCACTTTGAGTAGTAAATCTGTTCTTTGCATAACTTTGCATTGAAATTTTTTTTAAATTTTATTTACTTATTTGAAGGAGATACTGAGATTAATATTTTCAATACACTAATGCCTCTAGAAACTACTTCAAAGTTTAAAAACGCATTAGATGGTTCCTTTTTTATGGTATCAAATTAAAAATTATTAGAAAAATACTCATTTCTCTTATGTATTTCCATAGAATAAAGTACATGAACATTTTTTCTATGAAAGCCATATGGTGGAGAGTTATATGACGTCAAAATTATTTTCGATGAAACGAGTTTAGCTTTCTTCTTGCGCAATTTATATTTTGATGAATAAAACAACTGTAACTAAAACTGAAAGCTAAGGAGTTTAATTTATTGCGCTCTTTCTCTTAAAAGGGAGAAATACTTTCATTACAGCTATTATATTAAATTAAAAATAGATGGAAGTTCCATAATTAAGTTGGGAAATTAAGTTTTTAAAATAATATTCAGATTCACATGTAGTAAATATCGATTCTAAAATTAAAATAAGAAATCCATTCAAACAGTAGATAGATCATTTTTATGAATTTTTTAATCCATAAATTTTGCAGAAAAAGTTGAACATTAAACTTATATTTGAAGTTTAAAAAAACTCAATATTGTTTCAAAAAATATTGTACTAGCACTGAAGGTGAAACATTATATAAACAGAAAAATTTTAAAGCTTGGAATATTAAATTGTTAAAAAAAAAAAAAAAAGGATTTTTACGAAATTACTCTTTTCTTCTGGTAAAACTTCAAAAATCAATGATCTGAATTAAATTATTTCATTCACAAGCAATACAAAAATAATAATTAAATGAAGTTGGTTTATATCAGTATTTAAAACAAGCAGAGATACGAAATTACTTTTTTTTAGAAATACATAGTAATGATAATTTATTCTAGTGAGTAATTTCAATAATATAAATATGTCACACAATTAGTTACTTCAAATTTAATATCAAGGAACTCCAAGTATCGTCGAATTTCGAGGACGTTTAGATGAATTTTGTTTAGAAATATAATAGAAAAAAAAAGTTAAGATCCTTAAATCAGAAAAAAGAAATTATATATTTAAATAAATCTGTAATGATCAATATTTAATTAAAAAATTCATTTGTCATGTAGCAATTTTATATATATGTATACATTTTACAATTAAAAAAAATGAGATAGTTTTTACTCCTATCTGTAAAAATTACTAAACTTAGTCTCTTTTTTAATTAGTTACGATTGTTTAACAGAGAATAGCTACAATTTTCACTATTATTACTAAAAAAATGCAAATACGTACACCCATTTAGTTGAATAATATATCTCTCCTCGTGTATTCCTGTTAATAAAAAATTATTTCCAAGGCTTATAAATTCTGATATCAGATTAAATACAAAAAAGAACAATACAATTCAATTAATTTAGCATTTTACATGTAGAACTTAGCAAACAATAAAACACGTAAAAAAATATTGATCTGTTCACTAAGACATTCTTGTTTGAAATTTTAATGAATTAATATCTCATTTAAATATCTCAAAATCAAATTTTTGGTATTACTAATTTTTAAGTAGTAAACGAGACGTACGAGCATTAAAATATGTTGCGAGGTTCAAAAATACATAAATTAATTAAACTGTTCAAATAAAATAAACTATGGAAATGTTTAAAATAAACATTACAACTACAGATAAAAAGGTTGAATGTTTACTCCTTGAGCTGTCAAATGAATGTCATTATTCAACTTTCCTTACATTATGAAAGTTTAAGAGACATTTCACAAACAAAATAATGAAATGTAACTAGCAGTAGTGAATAATATATATTCAATAGAAAAACAATTATTGGAAAAGTAAATTTTTTTTTAAAAAAAATTAATTTCACTTTAGAGTCCCGTTACATAAGGGATTTTGGCACTGGACGTTATGACTTTGAGCTATAGTTAGATGAAAACACCCCAGCTGGTATTCGAACTTGAATTTCCCTAACTTCCACACAATTCCACTTAATGACTTTGAGACCTCATTTCGTTTCATATGCAGCAATCATCAGGATTGCACCCACGACTAACCTGGAAAGAATTCTCACTCACCAGAAAGCTACAGACCTATTTCCCTACTTTTCTCTCTCAGTAAACTCACAGAAGCCATAATAATACTCAATCGAATAAAAACATTCACAGATACCACGAATTTTATTAACCCTAACCAATTCGGCTTCGTTAAAAAACTCTCTACCCTCCACCCACTTTTAAACCTAACTGAAACAATAGCCTTTGGACTAGAAAAACGTCATTTCAATGGAGCATTTTTCCTAGACATCCAAAAAGCCTTCTATAGAGTGTGGATTGACGGATTAATTTATAAGCTTATCACAAACAACTTCCCAGCCCTCCTCGTACACCTCCTATACTCCTATGCCACTGAAAGAACTTTCCAGGTTAAAGTTGGGACCACGCTATCTAACCCAATTAATATTAAAAATGGAGTAGTTCAAGGATCGCTTCTCGGCCCTTTACTTTTCAATATTTTTATAAATGATATCCCAAGCTACTCCCCCACCACAATCAACCTCTACGCTGATGACACTATTGTGCTCGCTAAATATCAAAATCCAAAAATTGTTTAAAAAAAACCTTGAACCTCCTCCTCAAAATACTCGAAAACTATTTCAATACTTGGAAGATCAAAATCAATGTTGAAAAGTCTGCCGCTGTAATTTTCATACGAAAGAGAGTTCTCTCCCACCTCCCACCATATACAATACACAAATCCCTAGGTCTGAGTCAACTAAATACCTAGGTATTACATTTGATAAACGTATCACTTTCAAACAACATCTCACACAATCACGCGAAAAATTCCGCAGATTTACAAGAAAGCTCTTTCCCCTAATTGGGCGGAATTCTAATATGTCCTTAGAAAATAAAAATAATAAAAAGCTTCTCTACAACTTCTCTGATGTACGCAGTAATTACGTATGCATGCCCTGTTTGGGGTTTCTCTTGTAAATCCAATAATAAAATACTAGAAGCAGCTCAAAACACTACTCTCAGAATGATTACTAAAGCCAGGTGGTTCATGAGGAACACTGAAATCAGAAAAAGCTTTAAAAAATCAAAAACTTTCGAAAACACATACAAGATATCTCCAAAACTTTTTTCTCATCGCTTCAAAACAATAGTAATATTAATATCCAAAATCTAGAAAATTATCTTCCTAATCCTAATAGCAAGAGACCAAGAATAATCCTCCTCGATTTCTATGAACCACCATAATTTTTAAATTCAGTAGTAAATTTTATTTCATTATTTTCTCTTCACTATATCCTATCATTTTCATACACCCTAATACCGGGCATGCCCCACCCACCTCAATAAGCCAGACTCCAGGAGGACCAATAGAAATTGGCGGTACCAACGTCACCTACTCACTAAGCACAAGAACTTTGCAGCCACCTGACTGGCTCTCCACCCTCTTCCCTCTACCTGAACTTCATCTCCACGCAAGATTTAGAACCATTCCAGCGTAATTCTCTATCATCACAAGTCGTCACCGTAGCTCCCTGCAAGACACGTGGTGAAAGGCGGCCATGTCGCCTAGGTACCCGTTGATTCATTTAATAGCACCCACGACTGGTCGCGGCCCTTGAAAGAGACAAAAGTCATAAAATATACTTTATAATACAAGACGAAAGTAATGTCAAAATCAAATATTTAAAATTGTTCAGTAGTATGTAGATTTTTATTCAGAAAAGTTTCTTATATAAACCAATAGGGAGATATAAAACCTATTTTCAAATAACATAATAGAAAGTTGAAAATGAAGATAACTAATTTTAAAACATTAATTAATTATTGTAGAAATGAGCATATTTTCTTTGAATAAATGAAATCCAGAATCAAACATATAGAAGGTATTTATAAAATGCTAATTTCATACGAATTGAGTAACTTAATCAACCATTTGATTCCATGTTTGTTATTTCACTAAAAATCAACAGATTTAGAAATTTATACGGTTTTTCATATAGTGGTTTGAAAAGAAATAGTTCATAAAATCAATACATAAATTACCTTTCTTGTTGAAAATAATTTTACAAAAAAAAAATGGTATCCTTAAATTTATGAATGTAGAACTTTGTTGGGAATGTAATGGCTATTCTCAAAATTTCAATTTATACTATTATTAACAAATCTAAGCAAAATATTTGTTCTTTGAATGAATCAGTAATTTGAAATATTGGAATAAATTTAATTACTACTAATAATAATTAATTTAACTCTAAAAACTAATATTTCATAAAGAACAGCTGTTGAAATTGAACATCATTCAATGTAAATAGGCTATAAAAATCCAGATATAATTATATTAAAAGTACTTAAAAATACAATGGCTTTTAGCGTTTGCTTTGTACTTTCCAATGCAATTTTCTTAATATTATTTATACATATTTTAATTTTTAGATCAACACATTCAATGTTTCCTTAAATATTTTCTGTAAAACGACTAAATGTTGCATGTAACCTGTAACCACGAAGGAATTAAAAACAGCACAATTCAGAAAAAATTAAATAAATGTTCGAATGACACAAATAAAATGGTAATAAAATTTTTAAATAATTTTTGAAAGTATAACTAATCATTAATTACTTGAAAATAAGTCAGAAATCTTAAAATTCAAACATGAAAAAGTAGCTTTTATGCGAAAAAATGTATCCCTTTGATGATTAAAAATTGGTTTTTATTTTAAGTATATTCCCTTCTCTAAAATAAGGGGAGGGAGTGGATGAGTGATAAATTAATTCCAAAATTATTTACACAAAGTATTAAAATAATAAACCCTTTTTTACTGATTTTGAATGAAAACCAATGTAAAAAAGTTTTCTGTATTATAAAAATTACATATAAAAATTTAATATTTAGAAAAATGAAATCATACCGAGAATATATTCCGAGTGCAACTTGGGTCATGGTTTGCATTTTACATCCTCTTCGTTAAATATGTTTTATCTAGTAGAATTTTGTTTCGCCTGCAACACTTTATACTTTAATTAAACAAAATATATTCCCATATGCAGTGAACATAAAAGACTTATTATAAAAGTAAACTGCTGTCTGATCCCCGTAGAAGTCAGTCGTGATGAAATGTGATTATTTCTGTCACTTTTCTCAGATGAGCATAATATAGAGTTAGAATGTAACAACAAAAATCGCATCGTCTTTTAAAGCCGTCGAGAAGAAAATGTATACATTTTTACACAAATGTACTTAAATTGTTTATAAAAGATATTCTTGGGACTTACAAAATTCAACATGAATTAGCTATAATATGCGTTTATATTCTACGCATCAAAACAAGATTAACACATCAATCAATAACTCCCGAGACTAACCCAGAGATGGCGCTCGTAGTAAACCAGTAACCAGGTCATTCTAGAGTACTAACCTTTGCTTGAAACGTGTCAAAATTTTAAGTCGATCGGACCAGAAACAGCTGAGTTATCGAGGTTGGAGTAAAGTCGTTTTGTAGTTTGTTTAAAAAATGGAAAAAACCGAGTTTCGTGTTCTGATAAAACATTGTTTTTTAATGGGTAAAAACACCGTGCAAGCGAAACAATGGATTGAAAAATGTTACCCGGACTCTTGTCCATCAAAAGCAACGATTTGTCGGTGGTTTGCCGAGTTTAAACGTGGTCGTACCGACACAAATGACGCGGAACGCTCGGGTAGACCTGTGGAATCCGTTACACCGGAAAATGTGAGTGAAGTGACAAAAATTATAATGAAAGATCGTAAAGTGAAGCTCCGTGAGATTGCTGAGATGACACAGATATCATATGGAAGTGTATTTACTGAAAAAGGTTTTTTGAAGTGAAGTGAAAAAGGTTTTTTCCAAGTGGGTGCCGCGATTGCTTTCGATGGAACAAAAACAGCAACGAGTCGATGATTCAGAAAGCTGTTTATCGCTATTTACTCGCAACAAAAAAGATTTCTTGCGAAAAAAAAAA
>BMAW01071602.1:19382-37194 GCA_019974015.1 Nephila pilipes
TATTTGGAAAAGCGTTGGAACGATTGTATCACCCTAAAAGGTGATTAACAAAAGGTATTATGTTGATGAATAAAAAAAAAATTTGCAAAAAAAATGTTGTTTTCAATGTTAGACTCGGGAGTTATTGATCGATGTGTTACAAATATCTACTATGCTCCACTGTCGACATTTTTGAAAGGATGTATTCACTGTACAGCCAACTCCGAGGACTGAAACCTCCCTTCCTCACTCCTCATCCATACGAGAACTCGACCGTCACCTTCGGCGACTTTTCTTTTCATATTATATTACTTGTACCGAGTAAGAGAAATCCCAGATTTCTGTAAACTCGAAATAAATACATTGCCAAGTTTGTACTATACAGCTGTATGACTTCGAAGTAATACGAATTTTTAGAAGGCACAACACCCTGCAGAACTCTGACCATTCAAACATTCTCTTCATTCAAGCTGGCAAAGTTGGTGATCTTATCTTTGCAACGAATGACCTTACCACTTTCCCCTTCTTCTCCCTTCTGTGAACATTGATTGTACCCCAGACCCTTCTTTTCTTATCTGAAGAGCAAATCTGAAGGACTACATTATAAGACCTATGCAAATATTTCCCAACACTTTCAAAGAATAGCTCACACATAGTTTGGAGGGCAGAGATCAAAAATAAATCACGGGTGTTTTTTCGTATTTAGGAAAATTAGATGTATTAATCACACAAAAAAATTTATATTTATTCGAGAAAGTAATAAAATTGTTATTGGTTCAACCATTTACATAATGGATTAACCTATTTCAAAACACATAAAATGTTTACTAAGGAAGTTTGGATTTAAATCGATCGAAGCATATCGCTAATTTGTCGATTTTTTAATATAAGATTGTCCTGATAAAAAAAAATATGCAGATGCATACACCATCCTCATATTTATTGTTTCCATTAAGCTTATTGTTGTATTCAAGTAGCTGATTATATACTGTTTATATAATTACTGCATTATATTTATGCAGTGTATTTATCTTGTTATTTACATTGAATGAAAAACTTCTTTATTGAGCTACTTTTAGATCTTCATTTTCTTTTTTATTGAAAATAATTATTCTCATAAATCAATAATTCAATGTAGCGTAAGGTTAATTAAATTTTTTTTCTGGATAAATAATGCTAAAATATGTTACTATCTTTGGGTGTTCATATTTGATTTGATACCTGTTTGTAAAATCTATTATAAAATTATAAGTAAGATGTTTCTTTGAGCATAATATTCAGCAAATATGTTTTGTAAAAATTTGCTTATACTCTTTAATATGCAAGTTTTATATATTTTTCTGCGTATTTTAACAATTTAAATATCTGAGCAACCTCTTTCTCATATTTCTTTCTTTATTTTCAATGATATAAACCTTCTTACACCTTTCTTAAATTTACTTTTAATTTTGATACTGTGAATTATATATTATTTTGGCTTGAGTTCCTCATAATAATATGAATTTTAATCTATTTTATTTAGTTTATTATAATTATATAGCAATATTTATGCAGCAATTAAATCATGAAATGCTCATGCAATAAGATTATTTCATTTGCAATATATTTAATTATTTATTGCAATTAAATGTAAATTAATGAATAAGAGCTAATAAACTTGGTTTGGTTTTATTAACGTTGCACTAGAAGCAACACGTATTGACGACGGACCTCATAATTTTGAATCTCGGTCATGTGACGAGATGACACCTGAACTGGCACCCCTTCCTAACTTCCACACCATGCCACACTTATACCATACTTAAAAATAGTTCAGCTCAATATTTCTCTTTCAATTAAAACAATGAAGCTGCTTCAAAATTTATTTTTAAATTATAATGCAATTTGCGGATAACTTGCACATAAGTAAGTATCCGTTATGTGTTTGAACAGAACAGAAACTTATTGAAATTAGTTACTAACATTAGGATTACTGAAGGACAATTTTTGTAATTTTACATAAACACAATAGGCTCAAATTATATTCCATTGCATTACCTAACTTTAGGAAGAATGAGTGCTTTAATTATTATACTGACAAATGGTGTCTTTTTACAAAATTGAGGTGAGCAATTTTATAAAATTATAAGAAAATAATTCTGTTCACCATGGATACACATAAAATATGCATTCCAAAAAGAAAAAAAAATTTCATCTTCAAATAAATAATTATTTAAAATTTTAATTATTCTCAAAATATTTTAATGTTTTATAATTCTTATTACAGTAAATTTTAATATTTTTCAGTTATATTTTCTTAATTTCTTCAATTTTTTTTTCACAATTCAGTGCGTGTGTTTGGTTCTAATAGTGTTATTTACAGCTTTGCAATTATTTTATTCTATCAGACGTTACGAAAAACAGTAAAAAAAAAAAAAAAAAAAAAAAACAGTTACAAGTAATTTTGTGGGTTTTTTTTAAAAAGGAATTCAGTATCAAAATCCTTATTCCATGTGTAGAATAATTTGATACATTATACTGAAAGTAAAAAAGACTTGGGATTGTAAATGCATGACCGTCGTGAAAAATTAAGAGCAAAGAAAAAAAGAATTCACAAATTTTAAAAGTCAATGAAATAATATGGTGCACTCTTTGAAAGATAGTTAAGATAATGCGCTAATACAGCTGGGACTATGAAAGATTATGCATAAATTTATAAAAAATCTAAAATTAAAATAAGGTGATATAATTTTTTTTGATATTCTATATTTTTAATATTTTTTTGATATAGTTTTAGGGTACCGTTTCCGCATAAGCTTGCATGAATAAGTTATTCAAAAATGGAAGAATATATTTTGAAACAGCATTCAACTCATCCTTGTTTGATAATTTCTTTACATAATAGAGGTGAAAAATTAAATCTTTATCAAAAGTTTTAATTACTTCGCAAAATACTTTATGCAGAAGTAAAAAAAGAATATTTTTAGTTATATTCTAATAGCAGTAATCGAAAAAGGAGAAAAATAGTTTTTTTAGTAACGAAATTTAAGCATATACTGAATGAAGTGAGTATTAGAAAATATAACATACTATGCTCACAGTTGAATTAGTGATTAATTTATTCGAACTGATCAAAATTAATTCTAAAAAAAAAACTTTAGAAAACATGAGCTGTTATACAGTAGTTTATTTGTATGTTTACAACAGTTTATTTATTACCATATATTTCCTCCGTTTGTATTCAATTATAAAATGCTTTAAAATATTTTAAGTCTTTTTTTACTGATATTCAACTTATTAATATATAAATTTTAAAACTTCGAGAGAAACTCAAAAATTAAAACAGAAACTAGCAATGCCTACATTTTCTCCCCTGTTTTTCTTTTCTACAATCTTTAAAAAACAAGTGTTTGTAAGAGCAGTGGAATTTTTAAACACAAGAAAAATACAATACTAAATATATAATTTAAGAGGCCAATTTTTGTGTGCTTTTCGCTGTTTATTTTAATTCTAAAATTCTTCCGAGTGTGTTGGATTTCTCGACTTTATCACCACTACAGAAGTTGCTTTCAAATAAAGTATTCTACTTGGTTCTTTTTAAAGTTTAAAACTAAAAATGATATACTGTCATACTTGGTTGTTAGAATACTGCTGTGGAAAAACTCGCATTTTCTTTTCTTTGGTTGCAAACGTTAGAGAGTTCAAACTCACACGACAGATAAAGCATCAATAAATCTCTTTAGTGTCCAACCATTCAAAGCCTATCTATCTGAATCTTTGAATACGCAATGTGTTTAAGGGTTAGTTTCCAAAAAGTGTCGGGTACAATCTCCTAAAGAAAAGTTACAAGTCGTAACAAACCTTATACGAAGGGAAACGAGATAATTGCTTTCAGGGGTATTATTCATTCTTAAATGTCGCATTTATTCTCGATTTCCATATGATTATACATCATTCTCGATTTTATTGACGTTATACGTGCCGTCAATTCCTTTCTTACAAAGTCGTTGTGTTTGTCCAGCTTATACCTCCCTAAAACCTTAAATTTTTAATATATGTTTGGGATTAAAAAATATTTTTGATAGTGCGTGCTTCAGTCAGTTCATGAGAGAGAAACTTTTCAAAGTTGATTAAAAGCTATCTTTTATTAACAATGAATCAAGTAAAATGGTTCTGCAATTATTTTCATTAAAAATGTAGCAAATAAAAACATTAATTTTGTTGAAGCCATAAAAAAATTTCAGAGTTCAAAGCTTGCACAAAAACAGTTTTAGTTTCTTTAGTGACTGAAAAGATAAAAACATTTTGTAAAACATCAAAAATAACAAATTAATAAGCTACATTAAGTAGATGTTTGTCTGCTAGATGTAAATTGTTCCTATTTTCTTTAGTTTAAAATGTTTTTGTTTTCCAGGTCACTTCAATTATTTAATTTTATTAAATAAATGTTTATTATATATTTGAGATGGAATTTTTATGGAGATAATTCTAATAAGGGGATCTCAGGAAAGTTTCCACCCCGATTCTCAATAGTTTCAGGTTCTCTTCTAACATTATTACACTTCGTGATTAGAGAAATGTTACCCTAAGAACTGAATTCAAAATCATATTTTCTTCCTTTACTTATTTTTATTATAACTTTTTTCATTTTCTTTTATCACTCAAAAATCTGTGTATTACTCTTAAAATTTAAGCAATATTTTTCTGTCTAACACACACACACACACAACATGCTAATGTTATTGAAATCATATATGAAAAACAAACGATTCAATTCATCTTGAATAACTTTTTATGTAGAAAAGATATATTTATCAATTATTTTACTCATTTTGAGGAAGAAAACGTAAGAATTTTCTTAAGAATAATTTACATCTTTTTTTTTTTTTTTTAAATTATTATTTGATAAGAAGCCATTACCAATGGATCAGTAATATAACTGTCAAAAAGCACAACTGATTTTTTTTAAAAAAATATATCATATTTATTGACTTTTAGACAATCAATGCTTGTAAAGAATTTTTAAACAAACATATATTTAATGTACATTTGCTTTTTATGAGCGTATAATGCATGTGTCACTTCACAGATATTTATTTTGAGTTTCAGAGAATTAAACAATATTGAAACAGTTCATGATCGAGTTGATGTTGTGTTGATGTATTCGCGGTTTCTCTTCACTAACCTTGGGGACTTTAAATTGAGATTGATTGCTTTCACTAAATAACCTTTGCCCAACCGAAAATGAAATGGGATACGTAAAGTTAGTATGTAAAGCAGTTAGGAATGAAGTGAAACTGTCGAATTGAGAATTATATAAACTCCGTCGGAAGGAGTAGAGTATCTGAAGGGGGATCTGAGAGAGAAGCTGTAGGTGAGATGAGGTGAAGCTGAAGTGTTAGATAAGAGAAAGGAGGAATTAAAGTTTACAGTAGAGGGTTCGAGCAAGGATTGCTGCAGAAAGATTTTGCCTAGTGTTTTCAACAGTTGTTCCAGAGTCTGAGTTGCAGTCGAGGAAGGACTAGTGGTAAGAGTCTGTTAGATTACTATTGGTGGGTTGAACTAAGGTATTAGAAAGCTTACCCGAGAGAGCACAATCATTTCTGTCTTAGTAAATATATACTAATAAATTGTAGAAGCACTGTTGTGGTGATTCTGTAATTATTTGTGTCGTAGTGTTTAATAATTGAATCTAGTGATGGCACAAGAGGACGCCCGGGTCTGGCGGGCGTTACAATGTCATTGAAGATCCGCCATGTAGTCGAGACTGATGCGCGTTAAATCTGTCGAGGCTCAAAGTCCTCCCATTGGCGGAGTGTGGAAGTTAGAAGAAGGGGTGCCAGCTCAGGTGTCATGTTCGTCACATGACCGAGATTCAAAATTAAGAGGCCTGTCACCAATGGTACTTGTGTTGCTTTTAGTGCTACGTTAATAAAACTAACAAATCAATCACCGTTGAATTGAGAAAATCGGAATTTAATTGAATTTCTGTAACATTCATAAAGACTCAAAATTTTTCTTTTCAATTAATCTTCTTGATTATAAGACAAATATTTATCGAAATTTTCGAAAGGTTATAGAATAATATGCATTTCTTGAAGAACTTCAACCTTAATTTCAAAAAAAAAAAAAAAACTTTATAACATTTAAGTATACGATTGCATGAATTATTTTGATAAATAAAAATAATTTTATAATGTTTACAAATTTTTAATGTGTTTACTGAAGATTGTGAAATTGAAATATATGATCATGCTACATACAATTAAACATGTTTTTGAATATTTGATCTTCGACTAAAGGGAAATAACCATTTATTCGATAAACGCAATGTTTTTATATGTTCAGAGTAAAAGTTTAAAGCAACGCCTTAATATATTTATGTATAAAATATTGCTGGAATAGTTAAAGTTTTCCTTTATAATTCACTAATGAATATTCATACAATAAACGTATTTCATTGCATATCATAGTTTATCCCAGTTTTCATATACAGAAATGGTTAAATTCAACAAAAATTAAAACATTACAAGACTTATTTTTTCCTCTACTAATTTATTTGTTATTAATTCCAAATTCCTTTATAATATATATATATATATATATATATATATATATATATATATATATATATTTAGGTGTTAAAAATACATTTACACATCCAAAATAATCAGTGAAGAATTTTTGTGCGTATAAATAGATAATTCATAATGTCTATGTATTAAATTATGAAATGGTATATGATACAATTTGATAATTATATCATGTAACGGTACTGTGGCCACTGCCTACTATAAATATTGCAAAGTGAAATAATTATAAAAGTTTTTCCCATTATTGCATATGAATAAAATAATTTAATGCATGAAAATTCTAATTATAGTACTAAGAATGTTACAAAGAAATTGCAGAAAAGAACATGCCTTCTATTTTCAGAGAACATATTTCTGAAAGTTTCTAGAATTGAAAACGGACATATAATTGAAAAGAGGCTTTCAGAGAGAACTTTCCCAGAAAAAGGGAGAATCATAGGTTGCTAGAGACTATCGCGCAAACCTCCCCGTTGCCCAGCAGGGGACCAACATTTTGTCAAACAACACTTAGAACTGTCAATCATTGACAGGAAACGGGGTAAGCAATGTCGTAAAAACTTTCGTCCGTGTTTTCTTCTCGAAAGTGTCTGACTCCAAAAGGTTAAGAAACGCTGGCCTACAAGTATATTTATGACTTGCCCACATTCCTTTGTGAACAGCTGACGATTGGGCAATCTCCGAAAGCCTTTGTAAACTTTGGTTTCCACCGGCTACTTATCGCTTATAAAACTAGGACTAATTTTAAGTAAGAGATAAAAAATAAAAAAATATGTGGATTTCCTGGCACTCCTGTGAAGACGTCGAGGCACCCTGCGGTGCCGTAGTGCATGCTTTCGGAACTACTGAATTAGGCAAAGAAAAAAAAATGTAAAAATTCCTAGATACTCCCAAAGAATGGCTCACAGATTCAAGAACTATGATTAGTTTGAAGAAATATCTAGGAAGTCTAGACGTATTGACAACTCCCCCCAATTTTTTTTTATAAATGTTTATTCGATTTAGAGATAAATTGGGAATATCTTCATCAAATCTATATCGGTGAGGTTCATTACCTCGACTTTCATTTAGTGATGAATTCATCTATTTGAAACACATTAAATATATACAAGAAAGATTTGGGAGTAAAATCCATCTGTCTTAGATTATTGCTAATTGGCAGATTTTTCCCACTATCATTAAATAATAGTCCTACTTTATAAACAAGTTCTTCGCCCAACAATTCAGTACGCGGTCTTCGTTCTGGGGACAAAAGTAATGTTTTTACAACAATAGAAAAACCAAGCAAAAAAAATGTTCTCAAATCTATATTATAAATTTAGATTTGCCTATTTACTACGAAAAGATCGTAGCTTCTAATGCCTTTCTAATGATTTAAATTTTTATTTCACAGAATTATTTTTTACAGAATTGCATTTCCGCATATCTCTTTCAGACCGTTTGTCTCTTCTTATTCGGGCCGCGATAGCTTAGCGGTCAAGGTCGTGGACTAGCGGCCGGCGGTTTTCGTTCAGTCGCGGGTTCGATCCTTGGCCGCCAAAGACCCATCGTGTAGCCGGGGCTGATGCACGTTAAATCTGTTCAGGGCCCAAAGTCCTTCCGTTGGCGTGGTGTGGATGTTAGGAGGGGGTTGCCAGCACAGGTGTCGTAATCGTCACTTGACCATGGTTCAAAATTACGAGGTCCGTCGCCAATAGCCCTCGTGTTGCTTCTAGTGCGACGTTGATAAAAACTAAACTAAACTTGTCTCTTTTTATTTTCTTCTTCCTTTACCAATTTTACCCCTATGGGTATGTCTTTCTCATTATTTTTCTTTGATATTTACGAGTAATAAGAGATTTTGAGAAGAACAATAACCCACTGGTGCTCATTAATGATCTAATTTTAGTGAAATTGATTGACTGTTTCATTAAAGCTGTGCGAAGAATCAACACTTAGGCTATTGGCGATAGATCTCATTATTTCGAACATATGTCAAGTGACGAGGAGGACACTTGAACTAGAATTCCACTCACCAAACTTCCACACCACGTCAGAGCAAAAACTTAGAATATCATCAGATTTAAAGTGCTATTGCCCCCCCCCCTTTCAGTGGATCTTTAGAGAAATATTGACTAGAACCCACGATTTGAGGAAAACAATGCTGGCTGGTCAGGAGATTGCGATCATGACCACTCGGCTACCGTGGCCAATTTTGGTAGTAATCGAGTCATGATTATGTAACAAATCTTACTTATCAAACAATGGAGTGTGCTTCATATTAAATGAAATTGAGTCTCAAATTTTTAAATTTGTGTGATACTGATATTAAGAAAATGAGGTTCACTCAAGCGTCATGTTTGTTACTGAATCGTGGTTCAGAAATACGACATCCATATCGTACAAGTTTTGTGTAGTTTTTACAGGGATTTTAATTTAAGCCAATCCAATTCGGAATTTACGTATGTGTTTAATGCGGAAACAGTCGTATAACAATTTTAAAAAAATAATATAATCTTTAATAAATAGACTTGAGAAATAGAAAAAAAATCGATAATTCAGATTTTAAAAAAAATTCAAAAATCTCTCTATTTATTTTATATTATAATAAGTTTAGTATTCACAAATTGATACTTTCTTTGAAATAAATAAGTGAAGTACACTATATATAAAGTTATTAATCTAAATGATTATCATGTAAATTATTAAAAACAGATTCAAGTGTTTTATGTATATAATCAGCCATTTTGAAATTTTAGGTTGTAAATTTATTTCAATAAGTTGATTCTATTTATTGAATGCACCTAAATACTCTACAGAAACAATAATCAAAATTATTTAAAATAATTTTAGTGGTACCCTGAGGTTTAATATATGTTCCCGATTCTTCTGAGCCTATATCAGAATCAAAATCATATTATTTGGAGGATCCATCATATCTATATAGGATAGAATAAACTTTAGTTTTATAGATTATTCGACTCTGTGAATAAGAGAAAAGTAAAACGCTTTAAAATTTAAAGATTCAGCAATAATTCATGTTTCATTTTGATCATTATACATGTTAATTTCTCATAATAACAATTCACAATTGAAAAGTGCGTATGAATTGTAATTTTGCCTCATTGCTCATTACGGAAATATAATGAGCAAAACGGGTAAAAAAACTTTATGATAATAACTATGTTATATGCTAAAAATCCGATTTAGTAAAAACCGTTCCATAACAACATCAAACTTTGATATCATTTAATATAAAACAATGAAATTATAAGAAAAATGGAAATAAAATTTTTTAATATTTTGTTGCAATTATTCTTAAATAAGTTTATAACTGTTTAACTGTAAGAAACTTTTTATAACGAGATAAGATATAACTTAAAAGCGTTTGAACTTTTTTGTCACAAATCATGCTACAATACTCAACTTTTGTTCAATCAGTAACAAATCAAACACTTTGAAATATACTGCTGAATTTTAACAGATACGTTATGAATTCCAAAAAAGTTGATTATTCATTCCTGCATTACGTATCATTAATCTAAATTAAACTTCTATAAAAAATTATTTAATCAAATCTTTTGTATTTAAAGAGAACAATAACATTCTTCTCTACAGATATAATCAATCAACTTTTTATAGCTGTTTTCACAGATAAAGTGACGAGAGTGTGTTAATAATCTTCCATCAATTAAATTTTTGAATAGTCGTTTCTCGTGTTTTAAATGACAAACTCGGATAAATCAGAAAAATATTGATAAACAATGAGACATTTTTTTAAAAAGTAAAAAGTTAAAAAAAAAAAATGAATTACTTGAAGGAGGAAGAGAAAAAAAAGTTAACACATAAAATTCGCTATTATAATTTGAACAATAAAATGCTTGATGTCATAAAGAATCTTAATTGTTTATAAGACACTATTAGACGTGAACATATTTTCTTAAATTAATTGAAATACGATCATCAGTACAATTCAAATACTTATTTGAAAAGGCTTTTGTATTGTAGGAATATTTGATTCAATAGATTTTAATGATTTTCTACGATAAATATTTTTTGCAGTTTCTTAAAAGAACAGAAAATGTTGAGCTCTATTTTACTCTAGAATTTTATAAGTTTTAAAGGTTTGAAAATAATATATATATATATATATATGATTTCCCTTCCTCCTATTTCTTAGAAAAAATTATACTTTTTCTAAAATGTCTAAAATAATTTTATTAGAAACACGACAAACATTAATGTTCGCTATGTAGCATCCAAATATACCTTGGAAGATATTAAAAAAAAAAAAACTTCAGATATTTCCATTAAATGAAATTCACATTAAATTTAATTTTTTAAAAGCTTACACTGAAGATTTTTAATGTCTGTGGAGAATATGGATAAGAAAGGTTTTGAACGCACAGAAATTTGCTGTATTCATGCAATAAAATTATTTTACAAAAAATAACAACAACATTGGGATTTATGCTTGATCAGTATAAAAAAAACAAGCTATTGATTGGAGCTCCATAAATTTTATTCAAATATTGTTTACCATCTGGATTTAAACATAAATTATGCTTGAAATTATGAAATAGTAAAGACATTTTGCAAAATGCTTAATCAAATATATTCTTGTCAAATTTGACATCTATTGAAATTTAAAAAAAATTACTACAAACAGAAACCAAATAATAAAAGTTTTACATCGTCTTATTAAAAAATGTCTTTGAGAAATACAAAACTATTTGTACAAATTTACAATACATATGTAATTCTATTCGAAGGAATTAAATGGAGTATTGAAAGAGAGGTACAAAATGAAGTATAGTATTATTTCATCTAAAATACCCCAAAATTAAATGAAGTAAGTTTATTGATTTTTTTCCCGTTGAAATCAACATTACAAATGAAATCGTTTTTTTTTTTTTTTTTTTTTTTTTTCTTTCCATTTTTTCTATTATAATTTCATATTTGAACAGTTACGAAATAAATGTAATAATTACTTTAGAATTAAAAAAAACAAAGGAGAAGAGATAAAAATAAAATCTCACTTGTAGAAATTTAGTCTATATTTTTTGATACTATTCTCAGAAATTGATAATTGAAAGATGGTGAAGTTTTATAGCGCGAGAGCCAAATATGGCTATACTGTGCAAATAAAGTGTAACTGTGATTTAAATGTTTGAAAAAAATGCAAAAAAGCAAAATTGGTTGACAAGAAGGAGAGTCGAAAATAGAGATCTCTAGCGTATCCCGAAAGCACGCCACCCTTGTTTCCCACAGACAGTAAGCCTCATAGGGAAGAAAAAGAGCACTACGGTACCTCGAAGTTGAGATCACTAACTGATAAAGTCTGTGACTTTCCATTATGATTAAATAATATGTTTTCATAATTTTAATAATTATAAACTGCTTCAATTAATAAAATTGTAATTTCTATATATAATGGAATGTAGTAAATATATCATTTTCTGCGTGCATGACATACCTTCTCCTCTCTAAAGCATAAAATCTCTTTAAATTTTTAATTTCCTAAACAGCATTTAAAATATTCACCAAGAGTGTTGTAAAAAATTTTAAAACGAAAAACGAGCTTAAAAAGGGCATAAAGAATGTATTTTTTTAAAAAAATATAATAAATATAAAAGATATAGTCGTATTTGAAAATTTTTTTTGTAGCTGAGCTCGAAACTGATGTGAAGAATTAGTTAGTCAAAAATGCAATTAATACAAAAATATAATTGCATTTGGAAACTTTTCATGCATATATATGAGAGATGGCATTTTTTAAAATACTATCAATGACAAAATATACAATTGCATTTGGCACTTTTTTAAATGTTGTCAATTTATAAAATATATTTTGAATTTGGAAAATGTATTTGCAACTTTTTATACATGAGGGAATGTATTTTTTTGTGAATACGATCCATTCCAAAATATATAATTGTATTTGGAACTTTTTTTATTAGAGAATGTATTTTTTTTAAAAATACGATCAGTTATAAAATACATAATTGTATATGGAACTTTTTTATGAGAATGTATTTTTTAAATTCGATCAGTTACAATATATATATGTGTGTGTGTGTGTGAGTGTATTTGGAACTTTTTTATATGAGAGAATGTATTTTTTTTTTTAAATAAGATCAACTACAAAATATATAATTGTATTTGGAAAACGTACTTGGAACTTTTTTTTTATGAGATAATGTCTTTTTTTAATTATTATCAATTACAAAACATATAACTTTATTTGGAGCTTTTTTTATTATTAGGGAGTTGAATTTTTTTAAATACTATCAATATAAAAAATATACTATAATTTTTTTTAAGTAGCGGGTTTTGAAACTGATGCAAATAATTCATTTTTTTTTTAAATACAGTTATTATAAAAGGTATAATTGTATAGAACTTTTTTATGTAGCGGAGGAAAAAGCCTTGTTACTCTGCTTTCTAAGAATCTTTCCTACGTCATCGTGCGCGATGTAGTCTCAATTGGACGACTACCACATTGGAACGTTTGGTAACAAAATTACTCAGTTTGGTAATTTTGGCATGTTTCGAAAAAACCTTCAACCCCTCTAAAACTCCCTTTTTATATACATTTTTGGAGGAAGAAAATCAGTTTTGTTTCGGAAAATTTTGAGCTAGAGATTTTGAATTCAGAGATAGGCCAAAATTTTTAGTTTATTTCAATGAAATTAACTTTATGGTGTTGTAATTTGGTTTCTCTGACAAAATGGCTTATTTAACGAAAGGGAAAAAAAAAAAAAAAAAAAAATTGCTCAGAATATAAAGATTATATTAAAAGAAATTACTCTTAAGAGTGACAGATACAAAGAATTTGTTAAAAGATGTTTTAGAAATTTATAAAAGAGAACAAAGAATTGGAAATTCAAGAATGAAAATCTCCTCAATTGCAGAACTCATAAACCTTTTTTTTTTAAATATGTTTTGATAGGTCTAAGTCCTGTATCAAATGCATCGAAACAAATAATTTATTATTATTGTCAGTGAATTAAATTGTTGTATTTACTTATGTGTGTATGCTTATAATTGTTGTTTCTTATTTGCTTACTTCATTTTGTTTATAATTAAATTTCTTATGTGTAGAGAATTAAACAAAATTTACTCAACTTATGTAAAATGAATAAATGAGAATCCTTGAAAGAAAAAAACATGTCCAAACATCTTTTAATAACAAAATAACAGGATGATTTACAGCAGATTTTGGAATATTACAAGTGTTATTTATTAGAACATTATATATATATATATATATATATATATATATATATATATATATAATTGTTGAATTAATTTTATTTTCCAATGTACTCTAAAACCAGTTCCTCAGAAACTCGATAGATTGCACCACAAATCAGCGTCATGTGATAGCTCATACAGCGCCACCTATTCCAGAACAAAACTGAGCGACCTTTCGTTCTCGCTCTCTTTACGCTTCTCTTCTCCTTAGCATTACCCACGTCGGAAGTAAACTTTGCCGTTATGGGTTAAATGAGGCAGCCATCTATTTTGCTCCGATGAACTGGTCAATTCGTCATCTTCTTTTGTAAATACACTCACTCTTCATCATCTCTTCTAATAAACAAAGTGCAACAAGTCGAGCCTCATCAATGAATTTCTACAAAAACAACATAATGGAATCCGGTTATGTAATTACCTCCCTAGACAATCAGCCCTTTGCGTAAGAGCAAACCATCGTAGATTAGGGATGTACAATCTCATCACCTCACCGTCTACTTATATATATGTCTAGGGAGGTAATTCCATAACCGAATTCAATGATGAGGCTCGACTTATTTTGCATCGTTTATTATTTGGAGAGATGAAGATATTTACACATTGAACTATATACAGGTTATCTCTAGTAGGAGTAAACAGTTTATCCAAGACAGATAGATGGCTGTCTAATTAACTTAATCCCATATCGGCGATGGGCATGGGAACGCGCTCTGTCGTTCGGAGCATACTTCCGACGCGGGTAATGCGAAGGAGAAGAGAAGCGGA
The DNA here is from genome assembly GCA_019974015.1 of Nephila pilipes. Taxonomy (NCBI): domain Eukaryota; kingdom Metazoa; phylum Arthropoda; class Arachnida; order Araneae; family Nephilidae; genus Nephila; species Nephila pilipes. The sequence continues at coordinate 33,932 of BMAW01071602.1, forward strand.
AAGTGGATAAAAGGAGAACGAGAAAGAAATGTCGCTCAGTTTCATTCTGGAATAGGTGGCGCTGCATGAGCTATCACATGACGCTGATTCGTGGTGCCATCTATCGAGTAACTGGTTTTACAGTACAGTGGAAAATAAAATTAATTCTTTGATAATCAACTGAAAAATCCTACATATATATATATATATATATATATATATATATATACATATACACATAAATTTAGTGATGTTATTACTGCCAGTAGAAAAAAAACAACTCATAATACCAACACTAGAAGTACGATATAACATAACATAACATACATTAAAATAGCTGTCATTTACGTCACAAGTCAAAAGATATATAACAATGTTACTCCTTGTCTTATTTTGAAGATTGTACAATTCAAAAATATCTTAAACAATATTATTAATTAACTCATGTGAGGTGGATGGAATTCACGTCAAGCATCTTAGCTGAATAATATTTATAAAAATATAATTTTAAAAATATTTATACATCAGCATAATTGCATTTAACAATATGCTATATTTTTAACTTGAATTAAAGATTAGTAATGAAAAAGTAACATTTTTTCCTAGATTCAAAAAAAATTAAATTAAATTTGTAAAATTTCTGGCAAAACATATTTAAAAAAAATAATAATAAGTACTGGTGTTTGTAAATTCCAATAATTTTCATCATATTCAATTATTTGACAATGGAAGTCTTTGGTTGTGCATGTGACAAAATAACATTTATTAACCTAACAAATTTCCATTTGACCTTGGAATTGATCAAAATCAACATGAATTTTTTTCAAATTTAGGTTATTTAAAAAAAAGTATGCAGTGTTTTTCTGTACACACTCATGCCAATGCCAAAATCACAACTTTTTAAATATACATCTAATCATTTAAGCAATCAATCATGAATGATAAGGAATTCAACATTTCATTACATGATCTAATACAAAAAAAATTCCACATAAATACATCTGCTTTTTTAAATGTAAATTGATTTTGGTCTGAATGATAATTTTTTTTTATATTTACCTTAATAGCTGTTACGCCTCTTCAAATGGCAATACTGATTTTTTAAATGTTTTTTTCAGGTATTTTCCTTCCGACTAAAATTCATAAAAGCAACTGATATTGGATCAACCTGGTATTGCAATAAATTATTTCGCTTTAAGTTCTTTGAAATATTCAACATCCACTGACATTACATAGAAAACTTAAAATGGTTTATTTTTCATTCTTTTTGTAAAATTTCTAATAAAGTGATAAAATTTTGCAATTTTCTACACACAAGTCAGGATAAATATATGGAAAACTTATTATTTTTGACAGAAATTTGCTTCTGAAGAAAATTTTTTTTATATAAATTGATTTGGTTATAATAAATAGACTTATTTCTTAAGTATTCCATTATTTAAATTTATGTAGAACTTTTCAAAATGAAATGCTCACTTAAAACTGAATCTCTAATTTCTAACTATTTCATCAAACTCACTTTCTTGCTAGTTTTATTCCACAGACAAAGCCATAGATGTTGGTGCAGAGTTCTCCTCCTTATTTGATATCTCTACAGTAAACAATTCTGAAACATGAGAACAAATTGTCCAGTGTACAAGCATTCTCTTTCTGCTAGGTAACACATCGATCAATAACTCCCGAGACTAACCCAGAGATGGCGCTCGTAGTAAACCAGTAACCAGGTCTTTCTAGAGTACTAACCTTTGCTTGAAACGTGTCAAAACTTTAAGTCGATCGGACCAGGAAAAAGGTTTTTTGAAGTGAAGTGAAAAAGGTTTTTTCCAAGTGGGTGCCGCGATTGCTTACGGGAACTCGTTAAAGAGAGGGCGATTGCTCGCGAGGAAAGAGGGGAAAGCAACGGGGGATAGCAGTAGACGAGGGGGAAACAACGAGGGGATAGCAGTTTACAGGGTTACATAGCCAAAAATAACTCTCGCCAATATCGGCGACTCTTTTGAATACGATGCCAAATATTTCATTTCTTCTCTGGATGTGAACCTCGTCGCACCGAACGCTTGGGTACTGAAAATTACGGATATTGGATTACTCACAAAAATTAGCACTTTTTTTTAATCATAAATTTTAATACAAGTTGCAGGTATATTTCAAATAAAGGAATCAACTGATGTATCAATCTTTGTATATTTATTTTAATAGAAGCAATGATAAATAATACGATTTAGAATCAAAAGCGTTAAAAAGAGTAATAATTTGAAAAGCTTTTTTATGTAGTAAATTTCGTGTTTCTTACAAAACACGAAGCTCAATTACTCCATTTTAAATGTACTGTTAATAAATATTTAAAGATATTCTTTCTTTTTAATCTTGAACTTGTTTTGATCATTACTGTATCGGACATGTGATGGTTTTAAGGACAGCTATCAAACTAATAAATTTCCTTTCATAAGGAATAAGTAAAATATTGGATTTGAGAAGCGCTTTCGCTTCAAAAATAAGTTTTTAGTTATTTTGATTCATGTTGAAATTTTTTCTTCAAATTTATTTATATTTTATGGCCAATCTGAATAACAAAAAATAAGCTACACGAATCGATTGAAAATACGTCTTACAAAAGGTAGTATAGGTTTTTAATTAAATTTCCAACTGTGAAAATTAAATGCATCTTGCTCGAATCCTAGATCAATGAATTTTAGCCACTTTCTAATTATACACGCAGTTAAATGTATTTTTTCCACTCAATTCATTGTTAACATTTCGTAAACAACAAAAAATATCCTTTCAAATGTATATCACTTATCTAAATGTAATTATTATTGTTATTTACATGCACATTCTTACATTTTTTCCCCCCATTAGTGAGTCATATTGGTTTTTGTAAAGTAAATCAGTTATATTTTATCAGTTTGTACTCTTAAATGTTAATTCAAAATTTAATTTAATAAAATAAAAAAGTTTTTATAAATTGATTTAATTACATATTGCCAGTATTATGATTTTTGATTATTTGAAATAAGAAACTGAGTTATACCTAATGTTTAACAAGTCTTTTTTTTTAAAAGTTGAAAATTCACAAATTGAAATGGCAAGAACTGTAGATTCTACCTTATTGTTAATTTTATTCAGGGAATGTATGAATTGCAGAATTTAACAAAAGTTTTTTAATCGTAAAATATTTTAAATGGAAAAAGAAAGCCTTTTGCTAATATAAAAGAGACAATAATTTATATAATCACAATGAACATGAATATACTTATACTGATGTATATATACCTTAAAATACA
>BMAW01071602.1:42194-98274 GCA_019974015.1 Nephila pilipes
CGAGTATCTATATTTCTAATTAAAACAGTGCATTAACAGTTTAGAAGGATGAGAAACATCTTTCAAAAGAACTTTCTCTTCTGGAATGAATTGGCTTGAAAAAAATGAATGAAAAAATTGGAATAAGAATAAATTTGTTAATGATCATTTCAATTATTCGAAATGCAATCTAACAATTAAATTAAACTAATAATTACAGATAGCAACCACCTTCCGGTTTCAATATTAATAATAAATAATTTAATATAGCTTTTAAAACAAGGAGGATGAAACAACTTAGTGCCTAAGGATGTGATTTTCCAGCTAACAAAGCTCCGAGTACTGACCAAAAATAATCATTAGGAATACAAGGAAGTTTAAAGTTCAGGTATCGTTTTCGTCACTTGACCTTGGTTTAGAATTGCTCTAAAAAGTCCGTTATGTGACATTAATACAAACAAACATTTTGCACAATCTATATTTGAATGTATCATATATTTTCAAATGTATCGTATATAAAATAGGGAGGGGAAGGGGAAATGTATAATTGGGTCACTAATTTAAAAATCTTTATTTGAAAGCAATATTCTTAAATACTTCATATTTCTTTATCTAAATAGTAATTCAAAAAGTAAATAAATCAGATTTAAATAATAAACACATTTTATAATTTTTATTCTGTAAGAGAATTTGTCCATACGATGGGAAGCTAACAGTGCACTTAAATTGAATCAAGTTCTTGTGAAACCTGCAAAAATTATTATTAAAAGAAAAATATTTTATTAGACATCTTTAGTTATGGTTGATTATGGAATTTGTTTGTCCAAAGTAGATGAAATTTTCTGTAATAAAACTAATGCATTATTGAGGTGAATAAAATTGAAGGATTTAAATAAATAAATAAAATTTTCATTGAATTTCTTAACAAAAGAATATCAAATAATATCGACTAATATTAGAAAAGAATTATCCAATTGAAGGAAAATATGTAAAATCTTTTTACATGCCTCTATCATTAGTTACGAGAAGGGAATAACAATTTAGAAATAAAATATACGTGGAATTTTTTTTCTCTCAAAATTCGTTACAATCACTTTTTGTACTCAACGAAAACAAATGATTGCTTCCAGTTGGGATTAAATTTAAAGGAACAAAATTATTTAAATATATCATGGTAATGAATGAAAATATTAATTATTAGAAAATAAGAGATGAGAAAGAGAAAATGTTCAACAAACTTCTATACTATACTTATAAAAAATTAAATTTTCATCTTAAAATATATAGTAGTGAAACATCATTTTCCTTTCCCAGCGAACTTTTTTATTTTATTTATTTTTTTTTTATTTTATAGTGGCTAAACGTGACACAATATATGTATTACTCTATTTTACTTTATATTGTTATAATTCCCTCTAAATTATTTTCATTCCGAATTAATTATTCAAATCAAAAAATAAAATAAAATTTGTTATTCGAATCGAATTCTGAAAATAAGATTACGAATATTGTAATGCAAAATAATTTATTAACGTTGCTCTTAGAAGAAACATAAGTTTTTATTAATTTTGAAACATAGCCACATGACGAGGACGATACCTGAGCTTGACAGCCGGTTCTTTTATTTTCTCATACTACTTAAGCGTAAGGACTTTGAACCTTGACCAATTTAAAACGAATTAACCCTCTTCATAGTGCGTGTTTAGTGCAATGAAGATTCGAACATTCGGCTGGACTATAATATCTCGATTCGTGAGCTTGCGACATGTCTATTTAACTATTGTGGATACTGGATACCATTACATTGCAATTCGATAACATTATCATTCCGGCAATATATTTTATTCGCGTAAAGATGTTCACATAAATAAGCATCGGAAATTTTTTGTTTAGATACATCAAATTTATTTTCCATATTCTGCGTTGAATTTGAAAAACTTAATAGAATTCATTCTGTTGCCTACAAAAGCTTCGTTTTTCATCGCAGTTTTCTGAATTTTAATTGATTTTCCTTAAAAATGTTTTACACTTCTCAGATTAGAAAGCATATAAATGAAAATGAAAACCATGAAAAAGCATAAACCTTGTGAAAATATTGAAAGATTTATTCCTCAGCGGTTTTAGAAATACTTATTCACCTTCATTTAAGATCTTAAGAAATAAATCATTGTATGCATTTCTTATATATATTAATGCATTATTTTATGCATTAAAATATATAAGAAATGCATACAATGTTTATTCAAAATCTAAAGAAAAAAAAAAGAGGTTGAAAGTTATAGTTCTTTCTTGCAGTTTTGACGATGATTCATGTTGCTTAGTAATTGAAATAACCTATACTACACAAGTTTTTAAGAAATCAATATTCATATCAAATGACAGGAAAAAAAACTCGAGTTTCAATTCTGAAGGTATATAAACAAGGGATGCGAAAACCGATTTTTATCTCAATGTTAATATATTCGTAAAAAATATATCATGCTCATTTTAGTAATTAATAATACGTAATATAGCAATTGCATATTATAAACACTTTTAGAGGGAAAAACCAACAACAAATGTCATTAAAGGAATGCTTCTCTCTTGTTGTTTTTAATCAAAATCATACTCGCAATACTTTTTAAACAATGGGAATTACCACAGATATAAACTTTAGCGAACTAATCAAACGTTATAGAGGGATGGCGTGATGGAAAATAAATCTACATCAAGTTGCACCTCTTAGAATATCAAACAATAATGAAACAAAATTGTATCTTGTAAAAGTTTTCTAAGAGGCTCCGTCCCCTTTCGGTTTGCATACTTCGTCTTTGTTCATGATGCCATGAAGTCGGGGCTGAAAGGCATTCAGAGAATTGGCTTTTCCTGGAAGTGTGTGTGTGTGTGGGGGGGGGTTCTCGTATTCATAGTGATATCAGGTAGGTTACGTTTTTTAAAGTTCCAGCAGTGGCGTGAACTGCTTTTTCTTTGTCTAATGGAGCATGGCATGGATAGAAACATGAAGGTATTAATGATTTTGTGAGTAAAATTTTTGAATTGGTAGTAAAGAGAGGATTGAATAGTGTTAGAGTGACTTATGAGTGTTGAGTGGGATGAGCGATATGATTGGTAGAAGCGAGTGGAGGGTAGGGTCTGCCGTGGGTGAGGGGGAGCAAGCGCTCCGCTCTCGCCGGGGCAGGGTAGCAGTAGGTGAGAGGGTGGAACTACCAATGGGAAGGGGTGAGCGGGGCTCAACCCTAGCCGGGGCAGGGAGGAAAGGACAGGGAGTAGGGGAAGGAGAGTGGTTAGGTCTGCTGAGGGGAAGGGATTCGACGTTTGGACTTCAAGGAGGACAGACGCACGAAACTATGGAGCTTTCTAAGCCTAACGTGGGCGCCCAGGCGCCGAACGATGCGATGGACACCGGAACGGTGACTCTGGAGAGCAACGACCAACCATCAACAGCAAAGGAAATTTGCTACACTCACGCCATCCTTGCGAAGCAAGAAAAAATTATCAGACAAAGAATCGAGCACCTAAACGGACTCATAGACATAGAAGAAGAGGACCCAGAAGTCAGATCCCAACCACTACTAGAGGACTTGTATCAGCAAAAGAAAACCTGCCAAGCGGAACTGGACAAAATTCTAGGTGAGATGAACTTTATTTCTCCTTGCCCTTTAAATAATTGCCAGAAACATCATAGCAAATCTACTATTAAAAATCTTAGGAAACGCATGGCTGAGTCATGCAGTTTAACTGAAAGCAAAGCTGCATCACCTTCTGCAGTTAACCAAACTAGAGCTCCCAAAGCTCAACGCGTTATTGACGCAAATTGTTTTCAAAAACCTACAAAAACTGCAAAAAAGGCAGTCACTAATGAAAATAATGTAAACTTAACCACGAGCAATAGCTTCGATGCGTTGGGGGCAATTGATCCCAATATGGCGGACGCTGACATCCCCCCCCACACCTCCAAAGATTCAACCGGTAATGCTTAGGCTTACCCAGAACTACAACATCATCATCCAGGCCATAAACAGGGAATTCCCGAATTCAGCCTGCAAGCTATCGGGACAGTATATAAAAGTCTCACCCAACTCAGAAGATGATCACCGTGGAATTACCACTCTCCTGACCAATCTAAACGCTGAATACTACGTGATTCAACCCCTAAATAATCGTCCTTTGAAAATTTGTGTAAAAGGACTTCCAGTGCACGCTGATGTGGAGGACATCAAAGAAGACCTTATCTCTAAAGGCATCAAGGTAGAGAAGGTCGTTCAACTCAAGCAATTAAAAACAAAATTCCCACTCCCCATTTTCATGGTAGAAATCCGTAGGGGAGATGACGCCCTGGAAATCTATAAAGTACAATCCATCATGCACATCATTGTCAAGATAGTACCCTTTAAAAAGAAGCAAGGAACTACGCAGTGTTACAACTGCAATTATTTCCACCATTCTTCACATAATTGCAGAATGAATGCCAGATGCCTCAAGTGCGGTGAAAACCACCGCACTGGGGAATGCACTATTAAAGAAAGGTTAGAAAACCCACTATGCATTAATTGCAACTCTAACCATATGGCCTCTTGGCAGGGATGTCCGCTGTTCCCTAAAGAGAAACCAGCAAAAGGTCAGTCTACTCAGAAAACGGAAAACAGGAACCTCCTTCCCACCCGACCCGTAACTGCAGGTGTTACTTTTGCGAACATTTGCAGTAACGAAATCACCCAAGAGATGGCGCCACAAATAGCCCAAATGTCAGCCGAAGCCAAACACCAGTTTGAACCGGCTACTGCCCCTATTACCACCCCACAACCAGGAAACTTTAATTTCATTACAGCCATTGCAGAGCTACAAAACCTATTTAATAAATTCCCGAAAATATTCGAAGCCCTAAACAACATGTCGAAAGTCACCAGCGACTTCGACAAGCTCAACATTTTCATATCGGGTGTAGTCGCGACACCACCCACTTCCAATAATTAAAATTCACCCTTCTCGGACTCAAACTGGTGTTTTGGAATGCCCAAGGTGTAAAGTTCCACGAAGTAGAATTAAGGAACTTCATAGATAAGCACAACACAACCCTGACTTAATACTAATCCAAGAAACACATCTCGGACCAGGAATGAAATTTTCAATTCCAAACTACACCACATATAGAAATGACAGACCCACCACAAACAATCGCCCGTTTGGCGGAACTGCAATTCTTATTAAGAAACCTCTCCCACATTACAATATCCCAACACCCACATTAAACGGTGCAGAAGCAACTATCGTTGCCCTCACCCCAACGGATGGAAACCCAATACTCATTACCTCGATGTATACACCCCCATCTGTCAGAGTCACTCACGTTCCAACAGACATAAATACTATTCTAAATCTAGGGCCGACTTCACTAATATGCGGAGATTTAAATGCTAAGCATACTACCTGGGGCTGCACATACAACTCATCGAGAGGTACCTTCATGCATTTGTCCTCAGGTAGTTGGTAGGTATATGCGGATAGGTTGTGTTGTTCAACGTATCTTCGTATGGTGATATAGGCTGCTGGGGTCTGAGGGAAAATTTTAAGGCTTGTTCCAATGAGTTTGGCCGATAATTTGAGACTTGTGATGGTTTGGAGTTCACGGAGTAAGGCTGAGGAGTTGACTACGTTATCTATAGTAATAGGAGGGGCTGTGAGTGGTTTAGGCAACATTTGTTGATTTGGAATGGTTCGGATCGAAGGAGTAGCTGTGGAGGTACTAGGTTGGGCGATCTGGGCGGCTGTTATGACTGGAGTTGGAGCTGGAGGTTGTTTGTTTGCAAGAGAAGCTGGTTTTTTACTAGGGCCATGTTTCTTTTTTTGGTTTGGTAGTGGTTTTTTCTGGAGTTGGAGATGGAGGCAGTGGTTCATCAATTTGGAGTTCCTCGGGAGGGTCCTCAATAGAGAGAACACTGAATTTGTTTTGGCAGGTGGTAGCTTCTAATTTTTGTTTTTTTGCTGGTCTCACCAGGTAAGGAGTTTTTTCTCTGTCCTGGTTTTACGAGAACAAAGGGAGTTTGGGTGGCAGGGTTTTGAATACCCCATGATTGGCATAAATTTGTAAATTGGTTGAGGTCATCTTTCATTTCTTGATGTTTGAGGATGGAGAATTTTAATCTGGCTTCTTCGATGATTTTAATCAGGTCAACTGAAATGTTATTACTGACGTTGATATCAGGGAACATGAAGTTTGAGAGACAATTTAGTTTATTTTCGGCGAAGATGGCTATGGATAGGTAATCAGAGGAGTTTTGTATGGAGGAGAGGTTAGCGCGAAGTGCATCCACCCTAACTGATTCAAGAAAGGATTCCAACGACTCACCTGAAGGAGCGTTAGTATCCATTGTAGTTGAGGTTTCCATGTCCAGGGCAGGCCCAGGAGCAGATGGCGTAATCTCAGGGGTGGTAGTGGTCTGTAGGTGGGAAATCTCTGGATCTGAGGTTTCCGTCTTCGTCTCAGGAGTCGTCACGGATGGGAATCGAGAATAGAAGAGCAAAAATAGTTAAATACGTGAGCTAAGAATAACCAAAGAAAGCAACAAGCTAGGATGAACTCAAAAAGAGACGTCCTAACATGACGACGATTAATTGCAAAGCATAGTGACATGTTGAAAGAAACTTTGGCGGGTTCACTTTAGATGTCCACCATAAATGTCAAATGAAAGAGATTTACAGTACTGCAGCGTCTTAGGGTGCAGCCCAGCCAATCTCAAAGAGAAATACAACTAGTCTAGTTCCGCTTTTTTCAATGCCGTATATTGATTGAAATGAAACAATAAAGTGACTTTGAAATTAATGTTACTATTTTCAATTTTAAATTACATTCTACGTGTTCCATAAATTCATTTCATCCTGTTTACATTGTATTAAGTAAAATAGCTAAAAAAGGGAAAGAAAATTAGTGAATAAATAATCGCTTATCAATTTCATTTGAATATAATAAAATATAATATGATTTCATATCGCAGTTATTACATAAATAATTTGAATAATCTTTATAATTAATGATTGTTTTTTTTTTTCAGGTGTATGTTTTTAATCTGGGAAAATAATAAAAACTGATAAATAGTAAATGTTAAATTCTTGTTTTTTGAATTGCCATTATTAGCAGTATTTCGAAAATTTACCACAGCGTAATTAGCTCTAGTCACGGAACCCTGCTAAAGAACAAATAAAAAAACTAACCAAAAGAGCAATGTAATATGTATAGAAATCAATTCATACAATCGATTTAGCATGAACAAACACAAATGTGGAAATAATACACAAAGAAGTGGTGCAGATTTCTGAAAAGTTCAAAGTAATTTCAGTACAACTACTTTCTTAGTAAGGATGTGTGGACGCAGAGTCTATCCATTGACTCAGAGGTGGGGTTAAAAAGATGAAATTAAAAAAAAAAAATTAAACAAATATAAATGATATAACTTTATCTTTATGATAATGTTAGTAAAAAAATTTATAAAATCTGTTACTAAAACTTTCATTATCATTGAAAATATTTCATCTATTTTACTTCCTTCTTTCCTCTTTCTTTCCCTTATTCATGTTTTTAATCTCATACATGCACTAATCACATATTTAATATGTAAGTTTAATTTTTTTTTACTAACCACTGGCAATTGGGAGATTATATTGAGTAAAGAATCCATCGGACTGACACTCGTTGTTATTTGATTGTTGTTGTCTTAGTAAAAACGATGTAAATGGAAATTTTCCAAATTTTTTTGTAAAATATTTTCTGTACCGAAATGTTATTTGATTACCCTTAATTGCAAAGATATTAAATAAAACAATTGGAAAGAGTGAAAATCTTGCAAAACAGTATGAAAAGTCGGGTTAAAAATGAAATTAAATAGAAATGCATATTCTACTCGAAGGCAGATGCCTGTTATGTTTTAAAATCAAAGTTGATATTAGCAGCATTCTCAACAGCGAATGATTTAGTTTACTTTTTATTTACGTCGCACTAGAAGCAACACGAGGGCTATTGGCGACGGACCTCGTAATTTTGAACCACGGTCAAGTGACGAGGACGACACCTGAGCTGGCACCCCCCTGAATGATTTCCAATGATGGTGATTCGGATTTCAATATTACTGATTAGAACACTGCATTGGAAGTTCACAAGTGTGAGATACATATAACAAAAAAAAAAAAAAAATCTTAATGAAATGAATGAATTGGCTTAAGGTATCCGAACACCTTTAAAACGTCATTTTTGTCAAATTTTTCAATTTTCTGGTCTTAATGTTAATTTAAAAATTAAACTTTTTTCTTTCCAGTAGTGTTTGAATTTTGCTTATACCTTATTTAGAACTTAAGTTACAGGGATTTGAATTTTACTCAGTAGCTAATTTTTAATTGCATTTGAAAATTTGTTTTTGATTTTTCTTAAAATGAGTTTTCTCGACATATTTACATATGGCAACATAGATATCAGAAAAAGTTATAAACCAAATTAATTTAAATTTTGTAAGGATCTTCATTATATAGTTTTTAAGAATCCCTACCACTTTCATGGTTGTAAAATTGAGATGTTTTTAGTAACAAAGGTGTAAATCCTTCATTGTTGTAACTCTTTCTTAATTTTTCATTGTTATTTGACTCGAAACACAATAAAAATTGTAGTAATATGATTTTCATCATGAAAGTAGTAACAGCCCCAAAAACTGTTATGACAAATAAGATAATATGTACAGAATAATGATATTTTTATTTACTGTTGAGTTATGAACGTTATTCTGATAATCAATTTATGTACTATTTTCCCCATGTTTTCAACTCCAATTTTTTTTTTTAATTAAATGTGTTATTCATAGTTTTAGGTTATATTTTAACATTAAAAATATTTGGGTAGTAAATACCAATATATTTCAAAAAATTTTCTCCGAAGGTGTACGGATACCTTAATGAATTAAACAAATTGCGGTATGAATAAGCTTGTTAATGGTAACTTTAATTACTTGATACGCATTCCTAACATTTTAATTAAGCTAATAACAGTAAATAACCCTATTTCAGTTTCAAAATAGAACGCATAAATATTTTATTTCCATAAAAAAAAAATCCAATGTTACTTTTCTTATAATTTAATTTCCTGATTTTTGTAAATATAGATTTTGCAACACCGTCTGAGTAGGCCAAGATTTCGCTGGTCACGACTTTATCAACAATTCGTTAGTTTAAATGAGATACGAACTAGTGCAAATAGTATTCATGGATTGTGAATGTTTATTTTAATAAAAAAAAATGGAATAAGCCAATTTCTTTTGAAATTTTTGGAATTCTGATTTGTTGCTGAAAGTATGGAAATACTGTCTGATTATTCAAATATTTAAAAAAAAAAAAAAAATTAAAACTTCTTCTGTCTTTGTAATTTAATATTTTCCCAAATTTATTAACACGGCATTCTTATTTCGAGAATTAGTTTCAAGCAAACAAAATCAAATTTTTCATAGCTCAATTGTTTTTTTTAATTTAATTCAAAGAATCAATATTTATTAATTTTGAAAGAGATAGCTATTAAGACTTCATGTGCCTAAATGTATTAGTAAATGCGTTGGACAACAGCATTAACCACGTTTTTCAAAATATGTTTTAAGAAAGAAGAGAGATTAATGAATAAGCTTTATGACATTTATTTTATAAAAACGAAATAAATGTATAATTAATTTTAAAATGAAAAAAAAATATAGTATCCGATTAATTTGATTAAATTTTTATTAAGAAATACATCCGCATAAAAAAATTTAATTATATGACAGGGATTATGTTGATAAAGGCATATTTTTAAATATTATTTATCTTTTGAGATATAGTACTTTAGATAAAGATTCAACTTGTATATGTATAAAAATTAATTCCTTTTTAAAGTATACATAAATATGAATCATAGTATATATATAATAAACACTTGTAATTTTTAATCTTTATGATTTATATCCTGTTTTCATTAAGCTTTAAAGAAAAATGTTTCATCTATGAAAGGAAGCTCAAAATTATTAAGATTTTAAGTAAAAGGAAAAAAAAAAATTGAAGAATTTAGGAATTTTTTTGTATTTCAATCCTTCCCTACGAATTGTAAATGTATAAAAAGCGCTGAAAAGCCAAAACAGACAACCCCAAAAAAATATCACATTACTCCCGCACCAATGAGAAACAACCTGTTTTCCTTTGAGTGTACCGACCAGAAGTGCTCGCTCGGAAGAGCCGCACCCATTTCGCCCTCTCTTTAACGATGCCTTTGCTTTCGATGGAACAAAAACAGCAACGAGTCGATGATTCAGAAAGCTGTTTATCGCTATTTACTCGCAACAAAAAAGATTTCTTGCGAAAAAAAAAATTTTTTTGGAAAAAAAAAAGATTTGGAAAAGCGTTGGAACGATTGTATCACCCTAAAAGGTGATTAACAAAAGGTGTTATGTTGATGAATAAAAAAAAATTTTGCAAAAAAAATGTTGTTTTCAATGTTAGACTCGGGAGTTATTGATCGATGTGTTAGATATAAATGTCTCCAAATTGGATTGGAGGATATAACTTTAACTATAAGAAAATACACTGTTATTCCCTATCTGATCAAATTGATCATGAAGTTTGCTCCTATTATACATCACTTTTCTTCCTACTGGGTCTTTGATATTTTGTCCAACTCCATATAATATTTGCTTGATATGATAATTTACTGATATGATGATTTACTAATTATATATATCGGGAAATTAACAAAAATACACTACTGGTATTTTTTGTAACATGTCATAATTTATGAAATATAATACATGACAAAATAGATTTAATATATTGGTTGAATTATGATAACAAATTATAAATTATTTGGAAACTAAACACAATTATTGGTTAAACTTATATTTGCATAAAATTAACAAAATATATTTAAGAATTTTTTAAATATTAGTCTTCTTTTTTTAAAATACAAGAAAAGAATTTAGATTCTATATGTACACATAATTTATAGAAAATAAATCAACTAATAAATTTAATATTTGCACAAAACTAAGTACATATAATAAAAAATATTTTCAAAGTATGCATGAATACTTTTGCTGATATAAAAGAATTTCGGATTTGAAATGTCAAACAATTCGACAATTGTTTGTGAATTAGTGGTAAAGTTAATAAAAAGCTTTTTTTTTTTTTGAATATTTGATATGTACAATCAATTCAGCATATAAATACATTAGTTATTAATGATAGAACTTAATTAATGATAAACAAATAAAAATATAAAGCCTTTTCCATAAACACTTATCATTACTTTCCTTCCAGACAAATATCGAAATTATTTTATTTATTCTATGTGAATGAATGTTGGAACTCATGCATAGAATAAAATCTGTATATACTGCACTAAACATTTAAATTTTTGTAACATTTTTTAGACCACATTAAAAAAAACCTTAAGATTTGAAATGTCTATTTTAAAATCTTAAACATTATTTACAAATTCAATTTTGTATTACAACACAAACAAATTATGCTTTTTCTCACCAAGTCATGAGTTTAAAAACAGATGACTTAAAAAATGTGAGGCAAAGGTGATGAAACACCAGACAGTCAACTATAATATGTTGAACAGTATTTGGGATATGACAGGAAGGATGTCAGGTTAGATTGTAAAAATTTAGAACTAAAATACACATAAAATTTGAGTTTAAATTAAAGCCATGTTCTTCAAAAAAGTATATTGTGAAATCTTACTCCTGTCGTAAAGCATCTAAAATTTATTTCAATTGATTGAAGAATAATCTGGAATAAAAGATATTTTTGTCAACATTTTGTTCTATGTGTATAATTTTTACTCTATCATTGTTACACAGTATTATTGGAAGAAAAAACTGATGTACAATGATTCTTCCAAAATGGTAAAACCACAATATCTTAAATATAAATATATCTTATGCAAGATATAAGAAATGTATAATAATTTCTCCATCAATTGAAAGACAGCTTAAATTACATTACACATTTATGAAGTAAAAAATATATATAATTCTTGATGAGCATCATTGTTGTACAGTAATCTTTAAAAAAGTGTAGCAAAATGGTCCAATAATTTCACAAAACTGCTTTTTAAATACTATGGTGTTATTCTATAAAACATCCTCAGTGTTACACATAAATATTTACATGTATGAATTTTTTTTTAACATTTATCTATAGTAATTAAAATCCAGAAGTTACTAATGATATGATTACAATGTAATATTACATATAGACACAAATAATTATTCGCATGAAAATCATTTTTTCTAAACTGATCAATAACAATTCTGAAGATATAATAGAATCTTTCTGAAGCTATTACAATATAATCTTTCAAATATACAATGTTTTAAAAATATTTATGTATTTTTGCATTGATTATTCATTCAAATTTGAAAATTCTCAATGTATAAACCAACAAATATTACCAGACAATTTCAACAAATGTTAAAAATAAATACATATCAAATGTCTGAAATAATCTTATTGAATTCAATTATTAGCAGACGTAAAGGCATGAATGAAAATAACTAAAAATTTACTAACATTTTATTAAAAAAATAGCAAATCATAGTTAAATTAGGATGCTTTTATACTCATAAAAAATGTCTATGAAAACCAAATAAATTTGAAGTCATTATTTTAACTTGTTGATAAAAGAACAATTCAATACCTTTATACTATAGCAATCCAAAATTAAGATTACGAAGTCTGTTTTGAAACAAGACATAGAAAAAAGTTGTGTGATAATTTCTCATTCAATTAAAAAGTAGTATATATAGTAAAATGCAAGTTGATTAAGCTAGCTTATATGAAGCATAATACATTTCACAAATGCAGTGCAAAACAAATGACTACAGTACTTGTTTACATCAGTGGGTATTACACAATAACTGTTCCACATGGTCATGACATTACACGAATTTAGAACATTGTAAAAAAAAATCATTTGCTTAGTGTAAAATTTTCCCAAATACTTTAAATACTGTGGTATTAACAACATTTTGGTGGTTGATAAAATTTTTTCTTGCAAATTTTTAATGTATTTAGTTACTATCCAACCAACTTAGCAACCTTCGGGATATAATAAATATTTTTGTACAAAATGTTCCTGATAAAATTTAAAAATATAAACATTTTGAAATTAATATATCTAAAAGTATTATTTAACTTAAGAACTTCCATTAAAATGTATTCCATAAAGTTATTAATAATGCTTTTTGTCCTAACAATAGGAAAACTTTTGACATTGTATAGATAAGTTATATAAGATATTTTATAATTTATACAAATAAAGTGTATAAAGTACTTCCCTGTTAACTAATATACATAACAAAATATTAAACCATACATTATATATGTGTCATGAACCTTTTTGTGCAGAAATTGCATTCATGGGTATTTAACTATTTGATTATAAGTTTAATTTTTCAATTAACCATTGATCAATCTTTGATATATAGTTAACAATTAAGAAATATCATCTGGTCAATGTATCACAAGATAATTAGGAAACTTTGAATTAGTACTAAGAAAATATTTATCAGCTATGCATTAAATCATTTTTCACATTTTATCAAAGTTTTTTACAACTTATCAATCTAATACTTTATTTAAAAACATAAATATTCTGGAATGCTTCTTAAAAATGAATAGACATAGTAAAAAAATATTTATTTTTAATAGCACATATATCTTACATAAAAAATGTAGTATTTATGTAAATTTATTAAAAAATGTTTTTAAAAAGAAAATCTTATTCTTTTACATTGATATAACATTCATTCAATTATAAAAAAATGATGGATTTTTCCTCAATTACAATTTGTATTGCACTGTAGAGTAAATTCTAAATGATTAAAAAATAGTTTAAATGGTGTTGGTTATTGTGTCTCAATTTTCACTTGTTTAGAAGCCAGCAGTGGAGCTGCCCTCCTTTTCCTAGTCTGGTGTTTACATTTTGCATGGTAGAATGAAATTTACATATTAAAATCAATGAATCACAATACTTGAAATTCTTTCATTTCTTAAGGGGACAACAATACCTTGACAATGACCAAAAAATTGAATTTCTTTTATTAGCTCATGTTAATCATATGATTGTTCTAAATATCTGCAAATAATATATGTAGGTGATATCAGTTAAAGAGAACATGGCTCGACAACTGCTTTTCTGATGTTGCCAAGACATTAGCAATATTATCTGATACATTCTCTACAAACACTGACAGAAGTCAACTTGGCATTCTTCAATGTGTTGCTGTTTCACTGCATGATCTTTATAACCACTTCCAATACATATATGTGCTAACATAAGCTTCTATTATAAATAAAACAGTAAAATAAATCCAGAAACAAATTGATGATGCCTTTGACACATGTTGCAAAATATCATTCCATTTACTCTTCCTATAGTGAAAAGTAAATATGCAACTGAAGATAGATTCTGCTTTCAAAGTACTTTATTTAAGCTGATTAATATATATAACAATGAATACAATATTTTGGGTCTCATTTATTTTTCTGAACCTCAAAACTTTAAAATTATTTTTCTTCATTTTGTTTGAAAAGGGCTTAGAGCTGACAATTGTTTTTGAGTAGATGTAAATTATTAAATCATGAGTGAGATGTGAACAACATTATGCATATATTATGTATTTTTATGCAACATTATGCATTTTTGCATATTATCAAAAAATTTGTGTCATGTTGAAAATTTCAGAATCAAAGCAAGGCACAATTAAAAACCTAAAACTCCAAAATGAGATATCAGAGTCTCAAACAATCCAAGAAGAAAACGAGAATAAAAATAATGATACAGAAATGACTATCAAAAACCAATTACCCCCACCTATAATGCTAAAAATAACTAAAAACTACAGGCAACAACTAAAAGAACTCACTTTAGCATATGAAAACCTAAGAACAAAACTTTCGGGAGAGTATATTAAACTATACGTTGATACCCCCGAACAATATCGTTATCTAACCAAATACCTCAGACAAACCGAAACAGCAGAATACTATGTCATAAAACCCAAGCAAGAACGTCCAATCCGAGTTTGAATGAAAGGACTCCCACGGGACACAGATATGGAAGATATCCAAGAAGAATTAATTGAACTTGGTTTTAACCCACAAAAAATCTGCCAACTTCAAAATAGACGAACTAAACTTCCACTACCGATCATTCTAATTACCCTCCCTAGAACAGAAGAAGCTGAAAAAATATTCAAAATTACAAGACTTTGCTTCATGACAATAATAGTAGAAGGATACCGAGGCAAAGGGGTAACCCAATGCCATCGATGTAACTTTTTCAACCACTCAGCTGAGAACTGTTACATGCCACCCCGCTGCCTAAAATGCGGAAGTTCACATATGACTCGAGATTGCGAAATAAAAGAAAGGATCAGTAATCCTGAATGTATCAACTGCGACGAAACCGGACATATGGCCTCGTACGGAGGATGCTCCGCCTTCCCCAAACTACCCAAAAAGAAGAACACATTCACAGTAAAAACAAATAAAATCCGAGAAAATCACACCTTTGCAGCAGCTGTAGCAAATAACCCTCAACAGAGGGCGCCACGAGACTCTGCTATCACAACACAAACTGAGACAGGGAGAAACCGTGACTACCACTACAACACAGATAACAGACCAAGACCTGCTGAAAATAATCACTCCGATAACTTCTACCAAGCAATTGAACTCATTGCAAACCTAGGTGAAATTTTTAATAAGCTCCCAGGACTGATAAAACATTTACCCAGCATCAAAGCAGCTTAAGGTGCGGAAAATAAAAAATACGCGCTAATTGAAGCGCTAATGGATGAAGAGAATGAGATCGGAATCACGCTTTAAACTCCTTAGCCTCAGTTTGTGTTCCTGGAATGCAAACGGGGCACTCTCCCATGTTCTAGAACTAAGAAATTTTGTACAGAAGCATAGCCCAGATATCCTTTTATTACAAGAAACACATCTGAGACCAGAAAACAAATTCTACATCCCAAATTACATTTCATATAGAAATGACAGAGCAAACCAATCCACACAACACTCCTCAGGAGGAACCATGATCCTAATCAAAATATCACTACTACACCACTGTCTGACAACCCCACCACTCCAACATGTTGAAGCAACCACCATTATTTTTGAACCACCAAAAGTAAAACCAATTGCAATAGTTTCCATTTACATACCTCCATCCTCAGACAACAATTTATTCATACATGACCTAGAAATTCTCAGAAAAACCAGCAGCAGCTGTGTCATTTTTGGCGATTTTAACGCCAGACACAACGCTTGGAACTGCACCCAAAACTCAACAAGAGGTATGAACTTCAAAAGCTACACAGACAAAAAGGACATTCAAATAGCATACCCACCAACACACACACGATTTGGAACAAATTCTGCAAACACAATTGACTTTGCACTAATATATGATTTCAACTACAAACACAAAATTGTCTCACTACCCGAACTCTCATCAGATCATAACCCCATTTTCCTAGATTTTAACTTCCAAACATCAATTGAAATTAATACTCGTGCAGTTACCACCTGCTGGTCTAAATTCAGACAACAACTAATAGAAACCATTCACCCAACAAATTTTACAAATATCAACACAACAAACAAACTTGAAAACAAAATTATTGACCTCACAGACAAAATCAATCAAGCATATGAAAAGGCATCCACACCAGTTACAAACAAAGACATCAGATACACCCCATCCTACATCAAAAACCTCATAAAAACCAAAAACTACTTACGAAAACAATATCAGAGAACTTTAGATCCAGAAATAAAAACTGAAATGAATAGAACTCAAAATTTAATTAAAAAAGAATTTCAAAATTTCTCAAACAAAAGCTGGAATGACAAACTTAAATCTCTAAACACACAAGACAACTCACTCTGGACACAAACTAAGATTCTTAAAAATAAAAGATGCAGTATACCACCCTTAATTATCAATAATCAAACTGCAAACACTGACACACAAAAAGCTGAACTACTTGCAAACACACTCGAACAAAATTTCAAAGAAAACAACAGACCACCAAATTCAGACACAACCATTGACACAACAGTAAAAAACACAATACACACCTTCCTAACTTCCACACCACTCCAACACTCCATTAAACCAGTTTGGCCAGAAGAAATACAAAACTACATCAAAAAGGCAAATATTAAAAAAGCTCCTGGCAAAGATGGAGTAACAAATAAAATTCTTAAAAACTTTCCAACTAAAATCATACTAATAATTACTTATCTAATTAACAAAATGCTAAAAATGCAATATTTTCCAAAATGTTAGAAAACTGCAATAATTTTTCCCATACTAAAACCAGGCAAAAACCCAAAATCACCAGACAGCTACAGACCAATATCACTCCTCTCATCCATAGATAAACTAGCTGAATTTGTAATCCTAAACAGATTCAAAGAACACATTTACCAAAATAATATAATAACACCAAACCAGTATGGATTCACTAAAAAACTCTCTACACTTCACCCCCTTCTTAAAGTAACAGAATTAATCTCCTCAGGACTAGAAAAACAAAAAACCACAGGTGCTGTTTTTCTAGACATACAGAAAGCCTTTGACAGAGTATGGTTAGAAGGACTCATCTACAAACTAATCACCTACTCTTTTCCTAACCCACTAATACATCTAATACACTCATACATCACAAACAGGGATTTTCAAGTCAAAGTACAAAATTCACTATCAAGCCCCAGAAACATTTCTGCGGGAGTTCCACAGGGCTCTTTAATTGGGGCCCATTTATTTAATTTGTACCTGAATGACATCCCCACTTACACACTCACAACGCTAAATATGTATGCCGACGACACAGCAATTCTTGCCACTTTTAAAAACCCTAAGACTGTCACAAAAGCACTTAATAATCACCTTAAAATATTAGAAATTTTTTTTTAACACATGGAAAATAAAAATAAATGTCGATAAAACAGCTGCAGTTCTTTTCACAAGAAAAAAGATACCACCCCCACCACCCACATTCTATCAAACTGACATCCCATGGTCTCAGACAACTAAATATCTAGGTGTTACCCTTGACAAAACTTTAACTTGGAAACAACATATAAAACAAACGCGAGATAAGTTCCGGAAAATAAAATGTAAAATCTTCCTCTTAATTTGCCGGAACTCAAAAATGACTATAGAAAACAAATTGCTTCTGTACACATTGATTTTGCGTCCAATACTAGCATATGCTTGTCCTGTGTGGGCTTTTGCATGTAACACGAACCTAAATATTCTAGAAGTATCTCAAAATTCAGTTTTAAGAACAATAACCAAAGCAAAATGGTATATTAGAAATGATGAAATAAGAAAAGCTCTTAAAATATCTACTTTCAAAGAACATATCAAAAAGCTTTCAATAAACTTCTTTCAAAACCTCCCCTTTACCGAAAATCAAAATATGAACAATCTTAAACATTATATCCCCCAGCCAAATTCAAAAAGATCTAGAAGAATTCTATTTGACTCCTATCAACCTCCTTAATAAAACAACTTTAAACTTCAATTTATTCAATATATTTAATTTTTAAATTCATTTAATTCCACACAGACATAGCAAAACCCTCCAACATCTAATTCAATAGCACCCATCAGGGGCAGCCAATGGCATTACTTCCCTATGCCTTCCATCAACCAATAGCAAAGCAGCCTCTCCACATCTCCATCTCAAGACATCCCGGAAAATTCCCAACTCAAGACTCATCTACTCCGGATTCAACCACCAGCCAATAGGAATACAGTACAGCAACAGCTGACCAATCACAGCACACCTTCTCGATTTATACCTTACAGAGAGACTATTAGCCAAAAACAGACATTTCTTCACTTAAGAACTCTAATACGAGCTTGAGGGCCGAGCTTGAAGCTCGAAGCTCGCATTTTTTTTCTCATTCGAGTCAGAGCTTCACTACGGTGAGGCCACGCTAGCAGCTCTCTCCCGTTTTGCGGAAATTATAGCTTATTCTTCGGAATTTTTTTATACAATCACTAGTAATAGTGACTGAACTATTTTGAACTTCTTATTTTGGGAAAAAACTTTTTGTTTTTTTCCAAAAAAAAAAGACTTTTTACTGACAACTACAAAACATCAAATTCCGACCCGGAAAGGGTAGGAAAACCATTTCGCATCGCTGTGATGGATATTTCAATCCCCGCAATGATGGCCAATCATGATTCAAGCCTTCCAGCAGAGGTAAGTGCTAGCCTGGGAACGCTTAGCTTGCTTTCTGCAGACGATTGTAATCGTCTCATTTCTGTGCTTACTGCTGCGCAGTACGACTTGCTGTCGACTGCAATTGCTTCCATTTTAAACTGTCCTGGTTCAGAGGAATTACCCCTTAACCAACATAAAAATCTCCTAAACCTAGAGCTCACAGTTTACCGTGCTAACTTACAAATTAAATTCTCAGAAGCAAACGAAACAATAGCTAAACTGTCCGCAGAGAATGAGACAGTTATGCAACTCAAAAACACCCTCGCTAATGAACTTGAAACAATTAAAGAAACAATGAAAAAAGAAATAATGGAATCTCTCAATTTAAACTCCTCCACCCCTGAAGATGGTTTTGCGACGGTTTCTCGTCGGAAAAAAATAAAAGCGAAAAATATTACTCATCATTACACGTTTAAATCCAGTACATCTGCCACCCCTGACCTACCCCCACCTCTAAACAATTCGATTCTCTCGAAATCGAAGAATCCAATATGGAAACTACTGAGCAAGAACCGTCCACTAATCCTAAAATTCCCCCCATAGTGCTTACAAAAGTAAAAAATCCAAATGAAATCATAAAAAAAATTAATACTATCACAAAAGAAAAAATCATAGGTAAAATTAATGGTTCAAATTTAAAACTATTCCCCACCACTGCGGATTCACACCGCAGCATACAAAAACACATTGCTGATAATCAGCTTGAATCCCACACCTATGAATTACCTGGCCAGAAATTAGCCAAATTCGTAGTTAGAGGTCTCCCGGTCGACACCGACCCAACAACAATAATAAATGAACTTGGCAGTTTCGGCTGGAAAGTCGAAACTTGCCATGTAATGAAGAGCAAGAAAACCAACATGGCTATGCCATTATTCTTAATACAGATCCCCAAAAATCCAAAAAACTCAGAAATATTCAGTGTAGACCACTTAGGCTACCTGAAAATCAAAATTGAACCGTTAAAAAAAAGAGTTATCCCAAACCAATGTTACAGGTGTCAGAGCTTCTTTCACCATAGCAAATTCTGCTCTCGATCCCCTCGCTGTCTCAAATGTGGGGAAAGCCACTTTTCGAGTCAGTGCCCAAAACCCAAAGACACTCCGGCAAAATGTTGCAACTGTGGTGGGGCCCACACAGCCAACAACACAGAATGCCCAAAAAACCCTTTGAATTTTAAACCCTCCCCCCCTGCAGTTAATGCATGGGAGGAAAGAGCAAAAAAACGCGCGCAGGCATTAGCCGAGGCCGCAAACCCAGAACCAACAGTCAGCACACCGCCCCCTGCACCGCAAACCCAAATAACCACACCCGCCACAGTTCTCCCCCCCCACTATTCCCGAAGCCACCAGCTCATTCTCCAGTGACTTTAAGGACATACTAAACCTCTTTAACCCATCCAAAATCATACAATCCATGAGTCTATTAAAATCCATCAGTATAGATTTAAAAAATAGTAATGATGCGCTTAAGAAATTCGAGATCATTTTCGAAAGCATTCCTAAACTCCTTGACATTTGGACGTAATTTTCGATCCAACATACAATATGCCCCCCTTACAATGATCCAGGTTAGATGCAAAACGGCGTTCAGCAAAAAAAATAGACAGTTCACTTTTGTACCCACCATGAAATCTCTATACATGCGTCAAACTCACCTGGACCCCCCCCCCCAATCCTCAAATTCCAAATTCACCGACCGTCTTACTCATAGAGGCGGCGGCACGGCATTAATAATTAAAAATTCAATTCCTCTCTCACCACTTAATAATTAAAAACACTTCCTCAACAGAAAACACCACTATTAACATCGAAACACGTATTAATAGAAAAATAACCATTTCCACCATTTATCACCCACCACAAAATACAATTATTCAAACTGATCTTGCTAACATTCTTGAAAATAGTTCTCAAGGAATAATGTTTGGCGATTTTAATGCAAAACACCCCTCTTGGAACAGAGGGAGAGCAAACAGGACCGGTCGCGCCATCTATGATCTCATAACAGATAAAAACTTCATTATTTCAGCACCAGACTCACCCACCCATTTCCCATACAATAGCCCAGTCAATTGTATCACTGATTTCGGTATATTAAAAAACATTTCACACTGCAATTGTGAAAGCGTGACAGAATTGTCAAGCGATCACAATCCGGTTATTTTTGAACTTTTTTTAGACAATATCCTCCCCTCCCCTCTTCGCACTCTTACCACAACAGACTGGTTTAAGTTTAATAGTACGATTTCTGAACTACTTAGCGGGAATCCACCTATTAACAACATTAACGACATTAATTCATCTATTCAAAATTTTACCGAAAAAATGCAAGATGCCCTCCAGACATCTAGCTCCACTAAAAATATTTCTACCCCCCACCTCAGACTTCCCCCTTACATTTTAGACATGATCAAAGAAAAAAATAGAGTTAAAAAAATCTGGCAGAATTTTAGATATCCTCCTCTTAAACAGGAGGTCAATAGAATCCAACGCCTAATTAAAAAAGAAATTTATAAATTTAAAAATAAAAAATGGTCAGACCTACTTAGCGAACTCAATACTCAAGACAATAGCCTCTTTGAAATGAATAAAAAACTAACACGTAAATTCCAACCCATCCCCCCGCTCAGTGGCAACTCAGGAATCGTCTATTCCGATAAGGAAAAAGCCGACCTGTTTGCTAATTCCCTTGAGAACTCTTTTCAGGAAAATGCCACACCATACGACGATGATCACATCGAACACGTCGAATCCATAGTAGACAACTGCATCACTAACTTTCAAAACATCGCTTTCACCCCCCCCTCACCTCCCCAAATGAAGTCATACAGGTTAATAAATAACTAAAAAATAGAAAAGCTCCCGGACAGGATGGCATCCACAACAAGGCCTTCAAATCAATCCCTATCCACTCGTGTTTGATCTTTTTTAGACTACCAGTCTTAAGAAGTTTAAGACATTTTACTCTGTATAAGTAAAATAAAGAGGGGACACACAGGTGTCTAAAGTGACGATTGCTTCAAGGAAGAAGCAACGGTGATAAAGTGCAAGGGTGACGGTTTGATAGACTAAGTAGAGCAAAAAGCTTTCCGAAGTCCGCCAGCCCGTGTGAGTGCATCAGTAGCGGCGTGTGATAGTTACCATCGGGCGAATGCCCTTTGGAACCCACCGACCAGTAGAAAAGGGATTCTTCGTAGGGGGGAGGGGGTGATGTGTAGTGAAGTTTTTATTTTATTTATTTATTTATTGTATCCTTTGAGCAAAGCTCTCTGAATTCTTGCAGTTCTCGTGAGTGAGGGAGACAGCTTTTTCGCTTCCGCTTGCCGGTAGTGTAGCTCGCTGGCCGAGAGAAGGTGGTGGCTGGGAGTCGGAGATGTGCCGGTCAATCAGAGAGGTTCAGACTGTTCTTTGGTTGAGTGCCATCTGTTGGAGGATGTAGACATCAAAAGTTAAAAATTTGGTGGGATGACTTGGGTGAAAACTGGGTGTTTTCGGGTGCCTTCTTGGATTAATGGTTTGTTGAGTATATTAATGGTAGGATTTTCATGATTTTCCAGAGAATTATAAAAGGAAGCTGCTAATTTTTTGATGAGGTGAGGAATGGATTCAATGTTGAGTTCGTCGTGGAGTATTCTTCTTGGCATGAAAAAGGGTGCTCCAGTGATCATTCGGAGGGCTCTATTTAGGTTGATTTGTAATTTATTTATATTTTGTTGACTGGTATTTCCCCAAATAGTACAGGCGTATGATAGGATGGGCTGGAGGTATTGCAGGAAGATGATTCTCTTGCTTTTCAAGGAGAGTTTTGAGTTTCTCTTGAGCAAGGGTTGGAGATGACATAATTTAATTTTGAAGTTTTTGCAGATTTTTCTGATGTGGGAGTTGAAGTTGAGGTTTCGGTCCAAGATGACTCCAAGATAAATAGTTTCGGTGACCCATGGAATCGGGTTCCTGAAGAGTATTAGGGGGTCTGGGTTGTTGTTGTTTCTTGTTTTTCCTTTTCGGAAAATTAGGGCTGCAGACTTGTCAGTATTGATTGCTATCCTCCACTTTTTGAACCAGGATTGGAGAGGTTTGAGGATTTTTTGGAGGTTTTTTATCGCTACATCAGTGGTTCTGTGCTGGGTAAGTATGGCAGTGTCATCCGCAAAGAGGCAGATTTTTACTGAAGATGAAGTTGGGAAGTCAGCTGTGTACACAGCGTAGCAAAAAGCCGATAAAATCGCTCCTTGCGGACATCCGGCTAGAATTTGGCCTTTTCTGGAGAGTTGAGAGAGGATTTTTACTTGGATTGTTCTTTTTTTCAAAAAACTATGAATGAGAAGGATCAGGTAGTCGGGAAACTGGAATTTGATGAGCTTATAGATGAGACCGTTATGCCACATCCTATCAAAAGCCTTTTGCACATCGAGGAATAATCCCACTGTGATGAGGTCGCTATTGTATCCAGTGATGATGTGATCCGTGACACGGAGAAGCTGGTGTTGAGTCGAAATATTTTTCCGAAAACCATGTTGCTGTGGGGGGATGATATTGTTGGTATCAGCGTGAAGTTGGAGTCTTGTGAGGATAATTTTCTCGAGGATTTTAGCTATAGAAGGCAGAAGGCTGATTGGTCTGTAGTTTAATGGGAGCTGCTTGTCTTTTCCTGGCTTGGGAAGGACCGTGATTATGGCATTTTTCCATGTTGTCGGGAAGTACTGAAGTTGAAGGCATCTGTTGAAAATTTTTGTTAAATGGGTGATGCCGTTGATGGGTAGTGATTTAAGGACTATATTTTTTATGTTATCTTCCCCCGGAGCTTTTTTGCAGTCGCTTTTTAGGATGATATCACAAATTTCTTTGGAGACATTGTTGGTTGTTGGGGGGGGGGTCAGGAACTCTGCTTTATGGTAGTCTAATTTCTCTATTTACAATAGTGGTTGGCCGTTCAGATAGAGAACTATTTTCCTGAAAGGAATCTTCGAAAGCGTCCACAAATAGATTGGCTTTTTCCGTGGTATTATAAACCAGGCCTCGATAACCAAGAAGGGGCGGGATGGAAGTTGGAGTTTTTTTCTTGTATCGGTTGATTATTTTGTAGAGAGTGTTATCCTCAGTTGTAGCTTCTTTTAATTTATTATTGAGTAGAACGTTTTTGAAGTTTTTTAGGATTCTTTGGATGAGTTTAGTTATTTTATTTAGTTCCTTCTTGATATTCGGATCTCTGGTTTCCTGCCAGCGCTTTCGGAGGCTGTTCTAATTGCGGATGATAACTCTGATTGGCTCTGGTAGTGGGGTGGGAGAGTGGGTGATGAATTTGCTGACGCTTGATTGGTTGATAGAAGTTTGGATGGTTTCAACGAAGTTTTTTACAGTGTTTTTAATTTCTTCTGTGCTGTTAATGATGGGATTTCCTGGGATGTTTTCTTTTACTATTTCTTGGAATTTAGACCCATTGGTAAATTTAACGTAATTTCTTTTTGGAGGGATGAAGTTTTGAAGTTGGATTTGTGGAAAAATAGAGGGTGATGATCACTTGAAAGTTCGTTTTTAACAGCAACTGTAGTATTTAGTAGTCCTTTTGTGATTCCGAAGTCTATTGTGCTGGGGAATTCTGTTTTTTTGCAGGAATTCTTGTGTGTTCGGTGGGAGCTATGATGTCCAATTCAAACGTTTGAGCAAATTCAAATAATTTTTTTCCCTGTGTATTTTGGTGGCGTCCATTGTTCCAGGTGTGGTGCTTTGCATTATTGTCTCCTATGGCTATGCAGACTTGCCTATTGCGGAAAATTTTTTGGAGGTCTGGGATGACATCCTTACTTCTCGGAGGTCTATAAATGGAGCAGATGGTCACAGGTTGGGATCCAGTTTCAATGTTGATGGCTGTGATGTTGAGAGAATTCACATAAATATTGATTTCGTGGTGGGGGATGGATTTTTTTATGAGGATTGCCGTACTACCTCCTCTATGAGTAAGGCGATCGGCTCTATAGGAGATGTAATTCGGGATATTGAAGGTATGGCAGGGTCGTAGGAAAGTCTCTTGTAGTGCGATAATATCGGGATCGTTTTCTTCTACAAAGTGGAGAAACTCTTCTTTTTTACTTGTTAACCCATTAGCATTCCAACTAATTAGGAGTAGGGAGGTGTTTTTCAGTTGCGATCTATTGAATGTTATCTATTTCCAGGAGGGTCATTATTTCCGTGAAACGGTCAGCAGTGGATTTTCCGGATTTAGATATGGCAATATATTTTTTGAGGATCTGGAACATATGGAAGCATTCAGGGTCTTTTAGCTGGGCGAAGGTATCGCTGATGCTTACTGGTGCTTGAGTAGGTGACGTCGTAGCGGGAGGGGTCTTGACGGCTGCCGCGTAGGACGTTGGTGCGGTGTGGTTGTCGGAGGCGTGCGGTGCTAGCACCCGTTCTATTATCACGTTTTTCTTTAAGGGTGTTACGAAGCTTCATCCTCTCCTCGGTAGCTTGCTTCTTTTTATCTTCTTTTTTTGGCCTATTGAGAGGATTTATAGGGCACATGATATGGTTCGCTGTGTGCTCACCTTGACAATGGGCGCAGGTTAGTGGGGAGTTGGCATCTTTGTCACAATCTCTTGTAAGGTGCGGGTTTCCGCATTTCAGGCATTTTGGGATACCTAGTACAATAGTTACTATTGTGAAAGAACCCCTGACAGCGATAACACTGTGGGGGTCCTATTTTTTTGCGGAGGGATTCAATTTCTATTTTGAGAGAACATAGTTGAGTAATATTGAAGATATCCTTGTTGATTGGTTTTTTTGCCAGGGTGGTGAGGAACAGGGGCATCGGATGGTTGGTCTTTTTGTTTACCATAACATGGCATGTTTGGGGTTGAAATCCTAATTCTTGTAATTCCTCCATAATTTGTTCCGGGGGCATGTCGGCTGGCATTCCTCTGATAACTACCTGGATGGATTTCTCTTCGGGCAGTTGATATGTGAAATGTTGTAGGTTGTTGGCGGTCGCATGTCGTCGAATTAGGTGGTAGGCTGCAGGGGTTTGCGGGTAAATCCGTAAACTTGTTCCGATGAGCTTCGCAATTTGTTTAATTCCCGTTAACTCTTGGAGTTTTCTCAGGAGAGCGGCCGAGCTGGTGACATTGTCAATTGTGATCGAAGGAGCATAGGTTTTTTTTGGTTGAGGTGGGGTGACATCCTCGTCATCTTCCTCGTCTACTTCGATCCTTTCCTCTGGTTCTTCAATCGTCAGAGTTTGGAATCTGTTTTGGCAGTCAGTGGCTTCCGGATTTGTTTTTTGTTTCTTTGCCTGAGAAGCTTTTGCCGGGCTGTTGTTTTTTCTTCTCGACTGTAGTTGGAAGGCTTGAGAACGGCCGGCGTCCGGGAGTCCCAGCACTGTTCATCAGAGACTTGTATTTCTCCGTTTCGGCTTTTATGTCTTCATATTTGAACGAGTTAAATTTGCTTCGTACTTCCTCTTGTATGGTGTACAAGCTGGTGGAGTATTCATTTTTTTCCTCTTGATTGAGGAATGAGATCTGCGGGATGAGATTGAGGTATTCCTCGACTTTAGAGTCAGCATGCAAACACTGGTCGGAAGTAGTCAGGTTGTTGACTGGAGTTTGAATTTCAGGAATTGAAACTGCTTGGGTCATGATGACTTCGTCAGTAGCTATGATGGGAGACAATTCGTTCTGAAAAGAACGTTTTTGATTTAAATTGTCTAGCGCAGCGGACGTATCCACAACAATACGCAGAAAGGAGCTCAAAAAGTACTCACAGTCACCCACAAGATATGAAATTGCGACGGGTAGCTACAAAACTCCCTATCCACTGCATCACTCACCTTACAAAGATTTACAATAAATGTCTCTTAAATGCTAACTTTCCTGACCAATGGAAACATGCGGTAATAATCCTGTTTCCTAAACCAGGCCAAAACCATGCCCTCCCAAACAACTACCGCCCCATTAGTCTTCTCAATACAGTTTCAAAAATTTTTGAAAAAATTTTACTCACACGCATTCAGGATATCCTTGAGCAGCATAATATTTTACCTGATGCCCAATTCGGTTTCAGACATAAACATTGCACTGTTCATCAACTCCTTCGAGTGGCTAATATAATCACTGAAGGTTTCAATCATAAACAAATCACTTTAGGAATTTTCCTGGACGTACAGAAGGCATTTGATCGTCTTTGGCACGATGGCCTTATCTACAAAATGATTAAATTAAATTTTCCACCATACATAACACTCCTCATTCACTCTTTTTTTTAAAAAAAACAGAACATTTAAAGTTAAAATCAATAGGGTTTTATCTTTTACAGGTAAAATAGCTGCCGGATACCCTCAGGGCTCAGTTTTAAGCCCCTGTTTGTATTCTATCCATACACACGACTTCCCGCAATTTAAATTAACAAGCCTATGCCTCTTTGCCGACGACGACCCCAACACTGCTAGAAAAAAATTGCAAACACACCTAAATAAAATAGAAAACTGGCTAACACTCTGGAGAATAGCTGTAAACACAAATAAAACTAAAGCCCTTGTTTTTAGGAAAGGTACAGCCCCACCCCCATCAAAAAAATTACACCTATTCGATGATGATATCGAGTGGAGCAACGAGGTAAAATATCTCGGTGTCACACTCGATTCAAAATTAACCTTCAAAAAACACATCCTCTCAATAAAAGAAAAATGTTGGAAGAAGCTCCATAACTGTATTCCTTTAATTGGGAGATACTCTAACCTTTCATTAAAAAAACAAAATATTACTTTACAAACAGGTCATAAGACCAGTTATCCTATATGCATGCTCCATTTGGGGCCACGCCGCTAAATCCCATCTAAAACACCTCCAAATTCTTCAAAATAAAATTCTACGCATTATTGTCAACGCCCCATGGTTTGTTCGCAATAACGTAATTCATAAAGATCTCCATATCTCCCTCATTAAAAAACACATCAACTACCTAGCTAGAAGATTTTATAACACTCTCATCCAAGCTCAAAAAATATTTACACACAATAGTGGTTTTCACCCCTTCCCATATGAATCATGTAATAATTATTTTAGCCTTTACCCACCGTAAAAAAACCACTTCGTATCCTAAACTCAACCCTTCCCTTCCACAATCCCCCTCATTGGCTTTCCTTAAATCCTTCTCTGCACCCCACCCACAACAACCACAACCGCAGTCCTCTCCCAACTCAACCATCCAATCGGAGACCTCACATTCATCCACCTACTTTTCCAACTTTTCCATCGGGAGTAGGTCAGATTCACCCTCCTTACCGCACGGTCGTGAGAACCTATGGGAAACCTTCGTTTCGCCTCGCTTACCATCTTCGAACTAGGCGCGATTGAAATGAAACGCCAACTTCCTCTGACTCCTGACGCCTTCGCCGGATGTCTATTGCTTTCATTTCACTATATGTAAACTCTCTTCTCATCATTCTTTCACTTTATTATTTTATTTGTTTTTATTTCACATAAAAATTATAAAAAAAAAACGATTACAAATCTTCTTCTTTCGGGTGACAGACTGTCCATAAAGGTCACTGTTTACCTGCAAAGATTTAGATTTTAATCAGATAAAAACACAAAAAACACAAAAATTAATTTGTTTTTCAACACATTAAACAGTTCAGCCCCCCGACATTGTCGGGAGGAGGGGAAAAAAAACATATATTTTTCTTTTTCATATTTTTATCATTCCTTCTCCACTCCTACTTTCGCACTATCTAAAACTAAGCACCTAGGTGCAATGTAAACTGCTTGTTCTTTTTTTCGCTTAAAGATCTTTTTTTAAAAAAAGATCAATATGAAACTTGTGTAAAACGCCTTCCCAGGCTAGCATACAATTGGACCATTCGAATGCTGCTGCTGAATGGTGGTAGAGCTGAATATTAAGAGCTAAAATTAAGTTTAAGGTGGGTTGTAATCTAATAGAATTTTCCTGGGTCTTTTCGTATTTGGGTGTAGTTGATAATTTTCTAGATTTTGAATATTTGGGTTATTAATATTTGAAAGTGAATTAAAGAAATTTGCGGCAAGTTTTTGAACATGTTGTTTAAAGGTGGTTATTTGCAGTGCTTTATAAATGTCTTTGTTTTTCATGTACATGGAGGCTCTGACGATCATCCTGATAGTAGAGCTTTGGGACATTTCTAATATGTTGAGGTTTGATTTTGCACAATATGCCCATATTGGGCTGGCATAGCTGATGATTGGACGCATGGTAGCTGTGAAAATAAGTATTTTGTAGGTTCATTTTGGATTTTCTGTTAATAAGGGGGTAAACTTTGTGGGATAATTTATGGAATTTTTCTCTTGTGTTTAGGATATGTTTTTTCCAGGTCAGATGTTTATCGAAAGTAAGGCCTAAATATTTTGCGTGTGTGTCCCATGGGATTTGTTTTTGAAAAAAGGTGGGTGGGGGTGGGTTTAATTTTCTTTTGGTAAATATTACAGCTTGAGTCTTGTCTACATTTACTTTGATTTTCCATTTATTGAAATATGTTTGGAGTAGCTCAAGGTGTTTATTTAGGGCAAAAGTAACTGTTTTGGGATTTTTAAATTTTGCAACTATTGCAGTATCATCAGCGTACATATTTAGTGTTGTCAGGGAATAATTTGGAATATCATTTAAGTAGAAGTTAAAAAGAAATGGACCGATTAAACTTCCTTGAGCTACTCCTGAGTTTATTTTGCGTGGGGTGGATAGGCTGTCATTAATTCTGACCTGGAAAAAACGATCATTGCAGTATGAGTGGATGAGAAGGATGAGGGGGGATGGGAAATTATTTTGAATCATTTTATATGTTAAACCATCGAGCCAAATTCGATCGAAAGCTTTGCCAATATCAAGGAAAACTACTCCGGTGGATTGTTTTTTGGTGAATCCTGAGGTGATGATTTCCGTGAGTTTTAGTAAGGGGTGAAGAGTAGAAAGTTTTGAGGTGAAGCCATATTGGTTTGGGTTGTTAAGATTATTTGCCGTTAGGAAAAGTTTAAGTTTATCTAGGATTATGGATTCTGTTAGTTTGCCTAGTGTAGAAAGGAGAGAAATGGGACGGTACTTATCTGGGAGATGAGCATTTTTTCCTGGTTTTAAGATGGGGAAGATAATAGCTGTTTTCCAAATTTTGGGAAAATGGTTAAAAATTAAAATTTTTTAATGATAATGGTTGGTAGGAAAATAATTTTGATTGGTAGGTTTTTTAGCATTTTGTTCGTTATTGTGTCTTTTCCAGGAGCTTTTTTGTTTTTTAGCTTTATGATAAAATCTATTATGTCTTGTGGAGTGGTGGGAGTGGAGACTTCATGTGGAGGGGGGGAGGAGAGGTAATTTTGAATAGGTGTAACATTAGAATCAAAAGTTGGGTCACAGGATGGGTTGTTTTGGAAGTTTTGTTCTAGTTGGTCAGCTAGTGTTTCTGATTTTTGTTCATTTGTTATGGCAGTTCCATTTTGAGTGTTGAGTGTGGGGATTTGTGATCTTTTATTTTTAAAAAAATTTGTGAAATTCCAGAGGGAGTTGTCTTGAGTGTTAAGATTTTCGAGTTTGAGGTTCCATGTTTGTTGTGAAAATTTTTGTTCTTCTCTTTTGATTTTATTTTGTAGTCTGTTAATTTGTGTTTTTATGTATGGATTGAGAGAGCGTTGGTATTGTTTTCTGAGGTTATTTTTTGTTTTAATTAGATCTTTGATATGGGAGGTTGTGAAGGTTTGACTAGTGTGTTTGACTGGATTAAAGGCGTGTTTATGTGAGTTAATTATGTTATCAGTAAGGGTGTGTATGTTATTTTCAAGTTGTTGGGTGTTATTGATATTTGCAATTTTTAAAAAATTTGTGGTTTCATGTAGGTGAGATGAGAAAGCTGACCAACATGTGTATGTGGATCTGTTGTTGATTTCATATGGGATGTTGTATGTGAATTCTATTAAGACTGGGTTGTGGTCTGAGCTGAGTTCGGGTATGGAAAATTTTTTGAAGGGATGTTGAAATTCTCTGAGGAGGGCTATGTCAATTGTGGAATATGAGTTATGACCAAAACGTGTGGGAGTGGGGGGAAAAAGTATTTTTAGATCGAGTTGATTGGCAAAGTGATTTAGTTGATTTCCTCGGGTGTTGTTTCTATTACAGTTCCAGTTGAGATGGTGTGCGTTGAAGTCTCCAAAAAGAATACAATTGCTATTAGTTTGTATTAAGTTTTCTAAGTCTATTGTGAAAAGGTGGGGGGTCGGAGCTTGGGGGTACATAGATTGAAGAGATAGTGATGGGATTTTGGTTTTGAGGGGTGAGAACTATTGTAGTTGATTCGACCCATTGGTGTGGTGTGGTAGGCAGGGAGTGATGTTTCAAGTTTCTTTTAATTAAAATCATGGTTCCACCGGAAGCAGCTTTCGCAGTGATGCGATCATTCCTGTATACTGTATAGTTTTGAATATAGAAGTTTTGGTTGGTTTTGAGGTGGGTTTCCTGTATTAGGATTAAGTCAGGTAAGAATTTTATGATGAATTCGGTGAGCTTTACTACTTTGGATTTAACGCTATTAGCGTTCCATGAACATATCCTAAGACCCAGGGGGTTAAAATTAAGGTTAGGGCTATTAATCATCGTTATTCATTATGGCTTCTAGGATTGCGAATTTTTTGTTTTCGTTAGATTTAGCATTTTTAATTTTAGGGAGGAGTGTAAGTAGACCAGGTACCAGGGTGAATACTTCGGCGAGTTCCCTCAGTTGTTCTATGGCGGCGAGGAGTGCATTAGCAGGGTTGTTTTCGGATCCTTTTCTTCTGTGGTTGGTTTTTACTGGAACTTTGGTACTTTGATTTTCTTGGGGTGGCGCCATCTGTTGGTTGGAAGTGAGGGCATTGGCGTAATAGGACAATAGATAAAACATCTTAAGCATATTTAAGAAAATTTCTTAACAAAAAGAGTGGTAGTTAACTAATATTACGTATATGTAACTGGCACCATGGTAGATCGAATGAACCTACAGCCATCGCTCATGTCATCCCTGCGTTAAGAAAGCAACTTCCTGCCGTTTATAAAGCTTCTTTCAACCACCAGGAGTCACCAGTGTCTCTGGTTCTGTGATCTTTTTCGTCATGAAAACAGCTATTTATCTCATCCAAATGTTTTCCTCCTCATTCCAGACACTACTATGAAGAATGAAAACTCCATCTTATTCCAAAGTAGCTTTTATTTTTCCAGATTCGGGCTAGAAGAGCGCTCCGCTGAAATCAACGTAAAAAAAAATGATTGAATTCTGGACAATATCAACTTTCTCTAGGTGAATTTCAACCCATTCCAACTTCGTTTGGTGAAAGACCGAAATATTTGCTAAAATCCCTTTTTCTCACTTACACCGGCAAATATCGACATTCATCAAGGACTGATGGTAACTGATGAATAAAAATATTTTGTTACGATTTTGAATAATACTTTATTATTAAAACATATTATGATGTATTTCAAAATAGGAGAAAGTTTAAGTAACAGCTCATGTAAATAAACAGTTCAACTTCAAAAGAACAGCGCATTTCTAAACGAGAAAAAAAATAATACCAATAGTAAATTTACTTAATTGTTCGATTGACGTTATACAATATTATTTATTACAACACTTTAAATTGTTATGACACTTTGAATTGCACAAGAACCCCTTGATTTTACAAATGCATTTATTCGTTGAATACTTCTTTCTGCATTGACTACGTGTATAGTCTTGAGTTCTACTACTCGAATTAGCTGCAGCTGCTACACTCAGTACATTTCTCGAAAAGAAATATATATTGGTTAAACCCACTCATTGTTAGAGGACGCTATTGATGCGGATTTTTGTCCTAAGACCTTCGAGACAAGAAAGCGTTAACGTGTACCCGATATTTTCTATTAAATATGTTTTATTTTAATGATTTGTCTTTGACGGAGAACTGTTTTAACACGACACTGAACAACCAATTCGATAGTTGACCTGTCATAATGTTGCATGCGGCCGTAAATGGATACAGAAATCGTCTACACTGAATCCAGGTAATTGAACATTTTATGGAAACTGAATTATATCTGGATATAAAAACAAAAATATCTGAATATTTTTCATAATTGGAAAAGAAATTTACAACGGTACGTTCAGTGTTGACAAATTTGATTAGTAAAATTGAAGGAATGATCAACAGTGAAAGCGAAACTGTTTATCATTTTGAAGTATATTTGGAACAATTATGTGAAAAGGAAAGTAATTTGAATTCTTTAAATAAAGAAATTAAAAAACTATTAACTGTTGATACGATTTCTGCAGATATAGAAACTTTAGAAGAAATTAAGGAAGGCTTTTGGAACATAGATGGTGCTGACATCTGTAGTAGTGTGCAAGTTCCGAGAAATTCTGCATGTTCTTATTTTACTTCAAATGTATGACACAGTACGTCAAGTACGTGAAAATTGTAAATTAAATTAGTTAATTTAATAAAATTACAGCATTTTTATGACACGCAGAATCGTGGATGAGTGATTTAATCCAGTATCATTTTATTATCCATACAGTACTCATTTTATCACACAGAAAATTCCTTTTTTTTATTTAGTAACTAAATCTACAAGCATTCCTTAGATAATTTCAGTTCCTAAATATACTAAACCCCATTTTACAAAGTTGGCCCAAATATACTAGGATAATTTGTAATTCTTTACATATTAAGACATTTTTTTTTTCATTTAAGTACATCTCACAATAATTATTAAGGGATTTAAAATAACAAACAATTTTGAGTGATTTTTTTTATCTTTAACGAAAATATATAGAACAAAAACACATCAGTGTCATTCATCATACAACCACACTATTAATTAACTTATTATCCTTCCATGTACAGTTTATACCAACATGAAATGAGCTGGTAAAATAACAAAATTATTTTACTATTTTCAAACATTTACTCAATAACTGACAAAGAGCACAGGAGGAAAATGTAATTGTAGCATGGCATGCGTGAGTGAGATGCTCTTTGAGCATATGAAAGAAGATCTTGTCCTTTTATTGGATGAAAAGCATTTTATTTCTTTTTGGGTTCACAGCACACGGATACATCATAGTGATACTTATTAGGAATACATATGACATTTTCACGCACAACAGGCATACAGATGCACAAGAACAACTAGAGGTTGGGAAGAAGTCTCTCTATCTCACCGTCACCACAGATGGCGTTAGCACTCCCGTTAAAGTTAGTCATGGTGACTGTTATAAACTTAAATTTCTTTAGTAAGATATCTCGACAGAGCAAAGAACAACAAAATAAGGTAATGCGAATATCTAATTTTTAAAAAATAATAGTATGATGGTGTTAAACATAGTGATAATTAAAATATACGCTGTTATATAACTAAGCGCTACATCAGTTTTAATGTATGTTGTCCAGCTAAGCGGATAAGTATGGCATAAACATTTCTTTTCAAATTGTATATGGATCAATAAGTTCCAAGACTAACCCAGAGATGGCACTCGTAGTAAATCAGTAACCAGGTCTTTCTAGAGTACTAACCTTTGCTTGAAACGTGTCAAAATTTTAAGTCGATCGGACCAGAAACAACTGAGTTATCGAGGTTGGAGTAAAGTCGTTTTGTAGTTTGTTTAAAAAATGGAAAAAACCGAGTTTCGTGTTCTGATAAAACATTGTTTTTTAATGGGTAAAAACACCGTGCAAGCGAAACAATGGATTGAAAAATGTTACCCGGACTCTTGTCCATCAAAAGCAACGATTTGTCAAAACGACGATTTGTCAAAACGATTTGTCAACATCAAAAACGACGTTTTGCCGAGTTTAAACGTGGTCGTACCGACACAAATGACGCGGAACGCTCGGGTAGACCTGTGGAAGCCGTTACACCGGAAAATGTGAGTGAAGTGACAAAAATTATAATGAAAGATCGTAAAGTGAAGCTCCGTGAGATTGCTGAGATGACACAGATATCATATGGAAGTGTATTTACTATCTTTCATGAAAAATTGAGCATGGAAAAGGTTTTTTCCAAGTGGGTGCCGCGATTGCTTTCGATGGAACAAAAACAGCAACGAGTCGATGATTCAGAAAGCTGTTTATCGCTATTTACTCGCAACAAAAAAGATTTCTTGCGTCGTTACGTGACCATGGACGAAACATGGATACATCACTACACTCCAGAGTCGAAGCGGCAGTCATCTGAGTGGCGCACAGCTGGCGAAAGCCGTCCGAAGCGTCCGAAAACGCAGCAGTCAGCTGGCAAAGTCATGGCGTCAATTTTTTGGGATACGCATGGCGTGATTTTCATTGACTACGTCGAAAAAGGTAAATCGATCAACAGTGATTATTATATTGACTTGCTGGTGCGTTTGAAGGAGGAAATCGCAAAAAAAAAAAAACCGACCGCACATGCAGAGAAAAAAAATCCTTTTTCACCAAGACAATGCACCCTGCCACAAGTCGATGAAAACAATGGCAAAATTGAACGAATTGGGCTTTGATCTGCTTCCCCACCCCCCCATACTCGCCAGATTTAGCCCTCAGTGACTACTGGCTCTTTGCTGATCTTAAAAAAATGCTCCAGGGAAAAAGATTTGGCTCAAATGAGGAGGTCATCGCTGAAACTGAAGCTTATTTTGAAGCGAAAGATAATTTTTTTTATAAACATGGTATTGAAAAATTGGAAAAGCGTTGGAACGATTGTATCACCCTAAAAGGTGATTATGTTGATGAATAAAAAAAAATTTTGCAAAAAAAATGTTGTTTTCAATGTTAGTCTCGGGACTTATTGATCCATGTGTTAAAGGACACTACCGGACCAGAGATTCCCCCCTTTAAATACAGGTGTCCCTTAATAATAGATAAATAAGTATATTCAAACGGATCGGGACTAACAGTAGCGATTCCTTTGTCCTTTAAGTAGAGATGTCCTTTACAATAGGTATTATTTTATATACAGGTGGTTATCAAAGTAATAGAAACACCTAAGCCCGAAAATTCCAAGAAGACACCAGTTTCAGTCCTAAACAGAATTCCAAATCAATTCAAGAAACCTTAACCATTGAAACGACCGAATATAACTCAGTCCTCAAAATTATTCTCCTCTCGATGACACATATGCAGCAGCTAGGAACGTTGATGACGCTCCTGCAAAACCACTTCAAATAGACTGCGCTTTCGAAAAACTCAAATCGATTATTCCCGCGAATAAAAGAAGTTTTTCTTTATTCAGATACTTGACGAAATTGACAGATGCGTCTCTTCATTCCCTGAATTTCGAAATCTCATACTTATCCTGGTGCTATATTACGGTAAAAAAATCATTCAAAACTCCTCTCCAGAAAATTGTTTAAATCTCATCCAAAAAGGGTGAAAAAAATGTTTCAAAGGGCAACATCTTCATTCTATTACGCGACTTAGTTTGACTGCGACAATTTTTTACGCGGTTGGTTGCCTCTTTTCTTTTCTCTTTTTCAACATTTTCTCACTTCATTCTTCGTGGTTTTATCGTACTTACCTCGCTGGCACACGGTGTCGTCTAATTTTAGTAATCCGAACATAAAGCTGCAATTTTAATGTCAGAGATTTTGAGTTGAACTGGAGAATTGATCATTTTTTCTTTTCTTTCTTTTTTAAAATTCATGGGTGACTTATTTACAAATTTGAATCCTTTTTGAAGTTTTTGGATCCTTGTTAACAGTTTTGTTTTTTAACTTCTAAAAGCTATCTCGTAAGGTTTGAGATAGAAAGTAAATGGTGAATCTGCTCTACAAAAATACAAATAAATATTTTCACAGGAGAAACACCAGATTCTGGCAGATTTCGTTAAAGGTATACTGATATTATTATTACCAAAATCTCTTTATCTCGGCTCTCTTCTTTGATATTATTATTACTTAAATTCTTACCAAAATAGCTACATGTAACATCGTAGCTGTCAATGAAATAAGTTAATAATTTTCAAACTTTCTGAAATTAAAAGATGTTACCTCACAGAATTGGCCTTGATGCCACCCAAGACCCGCCGTGAAGCCGTGCAGATGCACGTTAAATCTGTCGGGGCCCAAAATCCTCCCGTTGGCGTGATGTGGAGCTTAGGAGATGGGGTGCTACTCAGGTGTCGTCCTCGTCATTTGACCGAGGTTTAAAATAACGAGGTCCGTCGCCAATAGCCCTCGTGTTGCTTCTAGTGCGACGTTAATACCCTCCCCCCCCATAAAAAAGCCTTCCAAGTCTGTTCAATTAGAAATATCTTATTATTTTTGTGATCAGATCCTTCAATCACAATCAGTTATCAATCTTCAGTTATTGATGACATCGGGATGACGTTAGGTATAAGCGATCAAATCTTGTTTGTGTGGATAGCTTCTTTCTCTTTCATTTCCTCTAAGTACTGGCACCATTTTACAAATTCTTTCGTTGTTGTGAGTTCTTTATAGTTAGGAGAGCTAGATTATAGCCATCCGCAATATCCTTCATGAGGTGGGACACCTTTTCATCCTCTAACATTTGAGGATTCATTTCCTGACAAAGTCCCAGCATGCTTTGGATATAGAATTGTGTGCTTTCACCAGGCTTTTGTGCTCGAGATTTAAACTCTTTCTCGGCTCTCTTCTTTGATAGACTCCTGTCACCAAATATTTTGTTGAATCGACTTGAATTTCTTCATTGGTCTCGAACCATTCCCGTGCTGTTCCGTCCACAAAAAAGTACACGTTTGCAGAAGAAAACTTTCATCCCATTTATTGCACTTCGCTACTCTGCCACTTGTTTGGGTCTTGGCTATGGTATCAAGGGCATTTATAGCCTGATGCACTTGAGATATTATAACCATGAGCTTGGTTTCCATGGTCATCTCCTTTGATGTTTTTGCTCTTTTAGGAGCAATATAGAGCCCGAAATCAGGAGAAACATTTACTAGCCTATTACTTCTTAATGTAGTATGCAGTGAAAGTTTGGAGTAGTCGTTCTACCCCACGCCTCCATCAAAATGTCACGTAGATATTGAAGCAGTTTGAATTGAACACACAATAGATAAGTGAATAACGATATTTATTTGCAGACAAAGAACAGCTACACTTGGCAGAGAGAACTCAAGTCTATATATTACAAGAGAATATTCCAAATAACACTGCTCTGAAAACATAAAGAACATTTGGAAGGTTCTAGAAATTATAGAAGATAACAATTAAACAAAACATTACTGAGCTTCGTTAATGTTGTCAGTAGTGGGTTTTGAATCCGAGAACTTTAGTTCTGTAGACGAACGCTTTACTTCTGCGCCATCGTTGGTTTTACGCTTCGTCACAATATAAATATATATATATATATATATATATATATATATATATATATATATATATATATATATATATATATGGGGGATGGCCGATCTTACTGATTATTCTAATTAAAGAATTAAACTTTGAATTAGCACACACACATTTAATATTGACGTTTCACATTAACGTAAAGTTTCACATACTTGACGAGACATTTCACAATAACACTTAAAAACATTAAAACAAACTTCTTCAGCGTCTTCAATCATAAATCGTCTTGAGTCATCAACACGGGCATCTTCCTCGTTTGGATGATTACGGTCGACTCTACTTCAAGTGCGGGCTCCCTTCAGTAGCAGAGGTAGCGCCCTCTATGATCGGGTGTTTCTTTTACAAACCCACAATCGGCCCTCCTGGAAGGAGATGACCTCAACTTCTTGACTCCGACTAAAAAAAGATCTTCTAAACCTAAAAAATAAAGCTGAAAAGAGTAAATTCAAAAGCAGTAACAAGTTGATAATTCGAGCAGCATTTTTCTCAATCTTGGAACATCATCGTCGTCGGAAAACACTGTCGTCTGTGAAGTATCATCGTCTTACTTTCACTTTTCTCTTCTCTCTTTTTTCCCAACGTCTTCAAAAAACACATAGATAAATCAGTCATGTTTGGGAGAAAATAATCATAATCGGGAAAAAATCATAATTGGCAGATTCA
Source organism: Nephila pilipes (assembly GCA_019974015.1). Lineage (NCBI taxonomy): Eukaryota > Metazoa > Arthropoda > Arachnida > Araneae > Nephilidae > Nephila > Nephila pilipes. Next base: position 81,482 of record BMAW01071602.1, read on the forward strand.
CAGTCAAATAAGTGAAGTGTAATTGAATAGTTTATGTTACACAACATCTTCTTATGAATTCTGCAGAAGTTGTAATCCGATGATAATTTATAATTTTTGTAGAACTTTCAAATGATCCTAGGTGATCTGTGCGATACTTATGTAAAGGTAAATCATCTTTATGAATTGGATGAAGAAATCCTTTCTGCTTCCCTCTTTTACGGTTTACATGAATACAATGCGCACAATTAGCTATTGGTCCTTCAATCTTTTATTTTTTGGCATCTTTTCGTCGATCTTTACGCTGTTTTTCAAAATTAACTTGAAATTCGGCTTCAACAATTTCTTTTGATTTTTCAGAACGCTTGGTATTCATTGAAGAACAAGGTTCTATAATTCCTCGTTTTAACCCTTTAGTTATTTATGTTAAGCATCAGCAATCTTATTTTCCCAAAAAGATAAACGTTATCGTAGTTGATATATTGGCTCATTATTTTTAGTTAAAATATTTAATTCTATGTTAGTTTATTTAATCTTCTTTGGTTGGTAATTTAAGATAGATGACGCACTTCATCTTTAATGGATTTTGAAATATTATAGGCTATATTTTCTTCAATTTCATCACAATTAACATTAACTGGCGAAACCGTTAAAATATTGTTTTCTTCACACGGAGACTTATTTTATATTGTAAATCCATTTTCATTTATTATAACCACACCTTACAAAATTACATCAAGTCCTATAATAGTATTATGCGGTATAGCACCATTTTCAATAACGCATATGTCAGTAGTACACTTAAAGTTATCTATTTGTATCTCGCCTGTAAATATACCTATGGGTTTTATTTTACAATCTGCTAATCCTGATAAAGTTGAATTACACTGATTCAGTTCACAAATATTTAACTTTTCAAATATATTTTTAGAAATTAACGTAGTTTGACTTCTAGTATCTATCAATGAATTAATATTTAAATTACCGAAACGAATCATTTTAAACAGATCTGTTTGTTTCGCAATATTGAGAGATGTTACATTATCGTTGGATTTGGTTTTCCCTAGATAATTTCGAACATTCAGAAGCCTTATACCCAAAGTTTTGACATCTGAAACATTTTAAACCTTTATTCTTATGTGTACAAAATTTAGATAAATGTCCTTTACCACCACAATTAAAACAAAATTTAGTATTCTGATCATAATTAATTGATCGTTTATGATTCACAAAATTATCTGTTTTTTTTTTTTTACTTTACTAAAATTATATTTATTTTTTTCTCTCATAAAATCATTTTTATAACCTCGTAAATCTTTAGTTTTTCGCGGAATTCATGTAAATCTTTGCAACCGTACAAAACTAATTTATTTTCATTTCTATCGTTAATTCCTCGTATAATATATTGCATTAAAGCGGCATCTTCAATTCTCCCTCGATTACCCAACTCTTTCATTATAAAATAATATTCCTGTATAGACTCGGATTCCTTAATTTTACGCTTACTCGATATTTATGCAATTGGACTGAATTAGTAGTGACCTCGAATTCATCTATCAACACACGTTTTAATTCTTGGTAAGACGTAATAATCAATTCACTTTTAACAAATAATAAAACATTATCACCAAGCTATCGTTTAGCGAAAATAAACTTTTGTAGGTCAGATAAATTTAAAAAGTTAGCAGCGCTCTCAAATTGCTCAAACCAAACTGAAATGTTTTCATGCGATTCACCATTAAAAGAGGGAGTAACACTTTCAATGTCTGAAAAACTTATAGAGATGTTTTGATTTCGTTTGGCCCCATAATCATAATAACGCTCTTCAGAATAAGCTTCTGTATCATTAATGTTCTGGCTCTGCACTGATGGGGTTTGTTTTGTTTCTAAATACTATCGTTTCGTTTTTCAATTAATTCGAATTTTGAATATATTGATAGAGCGAGTTAACATCATTTGATAGAACTAATATTTTCTGGATTATTTCGGTTTTTGTTCCTTGGAATGCAATATTCAGAATATCATAAAAGCTAATCAATTCATGTAATGAAAAAGCATCATTAATAGTTTTTAATTTTGACTCTGTAACGCTTGCCCATTCCGGGTTAACTCTTGTGCCATAGCTAAATTCAATTATTAAACACTAAGACTCAATTAGTCAATCAAAAAGACACTAGAACAATAATTACAGAATTTATTAACTTCTAATTAATATAACAACAATTATCAATGCTCTCCCGCGGAAGGATTTTACTACCTTAAATCAACCCACCAGTAATAATCTAACAAACTCTTACCACTAATCCTTCCTCGACTGCAACTCAGACTCTGGATCAATTGTTGAAAACTGGAATAACTAAATCTCTTGAATCACGCCACTTTTAATCTAATCATCCACTTCAACCTCTCTTTCCACCTCTTTCAACTCCTCCTTCAACCTCTCTATCGCGACTTTCAGTTGGAGTTTATATATTTCCTAACTCTCCCGCTTCACTTCATTTCTACCTGCTTTCTATCTACATATTCACGTTTAATTTGTTGGTTGGTCAAAGGTTGTTTAGCAAAAGCAATCAATCTTAATTAAAAGTCCCCAAGGTTAGTGAAGAGAAACCGCGAATAGCCCAATGTCACAACCCCTCCCCAGAAATGAAACGGGATTTATCGTTGGGTAAAATAACCCAGCGTGAAATTACGACTAAATTTTAAATGCCTACGTAATTGGATGCTATGATAAACTTGCTTAATCTCCTAACTATAAAGTTAATCAATAAAGTAAATCTAAATTTAAAGCTATAATTCCCTTGATAATAATTTAAAAACTTGAAGCTTTCTAGATCTGAAACCACTCTATACTGTTAAAACTGCTAGTCTAAGGCGCAACCTATGGAGAGCTTACAAAAAAACTATAATGCATAAATTTTATACATGATCTTTATTAATATACAACATCTTCCTGGACTTCTTATTCTTCCTCAGCCGGAGAATCTGTGATTCTTCGACTCCTGTACAAAGTTGAGGTCAGGGTCTGGTACCCTGAAATGGATTGCAGTGTACATCATTTTGTCAAGTCTTAAAGATTAGTAAACATTATCATTTATACAAATGCATCTCATTTTTCACATAATATTCAAGAAATTGATGAATGACGCGATCTGCTCAAGAGACAGAACAATGCAAAATGCAAACTTACGCAGCTCTAAGTGTTAATAGTAGTCGCGATCTCTAATTAAGCCGCGATGTGACCAGATGTATAACATAAATACAGTTATGAAATGATTATACATAATTTATGCACAGTAAATAACAAGATAGCTACTCTTTAAAAAAAACAAGTCAATGCGTAAACTAGTGTTATACTTTAACAAATGTTTAAAATTTAAAAGTTCCAATCTGTATAACCAACTTTCAATACTTTCCATCCGGAAAGATCACCAACTTGGTGATTTACAATTAAATAAAAAATTTAAACTTTCCATTAATGTCCTCAGCTCTTAGTGGAGTAAGAGCCAAAGCTGTTTGCCGTATTGGAACTGAAGCCGTAAAACCAAAGACTTGCTCTTCCAAAAATATCTTCTCATCACTCAATTTAGAATAACAAAGAGTAATACAACCTGATAATTAATCTTGATTTTGTTAGGTCCGATTCTGCTTTAGCTTGAAGCTATTTCTCCTACTAGGCTCTCTGGCTGTTGCGTAGCTTTCTTGTTCCATATTTCCCTCCATGAAGGCTCGTTCCTCTGCTGAAATATTGGATGCCATTCCTCGATGTCTGTTCCTGCTGCGGAGGATGTAGGGACTCCTTGTTGTTTGCTTTTGTCTTGTGGTGAGGTTCTCTTCAACTTGTCGGATGTAGGTGGCTCCTGTTGACTGCTCCTCCCGGGTAGTTGTATCCTCCCATCCTCTTCTCAACGAAACTGGAGACCATTTGGCAGGCCTGGTATTATGAAGGGATGACGTTGGTTGCCTTTTCCGCCTTGTGTCTAACCTTCAGGGGATTCTCCTTTTTGGAGGTGGAGTTGGTGAGTTTGGAGAGGAGGTTCAATTCTGAGATAATTGCCGTTTAGTTGGCCTATCCTTATATCTGCTACCTTGCCGGCCGGGATCTATCGCTTTCCTTAAGAAACATCTTTTTCGCGGTCTACCACTATTACTCTCAACTGAGGCCTTCCGCTTTGTTTGTGGTACTCGGCGGTCTAGCCTCGACTTACCCTTGTGTCTAACTGACTGTGGCTCGGGGCTCTCCGAATAACTGTCCTGCCTGTTATGTCCCGACGCTATTTCCCGATCCTCTCTATAGACACTTCGTTTCGCCAACTCCCCCTTTCTATTGCCCTTTCTTTGGTGGTAGAGCTTAACTTGGTCCATATTGACAGTGGTCTCTCTTCCATGCTTTAAAATCACTACATTGTTTTGAAACACTCGAACCACTTTGAAGGGTCCTTCGAATTTGGGTTGAAATTTCGCTACCAGTTTCTGTATTGCTGAACTAATTGGATGCGTTTCCACTAACACAAGATCATTTATCTTAACTGTCCATTCCCTTCTTCTCTTGTTGTAGTACCGATCCTGTCTATTTTGCTGCATCTCCGTTCTTTGTTGAACCTCTGTTAAGAGTTTTTCAATATCCCTGCACACCATATCTCTATGTTCGGGGACTTGTACAAGTTTTTGGAAGGGCGTTATCAATTTACGCTTTAAAAATAGTTCAACTGGGATCTTTCCCGTTGTTTCATGCACCGCTGTTCTAATTGCATATGCAAACCGTTGCAGAAATTGGTCCCAAGAAGTATGATTTGATTGTACGTAACAGGCTATCATCTGTACTATATTCTTATTGACTCTTTCTGAAGCGTTTGCTTGAGGCCTGTAAGCCGCAGTTTTTATGTGTGCGATGTTCAAGGTGCGACATAGTTCCTTTAATATTTCCGAAACGAATTGGGGTCCGTTGTCACTGACTACCTTAATTGGAGCTCCGTATCTAGATATATATTGTTTAAAAAGGGCAGTGGACTTTAAGTGGAGTGCTTTAGCTGATGCTTTTCGTAATGGAATTAATTTGACCCATTTAGAAAAATTATCGACGATTACTAAATGAAAACGATGCCTTTCGGGTTTCGAGGCTGGGTACGGTCCTAATAAATCTAAAGAAATTTGCTCGTTTGGGTAAGTCGATTTTACAGAAATTAATTGTCCAGCTGGAAACGCGTTTTTATAATTAACTCTAAAAATAACATAGCCTAAATGACTGATTTATTTTCCTAATTTAATGAAACTAATTTAAAACTACAAGGTGACCAATTAAATTTAATCAAAACTAAAAGTGTAATATCTGCGTTTGTTGCAAAACTTTTTCTGTACAAACAAAACTTGGGAAGAGGAGAATGTTCAGTTTCCAAATCTTCCGAGATTGCAAAATAGAAATGAAGATTTGCTTGCTTTTGTCAACATCTAACGGCTCTCCTTGCAGACCTGAATCAAATATTTGAAGACATTCTTCACTTGGATATTCCCGACTGGGTGTTGAACCCTTTTGTGCGTGGACAAACTCAGATCACAAATACAGATGAATCCATACTAATACAGGAGCAGCTTATTGAAATATCCACAAATGAGAAACTTTACCAATGTTTGAACGAGGATACCACAACTTCTGGTTACAAAAACAGATCCCAATTTTATATCCTGCATTACAGGTTATTGTACAAAAGTTGTGGGCTGCTTTCCCGTCTTTTGTTAGAACGTGGATTCAGTGCCGCTATGAACCTCATCACAAAAAGTACCGACTAGAAATTAGTGCTCGTGGGGATTTGCGGTTGCTATTCACAAACATTGAGCAGGACATAAATACATTCATAATGTCTCATCAAGTTTATCCAAGACATTAATTTTTTTAAGATTTTATTTTAAACAAAAGTTATAATTTTAAAGGATACTTCTTCAATAAAATGTTTGTTTTTTTAATTTGTAATTTTTATACTATATCTTTATGTACCTTTTTCAATTGGGAGTCCTTGGACAAGTTTTGACTATAAAATGGGGTCCATGGGTCGAAAAAGTTTGGGAACTACTGGGTTAGATGTTAGGTTAAATGCTAAGATGTGATAGGTTAGATGTTAGGTTAGATGCTAAGATGTGATACTTAGATACCTATTTACACTATTTTTATTACAATTTAATTTAAAATACTTAGGTTGATATTAACAAGGTAAAGTACTTGTCGCACTTGCAATTCCTATGGAAATGTAACATTTTGAGAGCACATAGCATCCTAGCAATGTCCTTGGACTCGACATTCTAGCCGAACGTTTAGTAGAATTCTGAATGTCTCTTCTCATTGGAAATTTTAGGTTGAATGGAAATGACCATGCCTCTTCCGAAACCGAGGTTCCTTTATTTTGATTGGATAATTGAAAGTAATAAACTAGTTATTGGTTCTAAGCACTCCAACTGGGGTAGGATCTGACACCTGCTAAACTGGACACCTGATGGAGGGGTCTTGTTTCACAGGGGAATCGGACTAATAATAAAAGGTCAAAATTCATGAGAAAAGGAAATGTTATTTGCTCTTTCTCACGAGTCCAGGTGTCTTTCATGAGGACCTTGCCCGGATGTAAGGGGGACCACTAACGAACTTGCTAAGTGTGGTCGCCGCAAAGCATTCCTAGAAAAGTTTTCACATTTAAGGAATAACATTATATGCATACAAATGAGATAAAATAAAGCAAAGATATATAAATACAATGTGTTCATATTTACAAAAAATCATTTTCAACGAAATTATTACTTTAAATACATCATTTCCACATATAAATTTCCTTTTGAAATAGTCTACTTAAGCTATCACCATTCTGGTGCTGCTTCCCTTTTTTATGAATGGCTTCATAGTTCCAAGGTTGCATAGCTAATGACCATCTCATCAGTCTAGCATTAAATCCAGAGTTTTTTTAAAGCCGTACTAAGGGATTATGGTCAGTCTGGATATAAAATTTATTTATACTGTCCATCCAAATAGCATCGCAATTTCTTGAAAGCATAAATTAGGGAAGCACATTCTTTTTCAGTAGTACTATATTTTCGTGGAGAGGATGTAAATTTCTTGTTCGAATACAACAAGGGATGTTTTTCACCCTTTTCAACTTTTTGGGACAAGATTATTCACATACTCGCATCACATGCATCGCATTGTAAGATGAAAGGAACATCAAATTTCGGAGCATACAGCACAAGGTTATTGGTGAGGCGTTTTTTAAGTTCTTCAAACGCCAGATGACACTGATCATTCCACAGAATTTTGGACCTTGTATGTCATCCCTTTAATAATTCAGTCAATGGTGCAGCTAAAATTGAAAACTGTGGTATAATTTCCGATGGTATCCTGCTAATCCCAAAAATGCTTGAAGTCATTCTTTGGAGTAGAAACTGAAATTTCCTTGATAGTTTGGGTCTTAATTTAGTTAGGAGATCTCATCTCTTGTCCAACGTAATGTCCGAGATATTTAACTTGTGATTGAGCAAATCTACATTTGTTTATCTTAAGGCATAATTTAACCTTGTCAATCCTTTTCAACACTCCGTCAAGATGTTTTAGATGCTCAGTCCAATCGAGGGAGTAGATTGCTACATCGTCAAGGTAAGGCACAGGAAATTTTTCACACCCTCTTAATAGTTCAGCCATTATTTTACTGAATTAAAAGGGAGCGATTTTCTGTCCAAATGGCATTCTAAGTGGTCTTAAGGATCCAAAACGTAACGAATGTTGAATACTTTTGTGCTTCTTTGGTTAAGGGTATCTGCCAATAACCCTTTGACAGATGTAGAACACTAATGAACTTCTCTGCAGCAACTGCTTCAATCCTTTCCTCGATGTTAGGTATAAGGAAATATTGGGTCTTAGTAATTTAGTTCAGCTTCCTATAATCAATAGATGTAACAACATTCTTACTTAAAATTTCGAAGGAAATTTTTTTTAGATATTATTGTAACGTTCACGTCCTTGGATAACGTTCACACATTAAGGCAAACGTTATGGTGTGCAAAAAAAAGTTTTAGATACCAACTCTAGAGCACTATTTGCACCCTATTTAAATTACAGATTGAGCCTTGTTGCAAACGACACAGAGAACAACAACCTATTCGTTATTAAAAATGTTCCGACTGATCAAGATCTTATAACGTTTTCTGCTTCTATTAAACGCTAATTTGTTTAAAAAAGGCATGGTTCAAATTATATATCCAATTCTTTGTTATATACGAGGTGGTCGAACAAGATAGATGCAATAATCCCGTTAAAATTTCTATTATAAGAGATTTTTCATGCCTTAAATATAAAATAAGCAGGGAAAGAAAATTGATAACACTATAAAAAATCGGACCACATTTTTTGGAAAGAAAGATTATAAAATTTAATTTTATATATATGGTAGTCTTATGGTGCAAAATTCTGAACAAAGTTAAAGCTGTTAGTAACATTCTTCCAACTAAAAATGTTAATTTTTCAGGCTTTTGAAAGTTTCAATAAATTAAACTGCTTTCTGAAAGAATATAGATCTGCTAAAAGTTTCAGTGATATACTTCCGGATAATAAAGAATAATTCAGAATTTTATCGATTTGAGTTAAGAAAGGTTGTTGCTGTTGTTGATTGATATTCGATGTGGTAATGTTATATGGATTAAAAATTATTTAATTATAATTTTTTTAATTTTATTTTCAGTGCTTATTATGAAGTTATATAAACTTGAATTTGCGATATGAGAGGGGTTTTTTTCCGCTTTTCTTAAAGATAATTAGCTACAGTACTGAGTTATCTGTCGAATTTCATGCTTACAATGAAGAAACGCTAGGAACAAGCAGCGCCTCAAGCGGTAAAATGAAGCATTATGATAGCAGATACAGTTAATGTTCTGGTGATTAGATATACAGGTTATCAGTTTAAAAGATTGTAGTTCTAAACAAACTTATTTAAAAAAGAAAATGCTTTGTGGATTTTTTGGTTCAATTCAATCAAAACCAAAGCAGAATGATCCTAATTTTGTCGTTCACCTTCTAAATCCACAATTTAAATGCGAGTGTTTTTGCCTTGAAATATTCGAGCTGTTCCAACTAACAAAACACAAAATAGAATAGCTTACAAAAAAAGAAATATACAACACACAGTACGGTGGACTTTACCGCATTGTTCACTAATCCGTCTAGTTACAATGGCCTCACGTGTACTTCGGTGGGTCATGTAGTCATCATCTTCCAACAAAAAATTAAGAATTTAAATTCAAGATTTCATTTAAAAAAAAAACATTGATGATTCGAATGATACAACGCCTCTTTTACTTAAAATAGTTTTGTATTGCATTGTAAAACTTACACAGTTTAAAGAAATCAATAAATTATACAGATTTTTTAAAATTACTAAAAGGAATTCTTATGTCTGATTCTTAAAAATTATACATATATATATATATAGTTTTATTTTAAAAAGTGCAATATGTCCTTACGTTTTACTTTAAGAGGAATAAGAAATTGTAATTGTAATTTATTTCAAAAATATAATTTCAAAATAGTAATTTAATCCCGTTTCATCGCTTCCTGAAAATTTGTATTTCTATATAGTTAAAATTTACTTAAAAATATTCCACATATTAATGATTAATAAATTATATACAAGTTGAGTCCGATTGAACATGAATAATATCCTCTGCATTATAATGAATAATATCCATATAAATTATGATGAATGCATGAATAATATGCATCTATCTTTGTTTCAGAATATAAATACATCGTTATTTTAATTAATATAACGAATAAATTTTCTAGTTTCCAATGAAATCATTCCGATACGTTATATTTATATATATATGCACAGGAATGCTATTCCTATTGAATCCGAATATTTTAAGGAAAATCAAAATAACACTACTAATTTTATTAATAATATTTATATAACACTATTTTCTGATATTATTGTTCAATGATTCTTTAAGTTTCCAATTTTACATGAAACCCCTCCTTCATTGGTGGGGTGTAATTTCAAAAATAAAAAAAAGTTTTAGGAAGGTCGTAATGCGACTTTAGTGTTTTAAAGTCTTGATATTCGGCTGAAAATTCATGTAAGGTCACCAAATTTTATGCATTTTTAAATGCTTCATTGGCTTTCAAATCTAGAAAGACGAGAAGCGTTCGTTTTGACCACTCTCGTTCAACTAATAAAAACTACTTTTTTTTCCGAGATATTTTACTGAAATAAGTTCCACAACACCTTGAACTACTAAATTTGTTTTTTATATAGCATGTGCTCTGTTCATGCTTTATTTTACAATTTTTTTTTTTCATAATGAAGATATTACAATGTATACAATCAATTATTCATAATAAATAGAAAATAAAGCATAGTACGCAATGAAATATTATATTAATATTTGAATTACACAAAATATTTTAAATTTTTATGCCATTTAATGATTGATTTTTTAAAACATGGTTTATAAAAATATAAATATTTTGGAATGACTTACAATATTCTTTGATGAAGTCTCTTCAAACACTAAGCCTTATCACTTTACCTGTACAGGATCTGCAATCGTACTTAGTATAATCAGATCAAATGTTCATCGTTTTATTGCGGCATCGATGAATTTGGCATTGCTTTCGTTTTCTTACTGTTGTATACTTAAAACGCCAGGGTTCAATTATTACGTCGTTATATGCCAAAACTATAGAAATTTTATTTACAGACACTTTTAACTATGAAAACAAGACAAAAACATGGCGTCACTCGCTCGTGAACATCAGAATGCTGAGTGATCCAATTACTTCGCGCGCTATTACTGCAGCGCCACCTGTTGCCACTAAGTAAAATACAAATATCTTATAATTTGGGAGGCTTACACAGTGGATTCACAACATTCTCCCACCTTTGAGTAATATTCCTTACAATTTACTCAAACAATAAACACAAAAATTATCAAAATACACTATATACTTAGAAAAATGAAATACATAAAACACTTACTGTGAAATTGAAATGAATTTTTACATTACATAATTATTTAGCATACATAATTTTACATTATTTATTTTACATTACAGAATTATTTAGCAGGAGTTTTAACTACTCTACCACTACTGGTGGTTAAAGGAATCGGCTCATCCCCAGTTTTCACTACAGGGTTTTCCAACTCTAGCCGATATAGTCTCTGCACTGGTCGTAACAACTCTGAATTCTCAGTTTTTATGAGAGCAAGTCTGATTTGCCCATCTCAACCAGGAATTACTTTTAGAACTCGAGCTAGATTCCAATACGAACGTCTTTTATTATTATCCTCAAGTAGAACAATTTCATCCACCTTAATTGGTTGGGTATTATAAATTTTAATAGATTGTTGTCGTAACTGTCCTAAATATTGACTTCGAAATTGTGATCTTAAAGTCTGGTGTAATCTATGTATGTATTTACATCTTTTATTTAGTTTACTTTTATCAATATTATCCACATCAGGAACACCGGATATTGGTGCTTCATGAAGGAACTTTTCTGGTGTGATACTTGAGTCCTCATCTAAGTCCTCTGAAACATACGTAAGAGGTCGGGAGTTTACTATTTGCTCGACATCACATAATACTGTTAGTAACTCCTCATAATCTAAAGACGCTCTGCCTAGAATTTTTCTTAGAATTGTTTTTACAATTTGAATTAAACGTTCCCACCATCCGCCCCACCAAGGAGCTGATGGAGGATTAAACATCCATTGAATTTTTTGTTCTGCAGCCTTAAAACGGAGACCATCCCAGTCAACGGTTTGCAGAATTTTATCGGCACCAACAAAATTTTTGCCGTTATCTGAATAAATTGTACGTGGTCGTCCACGACGCGCAATAAAACGTCTTAGTGATTGCAAAAAGGATTCAGTCGATAAGGAAGTGACCAACTCTAGGTGCACGGCTCGATACACCGCACAAGTAAATAGTACGATGTATGCCTTTCTATCATCTTTCAAATACAAAGGACCGGCAAGATCACACCCTATGACTTCAAATACATTAGCATCGCGAACCCTATCATTCGGTAAAATTCCTGGGATTGTCTCACATTTTTTAGCCTTGAACCTTCGACACTTGACACATTTATTTATACAATTTCGTATCGTCTTACGTGATTTCAAAATCCAATACCTCTCTCTTAAATTAGACATTAACAATGAAGTACCGGCATGTAATAAATCATTATGTACACTTATTATCAATAATTTTACAACAGGATGATCACTAGGCATAATTACAGGAAACTTAAAATCATATTTATCATCCCTATAAACAACATTAGACTTAGCTCTTATAAGACCATGACAGTCCATTACTGGTCTTAATTGTTTCAGTTTTTCATCATTTTCACCCTTAAAAGATTCTTTTTGAATCAGTAACATTAAGGTTCTTTCTCCTCTTTCTATTTCGTACAAAGATAAATCCTTAGAAAGATTTTTATCTGTATTTCTTACATTATTAAAGAACCTTAAAATCCAAGCTAACATTCTGACTATTTTCTTAAATGAAGAAAAATATCTGTAATACCAATTAACATCCTCTTCATTTTTTACCAAATTTGTTATAATGGTTTTTCGAACTTCAGAATTAACTAATTCTTCCCTCGGTGCTTCTAGGCCAGTTTTCCTCGCTCTCACGCAACCAAATAGGACCCTCCCACCATTTATGTTCAATTAACTGTTCCACAGAACATCCTCTGGATAGTAAATCAGCGGGGTTAAGAGTACCTGAAATGTGGTGCCACATAGAAGGAGAAATCAATAAACGTATTTCAGAAACCCGATTATGAATGATGGTTCCCCAGTTTTGGTAACGTTGTATCCAACATAAAGCTGTAGTTGAGTCAGTCCATCAATAAACATCAACCTTAGGTAGATCAAGATCTTTAATTATATTGTAGAAGTGAGTAATTTAGATCCTATGCTACAAGCTAAAAGTTCCAGACGGGGAATAGTAATGGGTTTTAAAGGGGCTACTCTCGACCTTGCTTGCACTAAACTAATTCTCACCTCATCGCCTTCTTCCACTCTGATGAATACACATGCACCGTAGGCCTTTTTGCTACTATCACAAAATAAGTGTAAAGTTATGGATTTACTTGTCGATTTTAGTCCAAACCACCTACTTATTTTTATATCTGAAAGTAAATGTAAATTTTTATACCAAGACCTAAACTTATTAGCCAAATCTTCTGGGAGACTATCATCCCACTTAAGCTTAGAGTTCCATGTTTCCTGCAAAATCATTTTAGGAATTAACATAACAGGAGCTGTGTATCCTACAACGTCAAATATTTGGTGAGCAACAGACAAAACTATTCTCTTAGTAATTGTTTCATTTGAATTAATACTAACCTGTTCTAATTTGCAGGACAGTGTGTCCGTATCTGTGTGCAATTTTTGACCCAACACAGAAATACTATCTTCATTGGAGGAATCTTCCTCAAAGATTTCATTGCTTATGTTTGACTTCCAACATCTGAGATTAAAATGACACGATGACATGATTGATTTCGATTCCAAGAAAAACTTTCTAAGTTCACTCTCAGAATGCAAACTTGTCACACAGTTATCCACATAAAAAGATCTCTTAAGAATAGCTGCAGTTTGCCTTAAATTTTCTGGTAGCTTATCCAAATGCAATTTTAAAGTCACAGCCAGCAAATATGGACTGCACGTAATACCAAAAACAACTCTTCTGTGTCGATAGTCTTCTACCTGTTCGTTATTACCCTTATCAAACCATAGGAACCGGAAAAAATCGCGATCTTTTTCTCTTATGGAAATCTGTAGGAAAGCCTTCTCAATGTCAGAAGTAACACCTACGTAATTCATACGAAAACGATTTAAGATAGAGGGAATAATTTCAATTAAATTAGGCCCAGTTGCTAAACAATCATTCAAAGAAGGGACACCAGGTAAATGATAGCTAGCATTAAACACTGGTCTTATCTTAGTGGTGCTATTTCCTTTAATTACAGGCCTGTGAGGTAAGTAATGAACACCTCTTACTTCCTCAGTTGGTGTTTTCTCAATTATATCAAGATCTAACCATTCTTCAAAAACCTTACCATAATTATCAAAATTATTGGAATTCGTTAGTTTTCTTTTTACATTTGAAAGGTACTTTTCCGCATTAATCTTATTTTTAGGCAAAACTGAATTATCTAAAACCCAAGGTAAAGCGATCTCATACCGACCCTCGTTATCAACACTCAAAGTTTCCTCAAAATATTTCTGCGTATCATCTTGTAACTGAACTTTGTTTTTACTAACTGTAGGTTCTGTAATGCCTAAAGTATCCTAAAGTATCTAATCTCCATAAATCACTTATACATCGCTCCTTTACAAGTAGCGACGTAATGAGAGAAGCCGAATTCTCAAAAGTTGGCTCAGTGCCAGGATTAAACTTTCCCAAAATCGTCCAACCTAGTTTTGTATTTATCGCCGTCAGACCACACTCAAGATTTACAAGTTTACCAGTTAATAATTTACCGGCAACATCAGCACCAATTAATAATTTGATTTCCTTATCAACCTTTAAATTATTGGTCTTAAGATCACTAATTTTTATTTTATGTAACTTAAGTTCGTTAAGCCAAGGACCAGATGGAATTTGTTTTAGACTAGAGCAGATACATTTTTGACCTAAGACATTCAACTTACACTTATAACCATCATTAATGTCACTTAACTCAATTGAATAATTCTTATATACCATCTCGGGGGTTTCTACTCCACCGAACAATGACTGTTTAATTCTTGTTTCACACCCCCCATACACTTAATATTCATTTTCTTAACTATATCATCACTTAGATAAGATTTCATAGCACCTGAATCGTATACAGCTCTTATTAACATTTCTTTAGAACCATTTTAATTTTAACTACAATAGTTTGCAAAAACACATCAGAAACTTCAATATAATTGTTGAGAGTGCTTGTTTTGCTTTCACTAGTTTTGATTTCACTATCTCCATTTGAGATTTTTTCAGCTATTTGAGAATTTAAATCCGGACACAAAACAACAAAGTGTCGTTTCTTACACAAGGGACACTTGTGTTTAGATTTACACTGATTTGCTCGATGGTTACATTTGAGACAAACAAAACAAGCATTTCTCTTCTTAATAATTTCTTTTTTACAATCTAAGCTCATAGAATAAGCCTTATCACAATTCTCAGATAAATGAAATACAGTATCACAAAATATACAAACAGGTTTCTTATACTTAAACTTATTATCATAAAAATGATTCTTAGCATTATTATTAGCATTAAGCAATTCACAAGCAGTAGGAACACTTTTTACCTCAGTATCATACTTATTTTTCTTAACAACACATTTTTCAGGCCTTAAAACTTCACGAGTAATCTTGATTCTAAACTCTGTATCTACTTCCTTTTTAACAAACTCCATTAGTGATTCCAAATCACTCTTACCTGTTTCCGCAGCGGCATTTTTTTGTCTCTCCCATATCTTAATTAAATCGGTTGGGAGGGCAGATTCAACCAACGGGAACAACAGGAAAGCATATTTATCCTGTGTAAGTCCTAGGGATTCAAGAGCACGAATTTGAGTTTGTAGTTTGTCGTACAGAGTCAGGAAATCTATTTTCGTTTTGTCAGTTATGACCAGTTTCAAGAGTTCTCGCACGTATATTTGAATCAATTCGCTCTCTTTTCCAAAACGCTCCTCTAAATATTCAATAGCTTTATTGTAGTTGGCCTCCGTCGCTGGGAAGGATTCTACTATCTGCTTTGCTATGGAGTCCGGCTTCATGGATTGAAGAAGATATTGGAACTTGTCGCGTACATCTATTCTTAAATCTTCATGTATTTTGTTGAATTGAGTCCAAAATGTCAACCAGTTACGTGGGTCTCCATCGAACTGAGGCAGTCGAATTTCGGGCAAATTCTGTTTCGCTTTCGTAGCGGCATGTGCACCGTCAGCAGGGCGCCAAGTAGGGTTAGGAGGGGCGGAACTTCCGTTTTCTTTTTCGGCCGAAGCTATTGCTTTTTTAACCTTGATTTTAAACGTAGATAGCTTCTCATAATAATCCTGAGCGATTTCGTATTCTTTTTCATACTCAGCTTGAGTAATGCCAGCTTTCTTTTGAAGTAAGTTGAGGAATATCTCGTCCGATGTCTTTAAGTCCTTGAACTTTTCCGTAAGCTGATCAAGGTGAATTTCTAAATCATCTACATCTGGACTTTCAGCGGCCAGTATTTCTTGTAATTTGTTGACTGTCTTCGAATACGTAGCTCTGGCTGCTTTCCTCTTCTGTTTGGCAATTTCCATTTCAGTAGTCATTTTCCACTTTCGTTTTTGGCTCACTTAAAGATCGTTGGCTTATCAACAATCCGATTGACGTATCGTAAGGATGAAAAAAAACTTCGTCCAATCCCGGCAGGGATGCCACTATGTTGTATACTTAAACCGTCAGGGTTCAATTATTATGTCGTTATATGCCAAAACTATAGAAATTTTATTTACAGACACTTTTAACTATGAAAACAAGACAAAAACATGGCGTCACTCGCTCGTAAACATCAGAATGCTGAGTGATCCAATTACTTCGCGCGCTATTACTGCAGCGCCACCTGTTGCCACTAAGTAATAATTCGATATAAAAACCAACGTTTTTATATGGTGGCAAAGTTTATTAAAGAAAATTATTGAAATATTAGTTAAAACTGTTGGTTATTTTTAACTTTAAAATTTACTAAAAAAGAGATATTTGTGAGCGTATTAAAAAATTCATAATACTCATAAAAT